>CM061532.1:43163725-43625882 GCA_030545055.2 Neoaliturus tenellus | reverse complement strand
TTTTTTATATTTTTTTTAATTGGAAATTAAAATGTTAGGTTATTTAATATGGTGAAATATTTATATAACAATTATAAACTTCTGAATCAGACTTAAACAAAATGTCTACTTTGTATTACTTACACAAAACTCTTAAATTGACTCATTCTGCAATCGTCATCTGTATCAGGAAGTCCCATCTCACGTCTGTTGAGGCTCCGGTCTACCTGCACGAACGACGTTACCGAATGCCGCCTCTCGGCCGTAGCGCGAGGCGAGTTCCGCGAGTTTGATGGCTGCAGAGGTTTAAGGGAATCGTGTTTTAAAATTAACAAATTATGATGACACATTAGTTGTAGCTCTAGGCTGCATTTAGCAAAAGATAACTGGGTTCTAAAAACCCTTGCATTTGCATCGAGAAAAACCGATGATTTTAGACAGTTATTCCTATAGCTGAAATTAAAAATTTTATTTAAAAATTCTAAAAACAGAGCCGAAGAGACCCGTCTCTTTAATTTTAGAAAATTTAAGATCTAATCTCTATCTTAATTGGTTAGTTTTAAAACACGATCCCCGTAAATCTCTGCATCTATAAAACTTTTTGCCACTAAAAACAGATGATTTTAGACAGTTATAACTGAAACTGGAAATTGTATTTAAAAATTCTAAAACCAGAGAAGACGAGAGCCGTCTCTCTACTTTTAGAAAAAGTTAAGAGTCAATCTCTATCTTAATTAGTTAATTTAAAAACACGATTCCCGTAAACCTCTGCACTGTCTGCAGCCTTCAAACTCGCCTAGCGCTACGGCCGCGAGGCGGCATTCGGTAACGTCGTTCGGGCTCAGGTAGACCGGAGCCTTGCCTTATTGGTTAAACATAACCTCTTTCGTGTGAAAAGGTAGATATAGTACCTTCGCTGATGTCCGATGTTTACACTGTTGTTTACTTACTGATGGGTAATCAAATGGGAAAATTACAAACTTTAAGGACTTGTAGGTCCCCTCTTTTTAATGGACAATTTACCAATTCACTTTAGAAACAACTTCACGCCGAGCTCTATCCAATGGCACTAAAATCATTAAAATATATTTCAAATTGTGGGAGGAGTTTCTTGTACAAAAACCTGTATCACGTATTAAATATGTATAGATGATTTTGTAAAATTTTAGAGTTGTAAATAATAGACAATAAAAAGAACTAAATAGTTATAAAATGATGTTTTTTTTTTATTTTAACGATGTAGTATCCATTGACCAATTAAATCCATTAAATTTCTTAAGGCGTTTTACATCACAGTAACCACTGGCAGTTCCAGAAGAATAATGACTTTCTACAAATAGAAACATGTTATATAATCAAATTTTACATGCATTAGGGCATTGTTTTCATGGGTTTGTGAGATTATATTATAAGTTCACATTTTATGGACAGCTTAGTGTCTCAATGTAAACTTAATTAGCTTTTATTGACAGTTTTTAGCGAAATTTAAGATGTTTGGCGTATTTATGGGTAGGAGGGAGGGGGTATGACCTTGTGAAAATCTTGCCCCCCCAATCAGAATGCTGAAATGACGCCTATGGCTATCTGCATATACATGTACCTTCCTCTTGGACGTTATTTCCTTGTATTCTTTGGTGAAATCCAGTGATCTCCTTTTTTTAGTAGTAGAAACACCCTTATGATTTTTATTATTACTTTTCTTGTCAATTTTTGGTTGTCTTACAACATCTTTATTTGTATGCCTGTTGGGTGATGGTACATTGAGAGGGGTATCATCTTCGGAAGATACAGTGGATTGATCTAGGGATTCTTGTGACGAATGATTTTCAGACAAAACAGAAAATCGGTTTGACAGAGGTAAATCACGAATGTTCTTGTCAGTTCCATTGAGTCGTTTAATTGTGTTCCTTGGAACTTCAAAGGAGTGTGCGTAGTCGGAGCTAACCCTATGAATCATCAAAGATTTCAAGGTTTCTGTGTCACTAATGTTATTAAGAACATAGGTAAGTAAACATCTCTTTTTTATGCAATCTACTTCATCAAAGTGTGGCACAGAAAAATTAAGAAAACTAAGTTTTTTCAAATGCATTTGTATGGCATGTTCTATGGCTAATACAAGGTATATTCCGCAATCATATGAGTTGTTTTGAGAGGGTCCACTTACAATGTTAAACTTGAAGCTATGTGTGGGAGCAAGAAAATCCATTAGTCTTTTAGCAATATATTGGACAACCTTCTTCCTAGCGCAGGGCAGATGAACATTAGGTCTTGCAGTGTACACCGCGTCCTGGCGTTTGATTGGTGGGTCGATAGCGTAAGCGTATCCCATTAAATTCCTGAAATGAAATGTTGTTTTTAGGCTAAACAAAATTGGGCGGATCTTGGTATCTATTATTATTATTATTAAAAACTCCACGTCTAATACTCTTGTCATTCTCGTAGGGCTTGGAGCAACTATTTTTTGTTTTCTGCATTGAAAACATTGACGTTGGCTCTATGAAGTTTATTTCATCAATCCCGTCACTGGTCTGCTTTCTCTCTCTCCCAATACTTCTCCATGGAAGCGTTTAATACAACAGCCAGCAAGACCGTCTCGATCGATTTTCCTCTCGCTCTCATGTTGCTTGCCGCGGAGACCAATAATATATTTTCACTACTTTTTGTAAAATCATTGTAGCATATCGCGAGTTGCACAAATAACCAATGTAATAATTTTGGGATTTTATTATTCACTATTATTATTTATGTCCATAAATCTACACATTTGCCTCAGTGTCTGCCGTGTTTTCTTCAAGTCAGGCACACCATGTTGAAACAGGGACGTAAATCATATTTCAAATATGTTATTGTTATTCTTTCCCTCAGTATATTTTCCGACTAATATCAACTGTCTGATTCTCTTATCTAATATATTATCATGAGCATATTCACAATCCTCAGAATTGTTACCTTCGAAGGTTTTAAAATCAAAGATAACTTGTTATTTGTCAGGTTTAGGTATCTCTTTGAAAATCTCAAAGACCTTTTTTACAGAAATCTTATCTTCTTCTTCGTTATTGTTCTTGTTATTTTCCATATCCATATTCCATATTCCTGTGCTCTGAGGCGATCATTGAAAGTAATCTTCTTAGTGTATGATTCTGCTGAACTGATGGCTTTTTTGCTTGCCAATGGCACATATTAATTGTATTGGAACAGTTTATAAATAATGTAAAATCATATCTCATTAGTCACGTCATTAGTTATCTTAGTGTTCATTTCAATTTTTCTCATAACAGAAACATACCAAGATTAAGAAAAAAATCATACTTTCCAGAGTTTTATTAAATTAATCCTCTTGTGTTTCCTTTTTTAAATGTTATGATATGTCACTTTTTCTACCAATATACTTCAATTACAATAATGTGCTAAAGTAGGCGTCACAAAATTACAAGCTGATTTTACAATAATGTTTCCGATTTGTGATGAGTTGGCATGTTATTGACTACTGCAAGCGTGAGTGTAAAAACAAAACAAGTCTGGCAACATCACTAAGTAAGATTAATGTAATTAACTAGTTCACACTTTCAAAGTTCTATAAAGGGTAAGCCAAAAACTATGAATTACATTGCTGGTTTGGTCAGACACTTACAAAGAAACATCAATAGGGTTATTACTTTTATTTACCAAAACTTAACAATACTTGTGGTACAATAATTTTCCTTATATTCTAATGTTATAATGCAAAGCAGGAAATGCTCTGATAATTATTATTTATTTTAACTTTTAAAACAGAGGTCTTTGAGGTCTTTTCTCAGACATGTTGAGATTTACAAAAATTCAAACTTTAAGAAGAAAGATCTACTAGTGACCGTCCATAAATTACGTCATCGCTTTTTGGCCATTTTTGGACCCTCCCCTCCTAAAATCATCCTACCATCATAATTTGTCTGACCCCCCCCTTCTCAGAAAAATGACATCATTTTTAACAAACCTCCATTTTAAGTAAGAATAATACTTTTTTGCTACAGCAACTTAAGTTCTATTCTTTATTGATTTATTAAGACTATCAATTAACTTTTGAAACCAATTTTGGCGGTAGTTTGTTGAAAATAATTTTCAAACCGGATATTTTCATTTACAAACCACTGTACCCTCGCGTAGTAAACCACCTGTAGTATCACCTTTTCTACTTAGATTTGTCTGACGTGTTTACATGATAAACTTAAAACATTGACCAATCAAATCTGAATTTACCTTAATAAATAAAGGCAAAATTACTTTCTCAATGAAAAAATAAACTAAAATAAACTACAAAACAACGCCTAAAAATAGTCTAATGTATTTTATTAGATAATTATTTTATAATAGTTGAATTGCGTACGAATTTATCATTGTTTTCATATCAAAATTTGATGTAAAATATCATTTTTTAAATGACGTCATGTCAAAGCCAACCCCCCCCCCACATCACCCTATCGTCATTTTCAATCTGGACCCCCCCCCTCCCTATTTTCAGATGACGCAATTTATGGACGGCCCCCTACAACCTACTGTACTTTGGTTTCTCATCTAAATCTTATATTTTGTTTGATTCATGGAAGATTTTGATTTTACCCTCAGAGGGTAAATGTCTTCATCCTTTTGACACAAAATGGTCAATTAAGAGAATTTAAGCTCCCGAGCCTTGCAAGTTTATCTTGAGGACAGCAAGGCTATTGTTGAAGTTAGAGTGATGAAGCTAAGAACTGATAATATAATATGTAAATTGAAATCAGGATTTTCAGTGGTCACCCTGATTATATTTTTGATTGTAAAGAACTGACATTTATTTTGTATATTACAATATAGTGTATTTATTGTTTTTAAATCATTTTAAGGATGTTTAAGTGTATTGTATTAAAGTTTTATTTAAATTAAAATATTGTTTTCATTTTCTGATAACATATTCTGTGTATAAACTGATTATAATAAAAAGTTTGAATAAAAATGTTGTGTTTTGCAATGAATCTATCCATCTAATATTACCATTGAAAAATAATACAAATAAATGATTACTTGGTAAACAAGAGCAAATAACAATCAATTTATTAAAGAAAGCCAGTGAGATTGGGCAAGGCTGTCATAGAGGTGTTTACCCTCCAAAGTAATGTATTTAAAATACTCTTTTGTTAACAGTTGTTTTTTATGGGTTTTCTATTTTTTTAAATACAGGGTGAGGTAGACCATCACACACAAAGTGTAGCGGCTAAACTAATTAACTAGATCCTTCGTTACAACTTAAACTCAACTTCAACTTGAAACTCCAAAGAATTTGGGGATTTTTCTTTCACACCCTCCAAAGGGGGTTTTTGAGGAATTGAGGTCCTCTTTGGGAAATTTTAAGTGTGAAAGTTTGAGGAAATGAAGGAAATTCTATTTTCAAGGTAGGTACTGATTTATCAATTTGACAAAAAAGTTTGAACTTATGTTCATGCTGATTTGCAGAAAAGAAGACAATTTATGGTTTAACAATTATTTATATTGCAACCACCCAATCTTTTGGGCAGGGTCACATTTTGTTGTTGGGACATTGAAGAAGCCCCTCCAAAAAATATTTTAAAATATGACGTTACCCCAAAAATTTAAATATTTTGAAAAATTATAGACTACGTTTGAAACAGAAAAAATCCTATATTGCAAAGGATGTCAGGTTTCACCTCATTGAATATATCTTTGAAAAACAAGCAATTTTTATTTTCTAAGTTTGACTTTATCTCTAATTGTTTAGGAATAGTGCTAAAAATGTTGTTTTTTTGTTTTTTGTGATTTTAGTTACTACAGTAGAGCCCTGCAAACCCAGAATTATGGATATCTCGGAAAGCTTGTCAGAGCAGTAAAGTGCACTAGGTTGCAAGGTGCTAAGCATCATGGCATTGGCGGGAGCCTTCAGAATAGCTACTATTGGAGTATAAAATGGCTATAATAGTATTTTTTTTTTTTTTTTACATATGAAATAGTTTACATTATGCAATAAATATCCCACCACTGCATGGAAATAATCACATTGCTACACCTGTAAACCGTACGCAAAATAGTTCATTTTTGGTTTCCATTTCATTCCCACTCTAAAGCGGCAATGTTCATTCCTGCACGCTAAATGAAATAGCAATTTAATGTCAGCTGTTGTTACAAACCATGCCACAGCTGTTGGTCATTGTTGTAATTTTGTAATTGCTGCTTTTCTAGTTTGATCGAGGTTATGTTTTATAGTTAACATTGTGTTTCAACAGAAGAAAATGTCTAAATGACATTTTTTATACAGTAAAATATTTAATCTACTGCAATTATGGTGGTATGAAATATCTTATGTGTATTTTACGAGCACACAGGTCATTGCCGCTCTCGAAATATTTAGCCGCACAAAGTTTTCGAGTGGCAATTGGGTACTTTGTGCTAACACTACTTGACGTACAAATAGTTATTTAATAGGAATAACACAAACTTTTTGTACTATTTCTATGTTTACTCCTTTTGAGATAACCCAGAAATTTCACAAACCTGGACACCCTTTAATCCATATTAGTCCGCGTTTAGGGGACTCTACTATACAGTAGGTGCCATGCATACAAATTTTGGAGGAATTATTTACTCCCGTTCCGGTGTGTGTCGAGGCCTCACGTCCGTGACTCGTTGCGTGTGTTAAATGTTTCGTGTTTTGTGTTTGGTGGATTTAAGTTATTTGAATGTTCATAAACTTAAAAAAAAAATAATAATAATAATAATAATAATAACATTTATTCCTCTGACAATATTTAACATTGTATGGGAATGTACATAGTTTGGGGAGTTTACTCAAGTCCTTTACTTTGTTTCTCAATTTACACGTTTCATTGCCAAATTTTATTTCACTATAAGTCTTTTCAATTATTTTTCCATAGTATTCCTTGATTCTTCTTTCTTCTATCTCTTTCTTCTTTCTTCTTCTTCATTCTTCTTCTAACTTCTTCGTTGACTTTTCGATGTCTCCTTCCACGCCTTCGAGGTCTAGTTTGTACAATTTTGTTTCCAGTTTGGGCGGCTTAAGTGGATACCGAGAACAGAAAACACAGGACGAAAGAGTGTGTAACATTGTTGTTTAATCATTAAAGATTATTATGAATATAATTTTTTATTTGTGGATAAGATTATTATTATGTTGTTAGGTTATAAATTATCTATGGATTTTGATTTTTACAATCGTATCTTTAATATATGTTGATAGGTTATCTTACCTTAACAATCCTAATTGGAAATATCCCTCAAAATCGATTTCGAGTTCGAAAACTCATCATCAGTTGAAGGACCAGGTTGACTAGACTAATTAAAATTTTCCATCCGGAGGACTTCGTTACATTTAAACTCTTCACATTTAACACATTTCACATTAAAAACACAGTGATGATGAGTTTTCGAACTCGAAATCGATTTTGAGGGATATTTCCAATTAGGATTGTTAAGGTAAGATAACCTATCAACATATATTAATCAAACAATCCAGAGGCAAAATGAATTGTCGTATCTTTAAGTTTAATTTTATATTTGCCTACCGATTGATGGGAAATAATAATAAAAAAATAAAAAAAACAATATCTTGACCTCTTCATGAGCGATGTTTTAGTCTTTGTGTACCTTTCTGAAGACGGCACAGTAACGTGCCTATAAACGCGTAAGATCAAGGATTTTACAAAGTCACGAAGACGGCAACAAGGTAATAAAACCTTTTAATTTTAGCTCAAAGTGACTTGGAAATTGAAGTATAATCATGAAGGCATTATTTAATTACATATTTTGGAACAAGTGTAGAATTCAAAGTCGTAACAAACCAAAGTACAGTGTAATATAGCAAGTAAAAAGTTGTAGTAAATGATTTCCAAATGGACCATCAATTCTCTAATGAACCATGTTGCCTGTCCTAATGTCTCACTTGTGCCCATCCGTGTTGTATTCCACTTCCTCCACATTACCGACCGTTTATGGTGCTGATTCTTTTCCTTTTTCACTGCACCCGCGCAAGTCTCACTCGTACCTGTCCTAAACGCGGCCATTTTCAACCAAATAACAGTTCCAGCTTGCTCGTTGCCAACCGAACAATGGGTTGCATAAATTTATACTACCATTCTCAGAAATGCTCGACTATATTATTGCCCGATTTCCAACAATTTATTCTTCTTCAGCGGAGGTAAAGAGAGGAAAGGTCGTTATTCTGCGGATGGACTATTGTTACCGAGGCCATTTTACAAATAACGTTGTAAATGACAGTGTCATAATGCCTTAATAGTCGGGCCCTGGGATGCATTTCTTCACCAAACTCGACGGAGTTGCAAATGAGATGGACAAATGTTTGGCTGTTCCAGTGGAAACCGTAGCTTGAAAGTGACGTGCTAGAGCCTACAAAAGAGATGTTGACATATGTTTCAAAAACATTTTGCAGAAACCATTACTTAAATCAAATTTTATCATTGATGTAGGCCTAATTAGGTTATTTAACTTAAAAGCAACACACGTCTAACTCCATTTTAAAATTAAATTTCCATTCTGTTACTCGTCCCCTACAGTAATTTGTCTTAAAACTTTCTTGTATGCACAGCTCAACCAGTTTGTTTTTACATTTTTTATAATTATTATTATTTTAAATAATACCGTATGTAATGATTATAATTCTGAATCCATGTAACATAGTTGAAATATTAGCCTCTTAATTTGCAAGTAATTTACTCATAATGGTGTGCTCCGTCTGCTCCGTGTTGGAAATGTAAATGTACCTCTATTTACGGTACGTTTCTAGGTTCTGAAACGTCTTGAAGGGACATATTATTTTTCGTAAATGTAAACGATTTGTGTGTCTAGGGTCTATTGTTTACACTTCATTTAGTTATTGCCCCGAAATGGTTTGACTATACAGTGTTGTTAAAATTACCTTATCGTCTCCAGTTCAAAACTGTCGTTGGTCTACGACGACCTGGTTTCGGCGCTGTTTTGCGCCATGTTCACGTAGTTTTCATTAAAAAAAGCAATTGAAATATGAGTCTGGACGACGTCGTTTAAAGGTTTAAAAGTTTGAATGAATATACACACATTAGAACACGAACATTAAAAACAAAACAAAACAAATAGACGCACGTACACACGGTTGCGTCGATGCGTACATTTAAAAAAGCCGCGCGCACACAATTCTGTGGGGCTTTTTGTAATGTTCGCGTTGTAATATGTGTCTATTTCTTCAAACTTGTAAACCTTCTACGCTACGTCGTCCAGACCGATATTTTAATTGTTTGATGTATTTGAAATGAAAACTACGATAACTTGGCGCAAAACAGCGCCCAAATCAGGTCGTAGACCCCACTACTACAGTATTTTGAACTGGACACGAAAAGATAATTTTAAACCACACTATTTGTTTAGCTATATATTTTCTCCCTTGTCCTCTAGGGGTCAGCAGGAAGTATTAGAGTATCTAAACTCATTTTAATAGCCTATGCATCAAAGAATTTTTACATAAACAAAATAACTCGAAACATAAATTGCGTGTAAAACTGGGACTAAAGTAACTATTTATTGGAACCAAACCGACCACAGTAAATAAGAAGGTGTTATTTGTTTCGGGCACAACACCTATTTGCTAATTAATCAGTTACGTTTCCAATCATTCCGCTGATGCGAGACAATGTGGCAAAACAGAACGGAAGTGGAGTCACATGACGTGTGGGCGGGCCGGCCTACGGCGCGAACCCACGACTGCGCATGCCTAGTGTCTACGGACGGCGTGCTGGGCTATGCGCCGATCCGCCGATGAGGGCATCCTCAACGGAAAACCAGCAGCGACCGTCGAAAAAATTTTGATCAAGGTCCGCCGATGGCCATTCTTTTGGCTTCTTAAAATAAAAATAATACCCTCAAACAATTAAAAATGGCAGAATTATGGTGAAATCTTATGTCATGTATTTTTCTTTTGCTGTCGAGGCTGAAGAAATTGCTATGTCAAATATCTGATAAATGTAAAGTGCTAAAATAGTCCAAGCCATAGAAAAACGAACTACGTACCTGATGGTTATTTTTTCTGTGGTCCAAGCGGTGGTCGTTAAGTTCTCCATACTCGACATAAATTTAAATTAAATGTTTAATACTTGAATTCTCTATCTCGTTTTTCCTTACATTTTACGGAGTTAATTACATATAGAAAGCACAGAGAAATGCATCATTCCCTTGAACTTCATAAAAAGAGCCAAAACACTCAACTAATTTGTACTTAGAGTACTATATTAGGCCTATACTTACGAAAATTGTTACTTTGCTGATACTGATTATACTTTCCTCAAATTTCATTGTGTTACCGTATAGGTAAAACGGAATTCAATTCCTTTGGTATTTCGGATTAATTTGTTTTTTATGTAGCCAACATCGACGCTAATATTTGTTCTACTTCTTTCCTCTTGCGTATTTTTAAAATATTTTTTATGTGTTTTTTTCTTGTTCATCGATTCATCTCAAATCCCTTTTTTCTGTTAAAGTCTGATCCTACAATCACATTATTGATGAAGAAGCTACAGAGGTAAGTCTCACCCTATTCGCTCATTAATTCACACGCAGCTTATGTTGTATACAAAATACATTGTGTGTTGTCCACACAATGTATTTTAGTTTAGCTCAATTTTAATTTAATATTAATTATCTAAACAAATTTTTGAAATTCCGAGCAAAGTTTCCATAGAAGTTTTACTTTGCTAAGAACTTCAAATTATTAAATATACTTTACCATATAAACTAATTAGAAACAACCGTAAATCAATAATAGGCCTAGGTAGGGCCTATATCATATTAATTACTGTACTTAAAGTTTATCAATAATAGAGCGACTATGCAGAAACTGTTATATAAAGCTTAGGGCCTAAGTAGCCCAAATTATGGTGTTAGTTTAACTTTGAATAAGAAATTTAAACAATAGACTATAAGAGTGAAAAGGCATGTAAGCCTAAATGCCCGTCAGCTCATGGTAACCCTGCTTCCTGAGGATTTAAGCCAACTGTATGTACGCAACAGAAACTCAGTTTTATAAACCCAGACCATCGACATGTATCACTGACCATCGATGTATACCAACTACATCATCATCAATGGCACTGACTGACTATCGCCACAGCGGGACATCTCCGACCTAACTTGATCCAACCACAGAGAAGGGAAGACTTTTCTTCCCTGTTACATGACCTATAAACTACAACAGTTTGATTCTTAAAAGATTATAACTTGCAAAACCTCACTGAAAGTGTGTTTAACGGTAGATGTCATTTGAAACGAATACACACAAACTCTGAAGGAGAGTGCCCAACTGAAGGACTAAATAGCGACCATCGTTGCAGTGGAACCATTTAAACTCTGATGATCGGCGCACCGCGACATCTCGGCATGGTCGTGGTCTCAATGTCTCGCACGCTCTGACCGCCTCGCCTGGCAGGTATCGAGCCGCATTTGTGTAATTAGATTAAAATTCGCTGCTCTCCCTTGTCGCTTCGGCTGAGCCCGGCGACGCGAGCGCTGTCTAGAGGCAATCCGCCAAACATGTCACAGGTTTCTGGTTCTGTGAGGGCCGCCGCCGCTTATCTGACGGGCCGATTCCATTCGGTCCGATAGGTGAGGGGAATTTTGGAATTATGGGAACATTTATTGGTCAAATTAGTGGCGATTAATACTGTGTTGATGGGTTTTATCAACAAAATTGTCAAGTTTCTTTTTTTATTTTTTATTCGGGGTGATGCATTTGGCAGTTGCTCTATATGAAAATATGCTTTATGCGAGGAAATATAGGAGTAAACTGGCGGTATATAAGAAGTGGGTATAGGTGTACGTACATAGGGGTAAGGAGGACTCTATAAATGGAGTAGGGGGTTATTAAAGCTGCGTCCGCACTGATCAAACATTCGCGACGAACTTGTTCGGCGAACACATAAAATCACCACACATTTCCAACGAACAATTACTAACCATATGATTTAAATTAAAAATAAATACCAACAAATTGTCGTCACCACTAGCGATTACTGTTCCACACACTGTATATCACTAGGGACGCTTCACAATAAAAACACCACTTCACTAAACAGAACTTTATTAGTCACCACAATAAACACATACAAAGATTAGTACTCAACAGCACTATATCAATGTAACACCACTGTTCACTAACTGATTCACTGTTCACTCACTACACTGACTGACTACCACTGACTATTACAACTCACTACAACTAACTGTTTACAACTGAACTACTGACCAACACTGACTGACAAATACTGACTGACTACCACTGACTAAGTTACAACTGAACTACTGACTCACAACCACAACTACAACTGAACCATTACAACCAACTGAACTGACTAACTATGCGGGCGCAGCCCAAATATATACATTCTAAAACTGTACTAGTCATTTCCAGAGAATTCGGATTTCTCTATGTCAAGTATGTTCGAGAGACAGACGGCTCTGGACAAAACTTAGAGGTTATGTTTATTAAACAATAATACATATAAACAATGTCCTACAATATCCAATAAAAGAAATGTATCTCCTATCATAACTAGATAAAAGCGTAAGTACTGTTAGTACTGTTAAATAAACATTAATGCTATCAAACATATATTGAATTCCTTATTCTATCATTTTCTAGACGTTCGTTCTATTAATTTCTAGATCGCTTTGCTAGCTTGTTCCTGAAGCCAATATAGAACTGACAACTAATTAAATAATATGCAAATAATAAATTATAGAACCTAATAATAATTAATTTTATTTACAAGGTTACTGAATGAATAAAGGTTATTGGGATATTGAAGGTTTTAACAAAAGGCTAAGGCTAGGTCTAGGCAAAATATTGTAGGCCTAAAGCAATTAGGCTAAAGCATACATGCGACAAAATAAACCAAAGATCGACAGAACAATGTTCGGCGAACATGTTCGGCCAGTGCGGGCGCAGCTTAGTAAAGCTTCTGATAAGCTAAATGAACGTGTAGAATTCCACATGTACACACACGACAAGATAAGTGGGTTTATAGATTAAAATATGTCGAAAATGATCAAACTGAAAATTAAGAACCATTACATTCTCTTCTAAATACCTTCCGGTGATTTCGCATGCCCAGATATCACGACCTAAAACAACTAAAATCAGTAAAACCAGCAGAATGGTTATGCTGTGCTGTATTCTATTGTACTACACTTGTTGAATCACAATACATTCATTACTGAAAATTTTCGAAGCCCATGGGACAGAGCCACGAGATCTGATCGCGATAGAAACTACATCACGTTTGCCTGTTTTGGACCCTTAGAATCGGTGTACCAGAATTCTCAAATGCAAAGTAGCAAATGCCACCTGTAAGCGAGTGGTAGTTGTTAGTAGTGTAGAAAAGCCACTCCTGGCCCGGAAGTGACGTCACCGGAAGCCACATGCCACGGCACGTGGCTTCCGGTGGGCCAGAAGTGGGGACAATAGATGTCGGGGTGGAGATGGCGAGAGCGTCGGCGGTCGGTTGAGCGAAGAGTGCGCATAAAATAGAAGTTAGTTGAAAATTGAAAGTCGTCGGTGTTAGTAAAAACTCCAATAGTTGAACGAAACGAAAAGTTAGTGTAAAACTGAAATTCAACAATCGGGGTGTTGAACTAAATTTGCGCATAAATTAAAAGTTGGTTCAAAGCTGAAATTCAACGATTGGGAGTTGAACTAAATTCGCGCATAAATTAACCGGGGTTGAAGTAAAACCTCGCATAAATTAAAAGTAAGTTCAAAATTGTAATTCGAAGGTGTTAATAAAAACTCTAATAGTTGAACGAAAATAAAAGTCAGTTCAAACATAGCGCAGTCGTAACAAGAGAGAGAGAAGGTAAATAGAAGTGTTAAGTTCCGCGGATAGAACAATAATGAAGAATGAAACATGACGCGTCGAAATATATGCGTGACTGTGGATGTCAGTTAATGGAGGGTCTAGAGCTTCCGGCCTGTCAGATGGTGAATTAATCAATGGGGGGAGTGGAGATGGCGCTCGGTTGAACTAAAACTGCGCATAAATTAAAAGTTGGTTCAAAACTGAAATTCAACAATTGGGAGTTGAACTAAATTTGCGCATAAATTATTAGTTAGTTCAAAACAGAAATTCAACAACTGGGAGTTGAACTAAATTTGCGCATAAATTAACTGGGGTTAAATTAAAACTTCGCATAAATTAAAAGTTAGTTCATGTTAGCTGAAGAGTGTACAGGAGAATGAAACAGGAATTGTCGTGAGCGCGCTTATATAAAGAAGGGTGGGGGTAAAATATGAAAACCTGCTGAACACAGTCGATAGGTGTAACAAGTTCGAAGTTGTGGAAACGTAACATTGAACGCAAAATGTTGTGAATAACACCATCGTCATCGCTAACTTGCGAAGTTCTAGCAGAGTATAACGGGTTAAAACTTAATTTCTTCCTGACTTTTGTTAAATTAGTTTTAATCTTTGAAACAGAAGGTTTGGAATTACTTCGTAATATATGTTGTGTCCGCAAAAGTTTCAATTTCAAACATTGCGTATCCATCACAAGAAGTATATCAGATGTGTAGAAGTGAGAACAAGACAGATGAATGAGATATAACGTCAAGCACGCGAAGGTGATTCAAACAGGACGACACGTGCTAATGTAAATGAAATTTCAGGTTAGTAGCAATTAGACTTGTATAATGAAGTTGGCGAAACGTATATGTAATGAGTAGGAAGGATGCGAACAACTCAAATGCGAGTTAATTAATGGTCGCGGCGCGATGAACAATCTCCTTTTTATAACGGCTATCGCGTGGGAAGATCAGTTCCGCATGAGCGCCCAAGTGGAACCTCCCGTGTTCACTCAAGCGGAACCCCCCCCCCCCGGTGACTAATCAAGCGGAACCCCCCCCCTCCCCCCCCCCCGGTGACTAATCAAGCGGAACCCCCCCCCCCATAAAAAATGGAGATTAAATCCCCCCCCCCCGGGTGTTCACTCAAGCGGAACCCCGCCGGGTCGATGACCGGTCAATGGTCGGTCACGACAGGTTGCTAACCCCATCTAATTACCACACTTCACATCCCATGCCAGCCATGAATTACTATTGTTTGAATGAAACAGAATTAAACATGGCAGCCACCATGGAAAATTCTAACCTCAAACCTTGATTTTACGTCACTGCGCATGCGCCGCTCCCACTCCTTCGTTTATTTTATGCTGCTATAACTTGTACTGGAGTGAGCCAACTTCACGCTACGGCGCCTAGTCCTGTATTACTCACTTTAACGCTACTGCGAATGCGTCTAGTCTGTATTACTCACTTTAGCGCTGCTGCGAATGCAACGAGTTCTCCGGATCGGAATCACTCCTCGCTATTGCGCATGCGCCGAGTCCTGTATTACTCGATTTAGCTCTACTGTGCACGGAAAGTTCTAACCTCAAACCTTGGATTTTACGTCGCTGCGCATGCGCCACCCCCACTCCTTCGTTTCATTTTTACACTGCTGCGAACTGGAGTGGATTGAAGACCGTACTGGAGTGAAATGAGTCCCCCACCACTGCATTAATTACTCCCACCACTCGAAAATCCGAGGAGCGATACGAGCCCAATTTTCGCGTCAGTCGTCAACGAATTTTCATAGCGAAAAGTCGTTGACGACTCGGTAAGAGGTTCAAATATATAGTAGGCCTATATATATTTGAACTTCTTATACTACGTTGCGTTCTTTAATGCAATGTGGTATGTGTGTGTAAATATTAGTTGTAAGTTGCACTTAATTTTAGAATTAATTTGCGCATTGCGATGTTAGTTATAAGTTGTGTTTAGCGTTAAGGTGTATTAATTTTAAGAGGTGTTTAGCATTAAGGTGTATTAATTCTAAGAATAATTATGGTATTTGGTTGTGTTGAATTATTTGATATTTAATAATGATGTGTTGTTAGTTTTAAGTGTTGGTATTTATAATTAATGTTGTTGTTTTGCCTTTCAGCTAGATGATAGGGGGTAGATTAACTGTAAATTCAGAAGTTCCGTTGAACTTCATTTAGAAGGGGTGGGACATCCGCAAATTGCGGACTAGGTTTTTGCATTTTGTTTAGGAATATGATGGGTGGGATTAGTTGGGTGGGTGTTAGAGTTGCGTTTCTGCATTAGGTGTTCCAGTTTCCCTTCGAATTCACGGTTACGGATGGACCCGGACCGGCCCGTTACGGATGGACCCGGACGGGCCAAACAAAATTGCGTCGATGTCCCTCGCAGAACGTAACTAGTGGGTTGGGAGTGGGAACCGTTAGGCAAACAGGGTGGTGGGAACAGTTACTACTGTTCCCATCACCTTGGTTCTTTATAAGTCTTGAATGACCTTGAACCACTTTCGGAAGGGTCAATGAGACTCAAAGTCTCGTGACCTACTTTTCTGAGGTCGTTGTACAGTTATATGGCCTCTCTGACTTGCATTGTTTGCCGGTGTAGCTTCATATAGCGTGCAAAGAATGGTTCCTAATGAAATCTCATCAGCATTCAAAGACAGAGACTGTTGTTTTGCAAGTTAATTAGTCTTGAAATAATGAAGTAGGAAACGTATATGTAATGAGTAGGAAAGATGTGAACACCGCAAATGCGAGTTAATTAGTGGTCGCGGCGTGATGAACATTTGTCTTCATTATCACACAACGACTATCTCGTGAGAATATCAGTTCCGCATGAGCACCCAAGTGGAACCCCCCGTGACTAATGAAGCGGAACCCCCCCCCCCCCGAACTAATGAAGCGGAACCCCCCCCCCCGTGACTAATGAAGCGGAACCCCCCCCCCCGTGACTAATGAAGCGGAACCCCCCCCCCCTGGAAAATTAAAATGCCTATAACTCGATAATGGATTGACGGATTAGGACAAGCGATACATCATTGAAAAGGTCTATGTAAGACGAACATTTTAGTAAAAGAAGAATTTAGTTACTTTATTTCAGTCAAAAGTTATACGAATTATTTGAAATAAACACCCCCTCTCTTTCCTTCCCTCCCACCTTCCCCCACTTAACGGCTGTTAACCCCTCTCATTAGCATACCGTTATAAAAGACGCAGCAACCACGGCTAGATTTTCATTCTGATTCCAGACGTTACGCTGCAAGCTGCGAACAGAACTACCACGATGTCATCCCTGCCTACTACAACTTCCACTACAGAATGTTCTTCTATTACAAGTTTAACTTCTACTTCTACTACGGCTTCGACTCCAGTCAAGAAAACTCTTCGCTTGAAAAATGCTTCCGACTGGTATAAGAAGCAACTAGACTCGAAACCTTCAACTTCTGGAGCTCTTCTTCCGCTCACTATGACTACTATATTTGGCAGCATATTTTCACCGCCTCTACCTTCAAACGACTCCACACCATCTCAAAAACAATCACCGCCGCCATCAAACAACATGCCGCCACCGCAAACAGTCTTCATAAAGACCACACCTATTCAAAAAATAAATCCTCTAAGCCTGCTCCTAAACCTGCTCCTTCAGAGCGCTTTCAATTATTAAAAGAAAAGCGCCGTAGGGCATTTAGCCTTCCCACTACTTGCCCTGAAGTGCTGACTAGGGGAATTAAGAAAGGATCAGCTTGTGGGAGGAAATGTGTTAAGAACGAACGTTTCTGCCGTGTACATGTCGTGAAACATCTTTCCGAACCACAACTGACAGAAACCCCCACTGTTGAATACCAATCCGAAATTATTGCTGTGAAAGGAAATAGGATTAAGAGAAGTTGTCTTTATTTTTTTGAAAGTGTTATTGACAACGAACACATTTTGGCAAATTGTAACGGCAAAAAATATAATATTAAAGTTATTGAATCCTTGCGTAAAGAAAAATCCGTTTATGAGTTAGACTCTAAAGACTATCTCCTCAGGCATAAAATGGATGGTATTACAAGGTGGGGACGTAAACAGTAAATTCACATAGTTTTTCCAAATTTTGCTTAAAAAAATAATGGGGGAGAAACACAATGCGTTAGAGCGTTGTGTTTCTCCCTCATTATTTTTTAACACTCTAAGTCTCGTGACCTACTTTTCTGAGGTCGTTGTGTCCACTCAAGCGGAGATTAAATCCCCCCGAAAATTTAAATGTCTATAACTCGATAATGGATTGACGGATTATGATAAGCGATACATCATTGAAAAGGTCTATGTAAGACGAACATTTTAGTAAAAGAAGAATTTGGTTATCTTATTTTAGTCAAAAGTTATGCGAATTATTTTAAATAAATACCCCCCCCCCCTTACCTTCCTTTTCCCTCACCTCCCGGGTCAATAATCGGTCACGGCCAGCTGTTACCCCTCTCATTAGCATACCGTTATAAAAGCGGAGCGAGCGTTGTTCATTCCTCATTCCGCTTCTACACGCCACTCTTGTTGTTTCGTCTCAGCTGTTTACAATATTACTTGCTTTAAAAATGCCTCCTCGTCTTAATGAAAATTTCAATTCTTCCGAAATTTCTGATGTTTTTGAACAACCTGAAGACACTTTAAATAACGACAGTGACAATGAAGATGATGATGAAGATGATGATGATGATGATGATGATGATTATAGCGTTAAAATTAGTGAAGAACTGAAAGTTATAGCAATTGATCCACAATTCCCATTCGATACAATAGAAAAATTCATGTCTGAAGCTCATAAATGGTTGGATTCAGGATCTTACGTACGAATCGGCTCTTTTATATTATATGATGAATGTAATTCTTTTCTCGTAACACCAAATGATAGAGACCGCATGCGGCAGTGGGCGCAAACAATGAAGGAGTGCTACGAACAAGATGTGGATGTTGGCGGCTATTTTACAGCGCAAGTGGTTTAATAACCAAATAACCCTTCCCCCACCCTACACCTTATCCCTTCCCAATCCTTATTCCTTCCCCCCTCCCCATTTTTAAAACTCATAAAAGGCGGGCTATGAACCTCCAAGTTTCTAGTCTGTACTTGCACCTTGTGCCGTCAAGATGCTTACCACTTTGTCTTTTAATAGTATTACAGGCACTGAGCAGAAATTCTATAGAAAATTTTGTTCTCTACTTGATAAACCGCAAAAACTACCTCCAAATACTTTCACCTACAAGCTACCTCTGATGGACAAGGATGATGTAAGCAAAATACCATTAGTTCAAGCGAAATTTCTGGAAGAAAAAAATCTTGTTTATGTAAGAGAAGTGTATCATAATGAATATTCAAAAAGATTGGCTTACGAATTCATTAAGGAACATGCAGGACGTGAAAAAGAACAGTATCCAGGACCATTTTATTTATATCTTTTTGAGAATGGAGCTAGTGTAACGGTAGAAATAAGTATCAAATTAATGTAATTCTCCCTATCAAATTTGTGGGGTGAGGGTTTGAAGTAGATTTTCGCATAAATTAAAAGTTAGTTCAAAACTGAAATTCAACAATTGTTGGTCAAACTAAATTTGCGCATAAATTAACCGGGGCTGAATTAAAAGTTCGCATATCTTCCTATCAAGTTTATGAAGTTAGAATTTTGTTTTGCTGTAAAGTTATTGAAATAGTATTTGTATAAGGAAAATTCATATTGAAATACATGTTGTAATTTACTCGTAGCGATGTGTACTGTACGAAAGCTGGATTTATAGTGAGTCGGCGCGACAAATGAACTTGTATTTATGCAGATTGTTAAAATGGAATAAAGAGATGATAGTAGCAAAACGCTCGAAGTAGAAAGTGTGAATAATGTTATATAAAGAAATAATAGTTAGACAAGGAAAATATTGAAAATTCAAACTGGTATTAAAAAATATGAACGGACAATCAATTTTGTAGAAGGTTAATATTTTGTTGAAAACGTTTGATTTTCTTGGATAGTGAAGAAGAAGAAGATGAAATAGTGGTAGGGGGACCGTTATAAAAGGAGGAATGTGAGAGCCCATTTCATTTCTCTGCGAAACTTCGAAGAGTAAACATCTCAACATGTATCATTGCGATAAATGTTCGGAATCGTTTCACGATGAAATTCTATTAGACTGTCATAAAGAACTATTTCACAACAACGCAGAAGAAAAACAAGAAAAACAAGAAGAACAAGAAGAACAAGAAGAACAAGAAGAACAAGATGAAATAACAGCAACATCTTCAACTACTTCACCGAATCTACAAGTATTTGCTTTACCCGGTAAGGTAGTAATGCATCATAAGATTCAAAATGAAAACTTGAACTTAGAAGAATTTATTAGAGAAGCAAAACCAATCGTAAGTAAAACTTTAAAAGAAGAATTGAAAAGATTGAACTTTCTTAAATTTAGTTTACTACTAGAAGCTATGTTTAAAAATGTACAAGAAGAATTATCACCAAGAGGATTCATAACGAAAAACCGAACTATCATGGAAAGTTCAAACATTGATTCAATAGTAGAGAATTGTATAGAAGAAATATTAACCAAAATTCAGGAACACGAAGGAAGAGGATCGGGATGGAGTCTTTTAAGTATTGAAGGATTAAATATAAGAGTTCACAAACATGGATATGGACTAAGGGGATCTAGTTACATTCCTTTGCCAAAAAGAATTGAAGATACAAAATCTTGTATTAATGTTAGAAACGCAGACAATGAATGTTTTCGTTATGCAATGACAGCTAAATTTGTACCAAATAATGCGTATAGACCTGACCAGGAATATGAAAATCAAAGACATAGGTACAATTTTCAAGGAATTACTTACCCTGTATCACTAGGAGATATATCAAAATTTGAGAAGAAAAATCCCGGTACGTCTATCAATGTTTTTGCATTAGATAGTTCAAACAAAGTGTATCCTTTACGTATTGCAAAAGAAGAGCTACCAGATCATACGGATTTACTACTACTAACGCGAGGAGATGTGTCTCACTATGTGTACATAAAGAAATTCGACTCACTTGTTAATAAGCAGCTTTCTAAAGATCGACACAGAAAGTTAATTTGCAAGAGATGTTTCAATTTTAAACGAGATGGACTACACGGAAGAGAATGGTTACAAGAGCACAAAAGATTGTGTAACAATAATTATGAAGCAAAGATTACTTTACCTCCGCAAAGCAGAGCATTCGTTTCATTTGAAAAAGTTCATCATCAATATCGTATCCCTTTAGTTGTGTATGCGGATTTTGAATCAACACTTGTTCCAGTTGAAGATGGAAATTTTGAAGCAAGAAAAAGTGTAAAGTATCAAATGCACAAACCAAACAGTTTTTGTTTAATGGTCAAATCAACATTATCAGAAGAACATTTAAACAGATATGGATTAACTTCGAAACCTCTAGTATACCGTGGTGAAAATGCGGAAAAAATATTTCTTGATAATTTATATTCAATAGCTGGAAATGCACAAAGATTATATACAAATATTGTACCAATGAAACCGATGGACGAAGAAGAAGAAATTCAACATGAAAATGCAACTCGCTGTTTCTTGTGCAAAAATGATTTTACTATTGAGAATTATAAAGTTAAAGATCACGACCACCTCACAGGTTATTACAGGGGTGCTTCTTGTAATAAATGCAACTTGAGCTATCGTTTACCACTATTTATCCCTGTGGTTCTGCATAATCTTAGTGGGTACGACGCTCATTTTATAATACCTGAACTAGGAAGAGACGACGGTAAAATCGATGTGTTAGCTGAAACTTCAGAGAAGTTCATAAGTTTTTCCAAAGAAGTTGGAAACCTCAAATTAAGATTCTTGGACTCCTACCGATTTATGCCGTCGAGTTTGTCCAAACTTTCTGAAAACCTAAGGAAACAAGATTTAATCGAAACAAAGAAGATTGTAAACAACGACAAACTGGATCTGGTACTTCGAAAAGGTGTTTTCCCATATGATTACATAGACAGTTTAGAACGATTTAATGAAACATCATTACCTCCAAAAGAAGAATTTAAAAGTAAACTGTACGACATGGATATATCTCAAGATGATTATAATCACGCATGCAAAGTATGGAACGAATTAGGATTTAGAACATTGGGAGAATATTCAGATTTTTATGTTAAACTAGATGTGACTTTATTATGTGATGTGATGGAAGAATTTAGAAATACGTGTTTTGCGGCATATGGATTGGACCCTCTTCATTCGTACACTTCGCCTGGACTAGCGTGGCAAGCCATGTTGAAAGAAACAAATTGTAAAATACAACTTCTTACAGATATAGATATGGTTTTGATGTTAGAGTCAGGAGTTCGAGGAGGATTGACGCAAAGCGTAACACGTCATGTCAGGGCAAACAACAAGTATTTGCCCGATTATGATGCATCAAAACCAACAACATTCCTGGGTTATTTTGATGCAAATAACTTATACGGATGGGCAATGTCGAATCCCCTTCCATATGATAATTTCAAATGGATAGACCCAGAATCAATTGGAAACATAATGGATATACCGAAGCATGGTGAAACAGGTTATATTTTTGACATCGATTTTGAATATCCAGAACATCTTCACGATGAACATTATGATTTACCACTGCTTCCGAAGACCGAAATTCCTCCAACTGGAAGATGGCCGAAATTAATGATGACTTTAACCGACAAGTCTAGATATGTTGGACACTACTGGATGATACAACAGGCCTTAGACTTGGGATTGAGAATTACAAAAATTAATCGAGTACTACAATTCTCTCAATCTTGTTGGTTAAAACCGTACATTGACAACAACACAAGAAGAAGAGCTGCTGCTACATCAAGTTTTCAAAAAGATTTTTTCAAACTAATGAACAACGCAATATTTGGCAAGACTTTGGAAAACAAAAGGAAACATAAGGATATCAAATTGGTAACTGATCCAGTAAAATTACAGAAATTAGTGCAACAACCAAACTTTGGTACATCTGTAATTATTAATGAAAATCTAGTTCTTATTTCCATGAACAAGAAGTCAGTTAAAATGGATCGTCCTTTGTATCTTGGAATGTCAATCTTGGATATTTCTAAAACACACATGTACGAGTTTCATTATAAGAAGATGGTTAACTATTATGGAAGAGAGAACATTGGTATTGCATATATGGATACAGATGCACTAATTTACTGGATTAAAACAAATGACATGTACGAAGATCTACGCACCTTTATATATAAAGATGATTTCGACTTTTCTGATTATCCTAAGGACCATCCAAATTACGACAACGACAGAAACAAGAAAGTATTGGGAAAATTTAAAGATGAAACAAATGGTGTGCCAATGATGGAAATTGTAGCATTGATGTCCAAACTGTATTCGTTTCAACTGTACATAAACGAAAGGAACGAACATCAAGTCACAAAGAAAGCCAAAGGAATAAAAACCTCTTTCCTGAAGAAGAACGTACAGTTTGAACATTATAAAAGATGTTTGTTTGAAAATGTTGAAACAACTGCAACATTTAACACCATAAGAAGCTTCAACCATCGTCTTTTCAGTGTGAAGCAAACCAAATCGGCATTGAGCTATAAGGATGACAAGAGATACATCCTTGAAGACAACATAAGAACTCTGCCATTTGGACATTACTCTCTAAACCCTATCGACCAGTAAACCTATTCTTCGTCCTCTACCTTCTTCCTTTTTTCCTTTCCGTAAAGAAAAGGGGACATGGCAAGCCCAATGCCATGTTCCCTCTTTTTTACACTAATATGAAATGGCCTTGACCTATATTCAAACTATATAAAAGAGAATGAACTGTTGTACGGATCAGTATTTTTACAAGCGGTGTGCAAGCAACACCTGAAGATGGAAAGTGTGAAGGACAAGATTGTAAATGAACTACATAAACCAGCAAGAAGAAGATTTCCAAGAAGAAGTACAATTATTAAGGGAATGAATGATCTTTATCAAGCTGATCTCATTGAAATGATACCGCACAGTAAATTAAACAAAGGTTTTAAATATATTTTAACAATTATAGACTGTTTTACTAAAATAGCTGACGCTTTACCATTAAAGGATAAGACTGGTAAAAGTGTTACAAAAGCTATGGAAACAACGATACAAAGAAATAAATTCAAAATCAAACATCTACAGACCGATGATGGAAAAGAATATTTTAATAAAGACTTTGGAGCTTTGATGAAAAAATATCAAATAAATCATTATTCTACAAATTCTGAAGTTAAAGCTTCAATAATTGAAAGATTCAATAGAACATTGAAAGGAGCGATGTACAAACAATTTTCAAAACGAGGATCATACGTGTGGTATGACATATTACCACAACTTATAAAAGAGTATAACAACAAATATCATCGTACCATTGGAATGAAACCTATCCAAGTAAACAGCGCTAATGCTAAGGTTGTATTACAACGCATCAGAAATAATACAACACCTAAATTGGAAAAGTTGCAACCAAAAAAGTTTAAGGTCAACGATAAAGTTCGTATAAGCAAATACAAAGGTGTATTTAGTAAAAGGTATCTACCAAATTGGACTAATGAAGTATTTACAGTTTATAAAGTGCAACCAACTATACCTGAAACTTACTTATTAAAGGATAACAAGGGTGAATTACTTCAAGGTGGATTCTACGGACATGAATTGTTGAAATCAAATGTCGGTGATGTATATCTTGTTGAGAAGGTTTTACAAAGGAAAAAGGATATGGTTAAAGTCCGGTGGTTGGGATTCGATAAAAGTGAAGACTCTTGGATTCCTTCAAAAGACTTGGTATAGTAATTTAATAGCTCATTGTGTGTTTAACCTTGATACAAGATGGAGATTGTACAACAAAAAGATCGATTTAATATCAATAATATTGATGAATTGACGGTTGACAATGATAGGTTAAATCATGGTAAACATGGTGAATTACTACCAAATACGATAAGATGTTTAATAACTGGTCCTTCAAATTGTGGAAAAACAAATGTTGTTTTTAACCTTATAACTAATCCTAAAGGATTGCGCTTTAACAATATATACATTTTTTCAAAATCATTGCAACAACCGAAATATCAATTATTGGATAAAGTACTTGCAAGTGTACCTGAAGTGAATTTCTACAAGTTTAATGCCAGCGAAACAATTATGCAACCAAATGAAGCAAAACCATTTTCTATTTTTATTTTTGACGATGTGTCTTGTGAAAATCACGACACTATAAGGAATTATTTCGCTATGGGAAGACATCATAATATCGATAGCATTTATATTGGTCAAACATACAGTAAAATTCCAAAACAACTTATAAGAGATAATGCAAATATGTTGATTGTTTTTAAGCAAGATGAAACAAATTTAAAACATATATACAATGATCATGTAAATGCGGATATGTCATTTGAGAAATTTAAAGAAATGTGTGGCAAAGCATGGAATGAGAAATATGGCTTTCTCGTTATTATGAAGGAAGAAGATATTAAAAATGGTAGATATCGTATAGGGTTGGATAAATTTGTATTTATGCGTTGAACTACCGATGCTACATCTAGTTACACGTTGAACTTCACAGTGTAAACATGGTGAATCAAGAAAAACTATTGAAAGAAATAAAATCACTCAGTGATTCTATTAGGAAGAAGAATCGTGCATTGAGGATGGGTTTAAGTGAAAGAGAAGAATTTCTAGAGACTACATTTAAACCTATTACGGAACCTTTAAAACAGATATCAGAAACTATTGGTAAACCTCGTTATGAAGGAGATGTTTTACTACCAGTTTCTAAACAAGAAGTACAAGCATTAAAAAAAGAAGAAGATGATGATTCATATACAAGTGCTAGTGAGCAAGAAGAAACAAAAGAAGAAGAAGAACCAATTGTTGAAAAGGAAGAAGAACAGCCAATACCTGAAGCTGAACAATCTATTCCAAATTTAACTCAATTGAGTAGCGATATATTACAACATGGACCTCTTGGAAGAAAATATATAATGAAAATGCTACATGACATGAAATCAAACCCGAATTTGAGTAGATCACACGTATACGGAGCAAGAATTGATGGGAATGAATTAAAGATCGGCGATTCAAAGCTTGAAATAACACAAGACGATTACATCATTATTGGTGAGCATAAATATAAAGGAACAAAAGGACTTTATGAATTAATTTTTAAAAACATACCACTAAGATATTCATCCAAAGATTTAAGTGTTTTTAAGGAAATTCTACAAAATACTAACGCTCATAAAAGAAACTACTTAAAGGATGCAATGATTAATCGTTCACGTGCAACAAAATATAACATTGTTATAAAAAAGTTGTTTCCTCCACGAAAATTGCCAACATTACGTACTGCACCAGCGGTGAGACAACCACTGAAAAGAAAATCTTTATCACTTATGGATTTATCACTTCTTGAACAACATGGTAAAAAGAGTAAAGGAGATACTTCAACATCTGGCAAAGGATTGATGAAAAATCTATACAATACGAATGTGATTTACTACAACGACATCAATAAATTGGTTGATAGAATGAGACTATTGCATGAAGCCATGGAAGCCGGTCATACAGGTTTAAATAATGAATGGGTAGCTCTGATTGACGAACTCAGGAATCGCGGCATAATCGTATAATTGTCCGCGGATATATAAGAGTTGCAGGCGTATAATGTGTCAGTTCTAACATGAGCGTCGACAAGTTCGGACGATACTCCGCGTTAGGAGTGCAAGTTGGAGAAAACAGAAAAAGAAGTGGATTACCGCAAACACCCGAAGGTGACTATAACATAAATAATAAACGTTTAAAGTTTGTTAAGGATCCAGAAGAAGATGGAGATGCAACAAATTTAAAAACAGTAAAGGAGGAAACATCTACAAGTTTGAAACTCGACAA
Organism: Neoaliturus tenellus; assembly: GCA_030545055.2. Taxonomy (NCBI): domain Eukaryota; kingdom Metazoa; phylum Arthropoda; class Insecta; order Hemiptera; family Cicadellidae; genus Neoaliturus; species Neoaliturus tenellus. Next base: position 43,599,092 of record CM061532.1, on the reverse strand, counting down.
CAACCAACTGTATGATGCAAAATCTCACAGGGTTATTAATGTTGCAAAACCAGTCAACAATGGAGATGTTGTTAATAAAGGCTATTTTCTATCTGCGATGGAATACGCTTTACTGTTGGAAAAGACTAAAAGTGGAAAAAAGTACAATGCTTTAAATTATAAAATAACTAATGTGGCAGATCCAACCGAGGATACAGATACAATCAATAAGCGTTATTTGCATTCTGTAATACCAGAAAAGAAAAAAGATGGATTTTCCTTCTATAAATATACTATAAACGATATTGGATATCCTAAAGAAGAAAGTGATGGTGTTAATATTAAATACATTAAAGATAATTGTATTTTATATAATGGTGCTGTTATTGATTGTCATGGAAAAGTGTTGTCCAATCTGAAAGATGGTTCAACTCCATCGGATGCTGCTACCGTGAGACAAATGAATGAAAGCTTGAAGAAAGGAACATCCGCTTTTGTTAAACAAAATCAGGTGGTGTCAAAGAAAGGTGATGAGTTTATGCAAGGAAGTGAAAAGTTTACCTTACTACAACTACAAAATAACAAGTGGGATGGAAAAAATAAAAGATTGTCAAATATAAGTTTAGGCACGGAAGAACATGATGCTGTTATTTTAACACAAGTGCCACAACTATCAGCTACTGGTGTTAACTTTATATGTGGAGGTAGACGATTAACCCATGTAAAATCTGGTAAAGATGATAATGATTGTGTTGTTGTGAAACAAACTATAGTTTTAGATAAAATAAATAACTTATATGATGGAAAAAATAGAAGAATATCTAACATATCAGCAGGAATAGCTCCGAATGATGTTGCTACTATTAATCAAGTTATAGCAACCTCTAATAACGATCCATCTGTGTATACATGTAATGGTAAACGTATCACAAATCTTGATAATCCTACACGTAACAAAGATGCTACTAATGTAGAGTATGTAATGAATCTTGTAGGTAATGTAGTTATTGATATGCATAATCATTTGATTAATGCATCGATGAAACACAATAAAATCGAAGATTCTCAAAGAAACCAATGGATTAAAGATGAAATTATTGATAGATACTAGTAAAACTTATGAATATTTAAGTATGGAATACACCAAAAGGATTCATTATCATAAAGTATTTCATAGAGTGAAGACGTTGGTTACATAAAACAGCATAATGAAGACCGTATCGCTCAGTCGTCGTCAAGACAGCGGCAAGAGAGGACGTGGTTTAACATCAGCTGCATTATCCCTGCTCAGACGGATTCCAATTGGTGCTGTTGTGAATCGAACGATAGACGCTTTACCATACGAATTACATCTGCCCGGAGGTTATCAATATTGTGGACCTGGAACTAAGTTGGCAAAACGTTTAGCAAGAGGAGATCCTGGAATTAATAAATTAGATCAAGCTTGCAAAGAACACGATATAGCATATTCAAAGTATAAAGATTCAACAAATAGATCAATAGCGGATAAAATTCTAGCGGAAAAAGCTTGGCAAAGAGTAAAATCAAGTGACGCAAGTATTGCAGAAAAAGCAGCGGCTTGGGCAGTAACTACAGCCATGAAGACGAAAGCAAAGTTAGGTGCTGGAAGACGTCGCAGAGGAAGACCTGCAAAAGGAAGAAGCGCCCCCAAAAGAGGTGGAAACATTAAAAAAGGACGTCGTAGAACTCGTAAGACAAATGTAAAGAAGACTTCTGTTTGGCAAATGGTAAAAAACGGAGCAGGTTTATACCTAAGACCATACCGTGTGTACTAAATAAAAAGAATCAATTGATAATTCCAAATAAAGCCTTAACAAATCATCAGTTAAATGATTATGTAAAATGTTTGAAAATACCATTTTTTCGAGGAGTTTTTATGAAAGATGCATTACCAACTAAAATATGGGAAAATGAAACTGGAATAGTAAATTTGGATTCCACCTATGGTCCAGGCACTCATTGGGTATGCTATAAAAAGCTCGGACAAACCGTTTACTACTTTGATAGTTTTGGCAATCTGCCACCGCCGAAAGAACTGCAACATTATTTTCGAAACTCCAAAAACATTTTTTACAATTACAAAAGAGAACAACCTAACAACACTGAAATCTGTGGGCATTTATGTTTGGAGTTTCTAGCGAAGAGTGTCAGTCACCTTTAAGATGTCATCGTATACAGTGTCACTGAGTGGAAATTCATCCACATTGAAAAGTACGCTGTTCCCAGCATTGCGTCTATCCAAGGAAAGATTATGGGAAGCGGCATTACTTGATTTGACTACCTACAACTCAATTCCCAATGTTACGGAAGGTAAAAACAATTTACTACATTATTATGAAACTATGGATGCTTCAGGAAAATACTCAGAATTGAAAATAATTACATTTCCTACTGGAGCTTATGAAATCGATGATATAAACCAATTACTACAGAAACAACTCGGAGAAGAAAATATCACCGTTAAAGGAAACAATAATACTTTAAAAGCAGAAATAACTTCGAAATATTATATCGATGTCAGCTTGGAAAACTCCATTGGCAGTTTACTTGGATTTACAGATGCAAAAAAGAAAATCTTAACTCCTGGAACTACTCATTCGGGTAATACAACTGTTACAATATTGAAAGTCAATAGTATCGATGTAACGTGTAATATTATACACGGATCGTATAGAGAAGGAGTGAATCAGCATATTTTACATACATTTTATCCAACAGTGGCTCCCGGTTTTAAAATTGTTGAGAAGCCACAAAACTTGATATACCTACCGTTAAACACTAGTTTCATTTCAGACATCGTACTGAACATATTGGATCAAGACGGTGTTAGTGTTGACTTTAGAGGAGAAACGATAACTATACGGATAAACATCAGAGCGGCAACATAAAAGTCGACATGGGATTATCATTTAAACCGCAACGGAAGAGTCGGGAGCTCAGTAGCTCCTCGACATTGGAAGAGTTAACATCGGACAACATTCGTTTTCTACAGAAGATTGGATTGAAACTTAACAACGATGGATATCCTGGATATATCTCAAGGACCGACATTCGACGAAACACTATGGGAGAAGGAATATCACACGCACAACCCTTACACTTCATCAAAATTAAACAATAACGATGAAATAAGGATTCCCATTCAACAACAAGATATTTACACATTACCGTGTGAAAGTTATTTATACATTGAAGGACGGGTATTAAAATTGGATGGAAAAACTGCTTCAACAGTTCCTTTTATAAATAACCCGATGGCATATCTTTTTGATGAAATAAGATATGAGATATCAGGGGTGACAGTTGATTCGACAAAAAAGGTTGGTATAACAACGACATTGAAAGGATTAACATCATTAACACCGCATGAGAAGAATTCAATAGTCACCGCCGGATGGGTTGCCCCTGATAAAGACACTATAACACCGGATTCCAACGGTCACTTTGATTTTCATGTACCTTTACGATTGCTTTTGGGATTCGCTGAAGATTACAAACGAATAATAATAAATGTCAAACAAGAATTGGTATTACTCAGATCTTCAACTAACAAGGACTTGATACTTGCAGACCCTGCAACTACGGAAGATAAACTGGAATGGCAACTACAATTGGATAAAGTTGTTTGGAGAGTACCTCATGTAAGATTGGCCGATGAACATAGAATCGTATTATTGAGAAAGTTAAAATCTGACCGTGATATTGTGATGCCATTCCGAAGTTGGGAATTCCATGAATATCCTACACTACCTCAGACAGAACGACAAACATGGACCGTCAAGACATCAACTTACTTGGAACGAGCAAGGTACATAATACTCGGTTTTCAAACTAAGCGAAAAGATGTTATCACTGCAAATGCCGGTCAATTTGATAACTGTAAAATAAAGAATTGTAAAGTTTTCCTAAACTCTCAATTCTTTCCGTATGACAATTTGAATGTCATGTTCAGCAAAAAACGTTTTTCCATTTTATACGATATGTATGCAAGATTTCAATCGTCATATTATGGAAAGACTAATACTCCACTATTATCACCTGACCAATATTATTCCAAGGCTCCGATAATTGTAATAGATTGTTCAAAACAAAATGAATCGGTAAAATCATCAAGTGTGGATATAAAAATTGAAATGGAATTTGAAGAACCAGTAGCGGATGGAACTTCAGCATACTGTCTTATTCTACATGATAAAATAGTTACTTACACACCGCTGACCGGAATCGTGAAGAATGTACTTTAAACAGAATTAGTACAACGACTGCAGATTTTTGAGGTTAGAATTATCTGTCTCAATTTTTGAGGTTAGAATTTCGTTTGTGAAAGACAAGTTAAAACAAACATTTATGTGAGTGTATAAATTTCAAGGATTCGACGAAAAACATAAAAGCGAGAAAATCATGAGTGGAAAATTCATTATATCTTCGACCGTCGTATGGGAAACATCGTTCGCAAGATGAGTTCTACTAACGGAGAAGAAAATACACCTCTAATGGATGAGAATAGTTCAGATATAGAAAAACAAGTTGAACGAGAAATGGACGAGTTCCTCAAGTTTAACAAACATAAGAAGAGAGAAGAAGAAAAAGAAGAAGGAGAAGCTGAAAAAGAAGTAAAAAGAAAAAAGGTTGAAGTTAACATTACAACTAATATTTTAACAGAAGTATTTCTTCGGATTTTCTACCCCATTTCTTCATGCATGACGAAAAGTATTTCAGTTGGAATTTTAAAATCATTGGATTATTCACCGATTGTTATTTTAAATCATGGAAATAAAATGGTTACATTCACTGAAACTTCTTGGGAATCATTTATGAAACATTTACATCTTTTGGAATGCTATTTGAGTAACAACACATTTGGAAGAAGAACAAGATTAAGTTTATTGGAATCAAATATTGAAGTTGATATAGTGAAACATCGTGGAGGACAAATGGTTCGCTTCAGAGATTTAACTAGACATGATGTAAAATTACATTTGACTAAAGAAGAATTTTACACTTTAAGTTGTACTACCGGTCCCGTCACCAGATATTTGAAACAACTAATATTTTCAAGTGCAATAATCAAAGACTATCTAATCGATACATTGGACAGACAACCTTTCGTTCCAATTTTATACGGTCCCGTGGATACTTCAATTTTTAATCGAATACCTCAAGAAGTGGATATGTGGAGACAATTGAACAACTATCACACCAACTTTAATATCGACGAAGAAGCGCAAGAAGTTAAAGAAGAACAATCGTGTTTGTAATACAAGTCAGTTGCTGACGAGACTTCATCATGAACAAACGGGTTTCGTTTTCTAATGCGCCACATATAATGGAAGTTAAAAAAGGTATAATTGAATTTCAAGCTTTTCGAGGAAATGATGGAAATTTTATTATAAAAGAATTAGTAATTTTGGATATGAACACATCTGTAGTTTATCATTACTTATTCAAACCTCCATTACCATTCAATAGACTAACAACTAAAGCGAAAGTTACAAACAAATGGTTGTACAAACATTTTCACAACTTAAGATGGGATGAAGGTTTTATTAATTATAACATGATGCCGCACATTATGAATCATTACTGCAAAGAGTTCAAAACTATCTACACAAGAGGATTGGAAAAAGCTAATTGGATACAATCATTTACAAGCAACGAAGTAATAAATGCAATAATAGATAGAGATTTCCAATGCTACTTCAATGAACTTTGTATTTCATCAAAGAGTTTTAAACATCGAAGGTCACAGTGCGCTTTGAAGAATGCCTACCGCTTAAATAATTTCCTTCAACAGAATGGTGGGGGTAATGTCGGTAATAAAAGTGAGAGCGCTACCATGACGCAGCATGAGTATTACTCGAACCTCCGAAGAGACAACATCTCCGACGGACATTATTATTAACAAGAAGATTAACAAAAAGATTAACAATAACATCAAGATGGCATCACAGAACTTTCTTCAAAATTTGGTTGATCAATTTAACGCTCATTCTAAATCAACAATCTTACCGACGAAGAAATGTTCTGAACTAAAAGAAGAAAAACATTACATCATACATACAATCAAGAAGATGGACACTTCAATTGGTGATGCTATTAATTGCACATTGAGCGAGGCGCCGTATACAGTTGGTGACGAACCGAAGTTTCAAATCTTCCTACCGAAACGGTTTGTACAACTTCTACAAAATGAAGATCTTCGAGTTATTCAACCTGGCGCACTCTATTTAGTTTCACACGGACCGAGTGGAAACAACTCAACTGAACTAACTATTCATGTAACACCTACTACTAACTAGTTTGTACATAACATTGTAAATATATGTGTTTGTAATGGTTTCTCAATAAAGATGATATAAAACAAAAAAGAAAAATAAAAGAAGCAACATATTGTTATGTCTTTGTACATAGCAATATGTTGCTTTTTTTAAAAATTCCACGGGATGACCTTGACCCAATTTTGTGTGATAATAAAAGTGAAAATCAACTTGTGAAATTCATCAGTCTACGACTACCTTTCGTACGGTACACATCTCGCTCTCTATAACTAAATACAAAACTTCAACATGTCCTTAAAGGTCAAGTGTGCATCTTACGATACCAACACCATTACGAGTTTTGAACAACTTGAAGATTTAACCAACGAAATGCGAGTTTTACTTACCGGTGGTTATCACTTAACTGTTGATGTTAGTGCTACTAATGTAAGGATGTTTACTAAAACAAAATACTGCGATGATGAAGTATTTCTTTCTACACAACCTACAACATCTTCATCGCCAACTGGTCAACATAACATCAAGTTCCACAAGTACTACCAATGTTAAATAGCTTTTATCAAATAAAACTAAGGAATCACGTGATCAATGTCAAGTTGATAAAAAGGGTGTGATACTTGGATAACTAATCATTCGCTTCCCAACTCTCGCTGCGTCAACACCTATTTTTAAAGATGTTATACAGAATGATGATTGAACTTGATGGAAAGATCTATGGAAAAGATTACAACACCGTTGAACAAATGACAGAAGATTTAGAAATATTAACCCGAGAAGGATATCAGGCTAAATTAATTTTAAAATTTCCTGAAGTACATCCACTATCGACTGAAGAACTTATCGCTATGGCTAAAGCGGAGAAAGAGAAGAAGTCTGAAGAAAACAAACAGGAGGGAGAGAAAAAGTCTGAAGAAAACAAACAGAAACAAACTTCTTAAGTATCAATTTTCCTTACATTAGTAAGGTATAATTTTTTAAAACTTCGCTTGGATGACCTTGAAATTATCCCCACCACTTTTTGTAGTACATAAAACTGACTATTCAACACTATACACTCTTATTCTTTCACTGGACTCAGCAGCGTCAACATGGAAAAACAAAATTACAAGTACGAACCTCGTTACTGTTGTGAACAACAGTGTACAGATTTAGGACCAATGATGGTGGACGGGTTAGCTTGCACTAAGTGTGAATTTTTCGGATCTTGTTACTGCAAGTGCAAAACAAAACAACTACCGCCACCGGAATTGCGAACTTTCAAATTTTACAAATCAAGATATTTTCATACATGCTGTCCTCAAAGATGTTTCAAATTTCATCCTCTCGATCTAGCTTATTGTCAACGCACCAAGTCTCATCAAGATGATTTTTGTACACATATGATAAAAAGATGTAAATACAGATCAGATTGGTATTCAGATCCTGTTGAACCATCGAATGTGTAATTTCAGTTTTACACTCTTTTTTAAAACTTCAATTGGATGACCTTGAGATTTCCCCCCACCATTGGTTTTTTTTTAGATTCCCCCCACCATAAGTCTTTTAGATTTCTCCCCACCATTAGTTTAAGTTTTGTATCTTATTGAATCCACCTTTGAATTATTTCACTTCCAACATTCTAACTAACAACATGGGAACACCTTTCGTCAGGTTTCAACATATAATAACTGAGAGGGAAGAAATGGAAGAATTGTTTCAAAACTTGCTCGCTATAATGGATAGATATTATATGAGATGGATCAGAATTGATGTTCAATATTTACGTCCTGGTGAATTATCTTCATCATCACAGAGTGAGGAGGACGAGGCAACTACTACAGCTAAGATATTTGAATTAAAAAACGAAGAAGAAGAACTTAGCTTTTTATTTAATCATAAGCTCGCCGTTAAATAAGCCCCCTCCCTTGGCGGCGTTCCTCATTTACTCGCCAACTCTCCAACGATGAACAACTCTCCATTGGCACGGATGAATTCTAGTTTTGAAATAAACTCTAAAGAAGAGTTACAAGCTATTTTTAATATTTTACAAGAACTTGTAGATAATTATACAACTATCAAAATGAATTTGGAAATAACATACGATTGTCCTATTTGTGATAAGGTTGAAAGTTCAGACGAAGACAGTTTACTAAATCTAACTCCTGCACCATCTGACACTACTGACGATAATAATGAAGAGCAAAATCTATCCCCCACCACTTCTTTGTAATTCATCTTTCCCCCCACTACTTTTTTATTTAACTAACATTTCTCGCTTTCACTCCTCATTCCGTCTTCGACTTTTAAACCATCAACATAACTTCTTTTAAAATTTCAAACACTAATACAATCATGATGGATATGATGGATGAAGTTCCCTTTGTAACTAGAATGGAAGAGGATAAATTGAAATTGGAAATTAAACGATTGGAAATGGAGCAGGAAAACCAACTCGGAATATTACGTCTCTTCACACTTTTCAAATACATCATCTGGGGACTCTGCGTTTACCTTTTTCTCGTCGTTGGCGTTTGTTTCTACAACTCCATAGTTCATCACAAAAATTCAACCTGTATAGTTCCTGGTATTGCACATTGATTGTATTTGTTTTTACGAATAAAGTTCAAAACTTAAATCTACCTATCCCGCTATCACCGGGTAGTTCAACTCTCAGAACTATTTCCTGTGCTAGCGGGATAGGCTTTTTTAAAACTTACTCGGGATGACCTTGACATACTTTCCGTAACCCAATTATCAAGTTGAATTTCAGTTTTTTACTTACTTTTAATTTATGCGCAAATTTAGTTCAACCGAGATCTTCTCACGCGATAACCGTTATAAAAAGAGATTGTTCATCGCGCCGCGACCATTAATTAACTCGCATTTGTGTTGTTCGCATCCTTCCTACTCATTACATATACGTTTCGCCAACTTCATTATACAAGTCTAATTGCTACTAACCTGAAATTTCATTTACATTAGCACGTGTCGTCCTGTTTGAATCACCTTCGCGTGCTTGACGTTATATCTCATTCATCTGTCTTGTTCTCACTTCTACACATCTGATATACTTCTTGTGATGGATACGCAATGTTTGAAATTGAAACTTTTGCGGACACAACATATATTACGAAGTAATTCCAAACCTTCTGTTTCAAAGATTAAAACTAATTTAACAAAAGTCAGGAAGAAATTAAGTTTTAACCCGTTATACTCTGCTAGAACTTCGCAAGTTAGCGATGACGATGGTGTTATTCACAACATTTTGCGTTCAATGTTACGTTTCCACAACTTCGAACTTGTTACACCTATCGACTGTGTTCAGCAGGTTTTCATATTTTACCCCCACCCTTCTTTATATAAGCGCGCTCACGACAATTCCTGTTTCATTCTCCTGTACACTCTTCAGCTAACATGAACTAACTTTTAATTTATGCGAAGTTTTAATTTAACCCCAGTTAATTTATGCGCAAATTTAGTTCAACTCCCAGTTGTTGAATTTCTGTTTTGAACTAACTAATAATTTATGCGAAGTTTTACTTCAACCCTGGTTAATTTATGCGCAAATTTAGTTCAACTCCCAATTGTTGAATTTCAGTTTTGAACCAACTTTTAATTTATGCGCAGTTTTAGTTCAACCGAGCGCCATCTCCACTCCCCCCATTGATTAATTCACCATCTGACAGGCCGGAAGCTCTAGACCCTCCATTAACTGACATCCACAGTCACGCATATATTTCGACGCGTCATGTTTCATTCTTCATTATTGTTCTATCCGCGGAACTTAACACTTCTATTTACCTTCTCTCTCTCTTGTTATGACTGCGCTATGTTTGAACTGACTTTTATTTTCGTTCAACTATTAGAGTTTTTATTAACACCGTCGAATTACAATTTTGAACTAACTTTTAATTTATGCGAAGTTTTAATTCAACCCCGGTTAATTTATGCGCAAAATTAGTTCAACTCCCAGTTGTTGAATTTCAGTTTTGAACCAACTTTTAATTTATGCGCAAATTTAGTTTAACACCCCGATTGTTGAATTTCAGTTTTACACTAACTTTTCGTTTCGTTCAACTATTAGAGTTTTTACTAACACCGACGAATTTCAATTTTCAACTAACTTCTATTTTATGCGCACTCTTCGCTCAACCGACCGCCGACGCTCTCGCCATCTCCACCCCGACATCTATTGTCCCCACTTCTGGCCCACCGGAAGCCACGTGCCGTGGCATGTGGCTTCCGGTGACGTCACTTCCGGGCCAGGAGTGGCTTTTCTACACTACTGTTGTTGAGTTCACTCGGGGATGTTGGGCCGCATTCGTGGAGGTTCCTGGCCGACCAGCTCCCGGATGTGGTCCCACTCGGAGTTAGCTGCAGAGTCCTCAAAGGTTAGTCAGTCGGTCAACGAAGCCTCTGATGATAGGGACGCGAGCAGCATCCCTGATGACGGAGTTTCTTTCGAACCATGGCGAAACCCGCGTGCGATCAGCTGAAAGTTATTCAGAGTCACCAAGAAGTGCAGAGCCGAAGCCTCGATTGGTTTTGATGTAATAAAAGCGTCACACCCATCTCTGGTCGGGATTCTGTTTGCATGTATTAGCTCTAGAATTACCAGTTATCCAAGTAATGGATTGTACGATCCAAGGTGGCTCGACGCAGACACCTGCTTTGTACCGCCAACAGTTTCCTCCTCGACGTCCTGCAAATGAAGTGGTACCAGGCAGGAGCAGTGTAGGTCAGGACAGGGCGGAGGAGATAGCTTTGATTTTGATATGTATTTTGATAGAGGAAATGATTACTGTAGTTTCATTGCCATGACAAATTCTACTGTTTTTTCATATACATTATTTAGTTTATTTTTTACTGCATCGTTGCCACTAAACAGATAACAATTCTTCAAGAGAAAACTTCTTATGTTTCGGAATTTTCAGAATGTAAAACAATAAATCAAGTCTAACCAAGGCATTAACCACATACACTGGCGCAAACCAGTTTGAATAATACAGTAAGTTCATAATCCTTGAAATCATTCTTTGCTCTAGACACTTTGTTCAAAGGATAGTAACATTGACTTTGTACACTACGTGAGTAGACTTCTCATAACATAGGCATGTGTGAAGCATATTGATGGTGGTGCGATCTTGTGCGGCGTCCATGGAAGTACACGTAACATATGATAGATAAACCAGTATTCCCACTCTCCTAAACCAAGGATGAAACATTTTATAACTGAAAGTTATGTTTATGTTTTGGTAAAATGTTTTGGCAGCACTGTAAATTTAGCTGAATAACAACAACATCGATGGCAGTGACTCTGGTGCGGCGTCCACCGAACTTCCAAATTTTTGCCTCAAACTAAATGCATTGGATGAGAGGTCTATTCACGTTAGTGTACATAGTCAATGATAGTAAGAAATTTGTCTAAAGCCTTCCTCCATCTATACACTTTCAAACTATTATTATTACGGCGATGTTTGTCCGTCAAACGAGTATGAAATCTGCTCCTACATTTTGGAACAACCAGTCCTTTAAAAAATCAGCTCTCCCAATAACTTTCCCGAATCACCTGCAAGCATCTCCCCTTTGCCGCGCGGTTATCACCTCACCACCTCTGTGGCTCTGATAACGCGGCGGCGGCGGTGCGCGCAACCCACGCTAGGCCGCGCTAGTGTCGCGTAGGCCGCGCGCCGCTCAGTTCGTTGTCGACCTCGACCGATCTGTGTGCAACGCTGCCGCGCCGCGCAACTCCATATATGTCCACGTGAGTAGACCAACGCCGTTTACCTCTATATGTCTTTATGTAGTGTATATTCAGTAATTTTATTAAATATATTTGTAGTAGAGAATAACTAGGTTTATTTTTGTGTTTTCATGTGAGCTATTCTAATTTTAAAATAGAAAATAACAAATAAAGGTTTGTTACGGCAGAGCTAATTTTCTGTTTGAATTAAATTTTATTAAAAATAATACAATATTGTGTATGTTATTTTACTATTTTTTGTTTTGTAAAACGTTATGTTTAAGTGTTAAATTTTAAGACGTCCATTTAAATGCTCTTTAAAAATAAATATTAGAAACTGGCCATATACAGTATATTTATAGTGAAAATCATACAATCAATGAAGTCTGAATACAAAAATATTGATTGAAATAAAGGTTTTCTGGTAAAACTTTGAAATTTCTTTAAAACTGTTATTTGTCTATTTTAAATTAAGTAAGTAAACTAAATTTCTGTCCTTTATCTATTTGATTAATCTTTATAAAATATAAGCTATTTTAAGTAGGTATGTGTGGAAATCATACTAAAAAATCACTTTAATCTTTGACTTCAAGAAAAAATCTATACTTATTTAATACGCTAAGGGGATTTTTGTCTTGAGAACTCCTCCTACAATTTTCAACCGATTTTCAAGTTTTTTTGTGTCGTTGGAGAGGGCTTGGTCTGTAGTTGTTTCCGCCAAAAACTGATGAGAATCGGACTGAAAATAAAGGCGCTATTCAAAATTGAAATCGAAAAATTTCCCATTTAAATAACATTGGGATTAAATAAAGCATTTTAAACATCTGTTTATAATCAGCTGTAAATAGGTGTAGTTTTGGTGATTGAAGATATTCACAATATTGGATTGGTCGGATGTCATTGATTTAGAGTTAAAAGTATAACATTTGTATTGTATTAAAATAAATTGCTCGATTTCGAGCAACACGTGCACTAGTTAATATTTAATAAGGCTTTAAAATTTGTGGCGGTGCTTTAAATTTTACTTATATTGCCAAAACACTGTTTAAATTACAATTCATTAACTTTTTAATTATATTCAAACTGCATTTTGCCCAAGTATATCATAAAAGTAAAAAATATAACTGTAAGTATAAGAGTAAGTATAAAAACAGTTATCTTTAATATTTTTCTTGTGTTACTGCAATGACATAATTTTATAGTAATCGGTTAGAAACAAATTTGGGTCTCAGAAGATGTTATCGCCGAAGATTTCGGGAGTCGATAGATACTTATAAGCAATAAACAGTTACTGTATCATCTTAACTAAATATTATTGGATTGTTTATGGTTATTGTTATGGTTTCTCGAACAGCTACTCAGCGTTTTAAATTTAAGACCTATATACGCATTATTTTGTAAAGTTTTTGTTGGTACATATAAGCTGTACATATTTTTTCAATCGCCTACATTGTTAAGTTTATTTGTGAATCAAACAAATACAAAATTATCATTAAGAAAAGTTCCTACATCATTAGTTCTAATAAAAGGCTCATAGCAAGGAAATGTTAATTTTGAGCATCTCTAATGTTGCATTCAAGTAGCCTATTTTAAATTTCCCGTCTAACAAATCTTTCAAATCGAATTAATTAAAATAATTGAATTAATGAGCCAGTACAGTCTTAACCAACAGCTTATCATTAGCCTTGGCAAATAATGAGTAGCATATTACTGTAGTAGGCCGTGGGCGTATATTAGTTTAATTACAAATTTTGATTCATGGCTGCCTTTTTATATATTGGCCAGATTTCAATTTCAGATTTTCGGGCTTAGTATTTTACTTCGGACAATATTATAATCTAAACCATAAGCACAATATTTGAGCGATTTGTACACAGTATAAATTTGTACAACGTGTTTCCATGTGATAACTACTTGTACTTTTAAAGTGAAATTTTTAAGCCCAATACACACGTTTTTAACACCCAATTAATATAAAAAATAAACTAAACGTTTTTAAGAATTCTTATTCTTGTCAATATATGGTACAAACTTTAAATGTCACCCTATAGTAAAATCTATAATTTATTGATAATATTTATAAAATGTATGTCATTCAGTTGCTAGTAACAATTAGGTAAAAGAAGATTATGATAAAAGAGTCCAATATTGCTGAAACCATTAATGTTTGGGTTGCCCTGCTTACAGACTGTTTACATGAGGAATTCTATCGATAGTTATAAATCTATTTATTTCTTTTAAACTTTTAGAATAATAATAACTTAATTTTGGCTTTGAAATAAAAAATAAAAATATATTTCTACCGGTTGCGGAATTAGAATAGTTTTAACACATTAAATAATAGTTTTGTGTGCAATTATTTTTTTTACTGATTACTTGACCAGGACGCAACTAATCTTTGATATGTGTATTACTATCGGTGTGATCGAACTTAGGTACAATAATGGTTGTAAAGTACGATGTAGAATCTGTTCAGATTACGAGGTTTATTATTAGTATTAAAATCTGTAATATTAGAACACCAATTCTTCTCCAGAACGACTCCACCAATCGAATCTGTTCTGTTCCAGTGGCACTCGACTGGAGTAACGCGATACGAAGATAAAAATAGCTTGTTGGCCGCGCGTCGCAGCCTCCTAGATCACGGCAACAGCGGCGGCGACGATATCACGTCGGCTCGGCACTGCCGCGCGCGCCGACATGAGTGACCAGTGCCAAGTGAGGTTATGTTTGTGTGCTCAGCTGTTGCTGTTGTTGTTGTTCGGTACTGGTGTTGTTCGCGGGTTCAATGTGGATACTGAAGGGTTTATCAAACATTCTGGCGAGCCCGGGTCCATGTTCGGGTTCAGCGTGGCGGAGCACAAGGAGAGAGGATCTAATTGGTGAGTTGTGTTTTTATATTCAGTTCTTGTTTTAGCCTTAAGTTTAATAGGATTGGGATATGAAAAATGTAATTTGCATATATACAGAGTATATCTCATTAATAAATTGTTTTTAAAAAAGTTACCGGCAGTCAGCCCTTAAGGCATTTTTTACTGCATGAGTCTGAGTCTCCTTCTTTGACTTTAACGATAAGATTACTAACGACAAGATAGAATATTAAAAATCTATTTCTTCTTGCTGAAAATGTTGCATTTAGTACCAAAACATACTACGAACTACAGTTCTTACAACAAATCCGATTTCACATAATGATGCCATATAATGTACATTCAAAAGTTGATTGAACAAAATAATGTAGGCCTACCGATAACACTTTTGGCAAAAGTTTACTTAATTTGTTAATTCGATACTTTGATTTCGTTATTGTTCCTACAACAGCGATGTACATTATTCCTACAGCAGTAGGCCTACATTTATTACTGTAAATGTTTGTTCTTATCTATCATGAATATTGTGAACAAGTTTTATATTACAGGTACATAATAGGCTCTATGTCGTTTAATCTTTTCTGTAGTTTATTTTTCATGATTTTAGGTACAAACATCACCAAATCTGTAATTTTTTGTATAATTTTACCAACCTATAAACACCATAACCAGCTTGGCTACTTGATTTAGCTTACATAAAATCAACCAATTCATAATTAAATTTTTAATTAATCATGTTTTCGAAATATTTCTTGCTAATCGTATAATCAAACATGACCTTTGATTTACGATGGTTAATTAATTGCAGACTAAGTATCTAATTGAAAATTGGGATTTAATTTTAACTACGCTGTTAATTATCTTATACTGAATAATACAAAAGAGTAGCGATAATCTTCGCTTATTCTCGTATCCAACGGCTACAGATATCTCGTGTTGCTGACCTTGGCGCTGCGCCTTGCCTGGCTGACCGGCAATATGGGTACTCGTCTCCGCCACACCACAGCCCACCTGAAGCCTGGTTTCGACTCTATCAAAATTTGTCGCCAACACTGTTGGCAACAAAGTCGGCGATAAAGTCGGCAACTTTAGCAGAGTGGAAACGCTCAAAAAATGTCGCCAACAATGTCGGCGATAATTTTGTGTCGCCAACAATTTTGTGGGGCAACATTGTCGCCGACTGAGTTGCCGACAGCTGTTTTTGGGAGTGGAAACAGCAGAATGTCGGCGACAGTTGGCAACACGACTCCGCGCATGCGCACTTGGAGCAACGGAGCAACACGCCTGTGTAGTCTGTCGGACCCCTGGATTTCCTGTACTGTGCAATATGTATTTGTTAATTTTACATTATTTTCTGTTTGTTGATGAACTTTTTGAACAAAATTGTCGTACCCGCTCTGGAGTCGCAAATCAACCATCAAACTTGAGTACGCAACCTCCCTTTCCCGTTTCGCCAGAAAACTTCGCACCCACCACATTGGTCGATTACGCCTTTTTTTAATTAAAATGTACGCACCCACCAAAACGAAGAACGCTGCACTGGTTTGATTATCCATCCAGAGAGTAGTGCCAGACTAAAATCATTGAATGTTGCTTCAAAATGTGTTGCTGTCAGCAACTGAGTGGAAACAGCCAAAAAATTAAAAACAGTGTCGCCAACAAAGTCACCGACAGGTTTTATAGGCCGGTTTTGGACCAGGCAACTTTGTCGGCAACAGTGTTGGCAACAAAGTCGCCAACTTAGGCAGAGTCGAAACCAGGCTTGAGAAATAATAATACTGCAGGCCTATGGGGTTTGGCTAAGAGTAGTAGGCCCATACTACCTTTACACCTATAAAACACTAAAACATCCTTCCGTATTCCCCTGCTTCGTACAATATTTTCACGGATTTATTGTTTTAAAATTTTTTTTGTAGACTAATGTTAAACCTAATGCCCTCGTACGTGATATATCAATTATAAATTGTGTTAAAAAAAACTGAAAACAAATTGAAATAAGTTACCTACTTTTCAAAATTACTTATAATTATTGTTCAAAATTTCTAACGTTTTAGGTATGAGGTATATAATGTACCTATTCAACTAAATGATTACCAAGTTTTGAGAAAATCTGTTTGAAAAGGGCAACCGGAGCAGGTTATTAAAATACTATGTTCTGTCCAAAAGCATTAACACAGCCGACTCCTAAGGTGAAGTAGGGGTTTCAAATAAAAACTCATTGGAAATATCTTTTTTGCACTTATAAAAACTATTAAACATAATTACTGTTATCAAAAATTATATGAGAGCACCCTACACTAATAAACTAGGTATTACCGCAGAAGGGTTTGGTTTTCCAAATTACCTTTTTACTTTGACTAGGAAAAAACATGACGAATTTTTCTCGGTAAGTGACGATGGTTTTGACAACACAAATCAGTTATAGGTATAAATGTAGGCCAATAATAAGTTAGCACTTAGCATTCCTATAAGGCCTCCATAGTTTATATACCTCCACACAGTCTGGGTAGTGCGGGTGCGGGGGCCGGCCATCTTACCTTGGCGCGCTTCCATCCCCTTGGCAAGCCGAGTGTCTTTCGCAATTTGTTCGGTTAATATTTGTTTATAATGCGTAACCTCTTTGACCCGAAATAGCCGCGGACACGCCTAACCGTCTGACACTGGTTCACACATTATTTGGCAAAACTAATGCAATTTGGCTCACCGTAAACTTATACAGCAGATGAAAAATTATAGTTTTGTTTTACAAAATGATTTAAATGAACGGAGACGTCTCTATTGTAAATACCCCCGTCGCAGCAGACCTGCGTACTCAGCGAATTTCCAATGAAATTTCAGATTATTTACTTTCTCCATAAAAACACCATAGGATCGAGTATGTAGGTTTGCTGCCATGGGGTGTTGTTAGAAAATCTAAGTTAATCAATAGTTGGTGAATAAAAACACAAAATTGTATCAAGCTATGGCAATTTTTTATTTTCCCCATAAACCCCATGGGGGTGAGTATGTAGGTTTGCCGCCATATGGGTTTTGAAAGCAAGTATAAGTTAAACCCTATCTAGATAATGTACATACCAAATTTGATTAAGTCATGTCAATAAATAAGCAATATATAGGGTTTTCTTGATTTCCCATAAGAATAACATGGAAAACGTATTTTTGGATTTTCCCCGTAACCAGTTATGCTAAGATAAAAATTCAAAATACCAAATTGTTTGTTTTTTTGAGCTCTTTTAAATGGTTTTAGTTAAAATTGATAAATTTTGAAAAATTAGGTCCAAAAATGCCAAAAACCCATTTTTGACCCCTTTGAAACCCCATAAAACCCCGTTCCTATAACCCGATCATGCTGGTTCGCGAACTCATGAAAATAGACTTGGTCTTACACCTTCATACCAAATTTCATCAAAATCGGAGGTCGCTGTCAAAAATTATCAGTACCACGGACACATAGATGTATAGATATATATATATATATACTAGGGGACCTGTGCAGCGCAATGCGCTGCATTTATTAGGGTACCTGGTGATCAAACTTTGCTCCATGGTAATACTCCATGGCCTACTCTATGGAAAAAAAATCACTATAGTGAAAATCAAATCGATCTTCATTACCAATTCTCCAACTTCCCAATGTGATAGTACTGAGATGTGGTGCTCGTTCTTTTAATTCTAAATTAGCTAAAATTACGCAGTTGTTCTTTTGCCGATATTTCTTAGGGCCTTTTCCTAAACCCTCCTATAAAATTTAGAATAAATTCACAGATGTTTGATCCACATAGGTCATAAAACATAAAACGTAAATGACAACAGAATAAAAATTAACATTTCATTACTCCCCTGTCCTGTATGAGTTATGCAGAACTCACTGCGGCTGTTTTTGTAGTACTACTGTATGAGGTAGTCAATGACATAGTGTATGAGTCCACATTACTATTTATGCCTAAATCCTCTTTAACTTAACTTTCCATGACATTACAAAATTTAAATGAAGAAATCATATAAATTAAGAGAATCTACATCTTTGTTGGTGTGGCCCATTTTGTTTTTAGTGGCATTTTAATTTTAGTTAACATTTTTCTTTATAAAAACCATTTTTGTAATAAGCTTGTTTTCTATACTGGAGGTAAAAAACTTTTAAATGTTGTCTTTTAAATAGGTTTTTTTAATATGTGTAGAATTCTGCATACAACATGTTTATACTATAATAGTAAATAAAAAGGTTATTACACTTACATTACAACCAACTATCCCTTTTCCTTATAGTTTACAGCAGTTTGTAAATCCATGCACAAAAATTTAGCGTTCTATTTTAGTATTTTTTAAATTTCATTATTGTTTCAATACCAGTCGGACAACCAATAGGACCCATGGCAAAAATTTCAATTCCCAAAACTGTTTTCGGAAACAAAAATAAATTTTTCCAGGTTTAAGTTACAAAAATTATTTTTGTGCCCAAATGCGCGTGAATAAAACTTTCAAGTAAAATATACCTGCTACATTTTGAGAAAAGGTTAAGACCTCAGATTAGACACTCCTCGTATTAAAGTATGGAATTGTGTTGATATTTCAGTACCAGTTCAATTTGCTTCTATTCAAGGAATCTAAAATAAATAAAGAGATTATGAGTCTTTTTTAGATTCCTTGCTTCTATTCAGCTTTTAACATCTGTTTGTTTGTTTAACTATCAACAGCTGTTTTATTTAGCAATTCAAAATAAATTGTTACCCATGTTAATCTTATGGACAAAAAATGAACTTTGAGGGCTTCCCGTGAGCTTCAGAAATAAAATATCAAAAATCTAAAACCTTATTGCAAAACTACGAACTGAGACCATTCTTTTAACACCTCAAACTTTAAAATTGGTCCAGAAATAAGGGAGGAGTAGTGTTAACAAAAAAGGGGTATCACGTATTATATATATAGATATATAGATATATATATATATATATATATATATATATATATATATATATATATATAGATATATATATACATATATATGAAAATGAACGAACGGTGTTTTTGGCTTCTGGGGACCTCAAAACGAAAAAGTATCATGGTCCCAGGCTTAGGTCTTACCATGGCTACTACCGTAATAGCGTATTCCCTATAGGGAAATTCGCTAAAAGTAGCTTTTCCTACTTTTCGCACTGGTGTAGCCCTAGTGGTTAGCTAAACCCATGACTCCTAAACAGAGTTAAGGGTGGATTGGAGCTCCTAACTGCTAAACGAATACTATTTCAATTTATCATGGAATGTCTAAAAGAAGCTACGTACTTGATACGATTAGGCCAAGAATTAATGAGAATAAGATTGAATGACAATGTTTATTTCTAGACAGCAAGTATGTACAGGTACAAGGTAAACGTCACTGATTCAATAAAAGAAAAAATTAACCTAAGACCTACAACAACCGTTAGATAGGGCTTGGTCTGTAGTTGTTTCCGCCAAAAATTGATGAGAATCGAACTTAAAACAAGGAACTTATTTATGAATACAATTTCCCATTAGACTAACATTAATAACATTGGGATTGGGTTGAGCACTTTGAAGATCTGTTAATGTACAGCTGTAAATACGTATAGTTTTTTGGGAAGATGTCATTGATTTATAACTAAATATAACTATTGTATTGTATCAAAATAAATTGCTCGATTTCGAGCAACAAGTACTCTATTTAAATTAAATTAATATGAGTTCAATATTGATTCAATCGTTTACGTTTTATTATTCGATAAAACTATCGAATTCTAAGTTTAAAAGTTTCATAAGTTTAAACAGCATACCAAGGGGCTCAGTTAGACCCTATATTGTTTTGAAAATACGCAGCGTGCAAACACGAACTAAACGTAGTCAAATTGGCGCCAAATTTACCACAATAATAACACACCGCCAACACCTAATGGTCAAACGATTTGAACGCCGTTCACAATTAAATCGAGTTAACAGGAATTTTAATTCGCGTCGTGCGTTCCAGTTAGACGCCATTACCGGCCGATGGTTTTGGTTTTGTAGCATAATAGCAGCCCAGTTAAAAGCCCATTTGGACGGTCCAGTGCTTATTGAATTCGTGATGGGGAAATTAGCGCTGATTTGTATTTGGGAATTGGCAGTAATTATATCTTATTATAACGTCGTGGTGATAATTAGTTGTTATAGGCCTAATGTTGTATCTTTATTGATAATATTGTTAAGTTGCATTATTTAGTGTTTAGTTTATTTAAAAGTAGTCTATTTAAAAAAAAAAAAATCGGCCCGGAAATCATGTATTTATTTATTTTTTTTATTTTTCTAATAATTTGTGCTTTGAACTAATCGACATGCTGAATAAACAGCAGTACCAGGTTAACCGAGCTTTGCTCGTTGGTTTTATTTCAGTTTTGATATAGTGTCATGGTAATAAAGCTATTAAATTTCCACCAACAACCAACTATACCGCTTCACAATTAACTGCTGTTTCAAAAGGTCTGCTTAACATTTCTGTTCCTTTATTTTTGTATACCTTTCGTTGTTATTTCGTTAGGCCTACTAAAATAGCAACCCATAAGACCAATGTTAAAAATTACGATTTTCAAACTTAAATTTAGACCAAATTCGATTTTCCTGGGATTAAGGTTGTTTCTAAACTTATTTTTGGGCCAAAACACTCTTAAATGCAATGTTTAAGCAAAATGTACCCGCTGGATTTCGAGATCGTGGAACACACATCCCTTCAGACATTGCTCGTACTATAGTATAGGATTGAGTTTAAACAACTGTTTAATTATTCTACTTATAATCTTAGTTAGGGGTTCTCTAGTGTTAATTACCACCTAGTGTCGGTGGGAATATTGCGGGAATTAGTTGCAACTTTCATAGCTCCTCCTCTATTCAACCTTTCTCTAGTTACATGCTTCATCTCTCCCATAACATAAACCCGAGTGATTTAGCATGCTCGCATATATAATGGTTGATTTAGCACAGCCCTCTTCGGATGCGGGAGGGACGGATAAGAGAGGGGTCAGAGGTCGACGGGTCTATACGCTTTAATAGCAGTTTCTGTCCGTATAAAACTGCCGTATATTCGTTTCCAGTGGTTAATTCCCCGTTGACTCTATGCAGTCGCTGTCAGTGAATAAGCAGTAACACTTTATCTGCTTTTAACAGCCGTGTAATATTTTATGGAGTCCTTTGAAATCCACCAGAAGCTCTTGTAGTGTTGAATTGCTGGTGAGGGTTTATTGCATGTAAAACGTAGATTATTCTTAGGATATCCACGTTGTGAGCTCCTTAAAGAATGTTTTTGTATGGGAGTAGCAAATTTTACGCATTCAAACTAAAATGTTAATGAAATATTTTTACAAAAATATTGTAAGGTAGCCTACATGAAAAGTATAAATTTTAAGGAAAAGAGCATTCTGAAATTGATGTTTTCTTCATTTTTAAGTAAAACTATATTGTGTAACAACAAAAGTGTAAGGAATGAACAAATCATCCTTGTAAAATAGAGCTTATTCCGATTGTGTGCCGTTAATGATAATTTAAGATAGCGATTTCTTTGAAATAATTCGAGAAATAGTAAAATCGTGAAGCGATGTTAAAATTACCGTTTTTTGCAGTAAATCATTAAGTAATATTAAAATATGTCATAATCATTAAATTCTGACACCAGTCAATTAGAATTAAAATATATACTTAAGAGAAAAAAGAAAACACTGTACGACAAACGTATAGGCCTACAGAGGACACTTGTCTCATAGGGATAACTGATGAGCCAAAATAAATGAGGGGTGACCGTGATATAAGAAGAGCTTTGTAGCCACTGCCATGATGATCTGATGGCGAAGAAAGTTCATTGATCCGACAGCTGTGCCGAATATTGTTGCGACGAGATCTGCATCCGATGCGAGAAACATGTGTTCAACAATTGGGGACATCATAACAGCTGTGTGCGTCCTGTGCATTGTTGGAACTGCATAGAAAATAACTACCATTTAAGAGGCCGTAAATAGCTATTTGTGTAATAAGAGCGTAAAGTACGTCATTGCCACTCGAGAATTGTAGATGGCCGCACGAAGCGTCAGCTGAGTGTGGCCAAACAATTCGAGAGCGGCAATGACTATTTGCGCTCGTAATACACACAAGATTTTTCCTACCAACATAATTGTTACATATTACATGTTTTGTAGGTATACAAAATGTCATTTACTTTATTTTTAATTTGTTTCTGTTGGAACACAATGTTAACCATCAAACATAACCTCAAACTAAAAAAGAAGCAATTACTAAACGACAACAATGAATAACAGCTGTAGCATGGTTTGTAATAACAGCTGATTTAAAATTGCTGTTTGATCTAGCGTGCGGTAAAGAATCATTGCCGCTCTAGAGTGGGAAAGAAACGGAAACCGGAAATGAACTGTTTTGCATAGGGGTTACAGGTGTGGCAATGCGATTATTTCCATACAGTGGTAGGAAAAAATCTATACTTATTTAATACGCTAAGGGGTTTTTTGTCTTGAGAACTCCTCCTACAATTTTCAACCGATTTTTAAGTTTTTTGTGTCGTTGGACAGGGCTTGGTCTGTAGTTGTTTCCGCCAAAAACTGATGAGAATCGGACTAAAAATAAAGGCGCTATCCACCATTGAAATATCAAAATTTCCCATTTAAATAACATTGGGATTGAATAAAGCATTTTAAACATCTGTTAATAATCAGCTGTACGTACGTGTAGTTTTGGTGATTAAAGAGATTCACGATATTGGATTGGTCGGACGTCATTGATGTAGAGATAAAAGTATAGTCCGTTTTTTTAAACCTGATCCTTCACGAGAAAATTGGGGTGGGGAGGGGTTTAAACTGTAAACAAAATAATTAAACCGTAAACAACACATTTAATCTCGTGACAAACGTGTGTCGAGTATCAGATTCCCTCAACTAACGTTTTAAATAAGTTATAATATCTTTCAGTAACTCCTAGTCAGCTGTTATATTTCTAAGCCAAACCTATTCCTTGTTAAAAAGTAACAGTTCTAAAATAAACTGATTAAAAAACAACTGCTACCAATAATATTGTGAAACTGATACACATTATGTTGTGATGTAAAATTACCAGCTGGTATGCAACAGTGAAATAAAACAAAAACAACAAAAAAACCAACAAAAAAATAAAAGGCTTCAGCCAATGGGATAGTAGCAAGTATAAACAAACCCCCTCCACCATCTCTCCCTCGAAGGATCAGGCTTAAAAAAAACGGACTATAACATTTGTATTGTATTAAAATTAATTGCTCGATTTCGAGCAACACGTATACTAGTAAAGTAATTAAAGCTGCTTTTCGCAAAGTAAATTCTCGTCGCAAAGTAAAGTCTTGTATAAGTCTCCAACACAATTAAAGAGACAAATTACGAATTATATTTGGTATAAAAAGTAAGACTGCTAAATTTAGTTTATGCATACAGATTAATTTGATTTTAAATTGTTCTAGGATAACAGGGGTTTTTAGGTAAACATTAGAGCTTTAAAATGACACGAGATGTAGGTTATGATAAGGCCTGTAACTGAAATATCTGAATTTAATACTCTAGCGTTAAAAGTCTCTCACCTCTATCTGAAATTCAACGAAAGTGTAGAATTAATAATGACTTCATCTTTAGCTTGCATTGATAAAGTAGTCGGTATTCCTCAAATGCATTCCAAGGTCAAGTTGAAAGTATGCAGAAACAAGAGATAACTTGAGCTCCGAGTGTTTGAATAAACAGTAGTTTGTTGTTCTTTACATGACTTACGTACCCTGTTTGCATATGCATGAGTGTGTCTCTTGTGCAACTATTGATTTCTCTTAAAAAAAAATTATGGGCCTATGTTAGACTATTAATTAAATCAAAAAGCCTAGAAGTTCTTTATAAATTCAACCATTTGTTATGTAAATAGTTTACTACATTAAAAGTGCTCCTAATTAATATTTTTAGAACTATTCAACCTTTATCCATTTACAGAAGTGCATGCAAAGGAATATCAAAAAGTCAGAAATGTCGGTGGTTCAATATCAACGTTTCAAATTTTCACATCTTAACCAATGAAAATCAACAAGGTACAGTATTATCAATTTACGAAAATATCCATGGATTAAGCTCACATAAGACATGAACATTACTGTGTATGAAAAGTCTAATCGATAAGGCACGATGCCCCATTTTATTAGTGACAATTGCAGACCAAGCTCGCAGGAAGGAATTCCCAAGTGTCTAACATTCTTAGTAAGGTGTCAGGGAAACAATAATATTAAACTTTGTATACACTCCGTTGATGTTTTGTTGAAAAATGCTAACCCCCATTAACACATTTTCATTCTTCTTTTTAATTTACAAACTTTTTGCTAAAAATACATTGTTAGACTATGTTTTCTCGACAATTTACTAAATTTTCATGGGATTGTGATCCGATGAAAATTTAGTAAATGGTCGAGTAAATGTAGTAATGGCCGATGGTTTAGTTATGAACATTTTACACAGGTTTGTCCTTTATAGGTGTTGGATAAAGATCAACTAAGCCATTGAACCTTAAAAAATCCCGTCCTTGTTCTATCCGCTCGAGAATACCTTTCCGAGCGTTTGCGAGCCATCTGGGCCTGCGCTACATATAGAGACGGACGCCGGACTATGGCGATGAACAGTCGATGACATCGTCGAGATGTCGGTACAGGTACGACCGGACCAGTCGCTGGGACGACGACGGAATACAAAACTATACCAGGAGCTGGCAGGTCGCTGCAACAGGATATACGACCGTGTGGGAACAATCTTGGCTACAGGCCTGCCAGGGGACGGAGTATAGAGAGTTCGGTAGGAATGAAAGATCGGGTGTTGACGGAGATTTGGGAGTATCAAGAGTTTTGTCCAAATTGATAAGTTATTTTCATGCGAGGATACTGTAGGACAGCAGCACTTCATCGCGAAAACTGAAGTTGGTGATGGGGAATAGCAACATTAACTTCCTCAACTACAAAAAGGCCCTCAATCTTTAGGCTTGTCGGTTTAAGATTTTTCTACAAATGTCCTCAACGCGAATTCTTATATGTGGTCATCAAAGGTTGAAGTGTAACGTTCCGAAAATTCGGTGCTGCAAATTTCAGCCGTTATTCTAAATTGTCTTCATGCCCTTAAATTTACATAACTATATTAAATGAAAATATCAAATGAAAATCAAATGAAATAGAAGTGGAGGTTTATTAAGGTGGGAATGTATGGAAAAAGGCATTTTCCAAATGATTATGTGACATTAGGCCTATATTGGAGTAGGCTACACAATAATGAGGTGGAAGCTGATGTTTAACAGCTTTCTATTGGCTTTTACCAAAGAGAAAAGAACTAAACTCACTTATTAGCTCGCTCCTCTGTGCTTTTATAGGATTGACCGTGCCGGTCACTGCCGTCCAACCATTTATGTTATACCTCTTCATCTCATTGCCTCATTTTAAGACTCTGACGCTATTTAGGCGAATTGATCAAACTACATAGACATATAATTTCTTGAGTTTCACTCAACTATGAGTGCTCTTGATATTTAAGGCAAGTGATATTTTAGTTTTTTGGCTATGTGCAATTCATCAGAAGTGATTGGTCAGCTGCAATAAAAAGGGTTTACCTAAAAATTTAACCCACAGTAATAAGTGTGAAAAAGTCGACCTCAGTTTCCATCGGTACTGATTCCTCATTGATCATGAGTTCTCACGGCGAGGGTCTGTAATTAATCAATTCCCGATCACCTCTCGTAGGATCGCAGTTCCCCGGCAGGTGATCCATTAGCCCCGAGGTCACCGATACCGCGCGGTCACCGCTGCGGTCACTTGCCGCAACAGGGGGTCACTGCGGTCCGCCTATCGTCTTTCATCCACCCAAAACCGCTCTACGGTTTCCCGCAGCACGGAATTGCTTGCATTCGTCATCACATCCTGTCGTGTTCAACTTTTGGGAACCCATCAGTCTAGGTGACGTTTCCTTGTACAACTCAATTAAGCAAATCACCCCATCCGAATCTTCCCTTGTGTGCGGTGACGCGGCGCTCGTTAAAATTAGGCGCCTTCCTTCCGGTGCGCCAGCGCCCATACGCTGCGGTGGTCAGTTTTGGAACCATTACTCACGCTGCGTGTCCAGTATAAATAAACATGTGTCCGAGGAAATCGGCGAGACGTCGCGGTGAATAAGGATGAGGTGGCGAGGAAATGGCGGGTTATGTAATATTTGCAGTTGCAGGGGCGTTTACACTGGACACACGTCAGTTAGGCGTTTATCAGTTAGGCCTACGTAATGAATTGTGCGCTGAATCTGGATCGGAGCAGAGTTCTAGCTAGGGGTTCGAATCTGTCGTCGAATTCAACGCTTTTCGGTAAGCAGGTTTCGACTGTACGATTGGTCTAAAACGCATCAATGGCTGCCATACCATACCGTAGGCCTATATTCGAGCAAGATTTCAGTACAAACGCACCCATACACAGTAAGTAAAATACACTTCAGCCGCAGAAAAGGAATGGATATGGAGATCTCTTCTATAAGAAAGAAACCTTTCATAGGGAAAACTTTCTTTTAAAATATATCGTTTATTGAGTGGTTCAGCCTTGGTATTGTCCATGTGTAATTTGTTTCACTTGAACGACGGTTGTGTTATAGGCCGCTAAACCATCGAGTTCTCGGAAGCACAGACAATAATTAGTACTAGGGGACCCGTGCAGCGCAATGCGCTGCATTTATCAGAGTGTCTGGTGATCAAACCTTGCTCCATGGCAATTTACCGAGTTACTTTGAATGAAAATTCAATTGTAGTGAAAATCAGTTTACACCATATTGGTATGTCATCAATCGATCTTCATTACTAATTCTCCAACTTCCCGATGTTATAGTATTAACATTTAGTGGTTGTTCTTCTAGGTCCAAATTAGGTAGGATTACATGATGCCAATTTGTCTACCTTAAAGCTCCTGTAAAATATAGAATACATTCACAGATGTCACAGAAAAAACGTAAATGACAACAGAAGAAATATTAATATTTCATTTTCATTACTCGTCGGTTCTGGGGTGGCTGTTCTAGTACTGTTTGAGGTAGTTATCGACATATTGAAAGAGCCTACACTATTACTATTTGTAACAAACTAAATCCTCTTTATCTTAACTTCCCATGGTATTACAGAATTTAGATAAAGAAATCACAAAAATTAAGAAAACCTACAATTGTTGTGTGTCCATTTTGGTTTGATGTGACATTTATATTTTGGTTAAAATTCCTCCTCATACAAACCATTTTTGCAATAAACTTATCATTTATACTGGAGGTAAAAAAAACTTTTTAATGTTATCTTTTAAAAAGGTGTTGTAATATGCGTCTTGCAATCTGCATTAAATTTGTTATAGTATCACATTACGGTTTACGGTAATAATTAATGTGCACCAACAACCAACTTTCCCTTTTCTTGGTTCACAGCAGTTTGAAAACCCATAGTGTTCTATTTTAATTTTTGTTGTCTTTCGTTGATGTTTTGATAGCAATCTGATGATAACTCTTAAGACCTACGTCAAAAATTTCAATTTCCAAACTTATTTGTTCATCATTAGAATGAATCTTTTTGTATTTAAGTTAATAAACTTATTTTTGGGCCCAAATACACATAAATAGAAAGTTTAAGCAAAATCTATCTGCTACATTTTGAGAAAAAGGTAAAACGTACAATTTGTCCCACACGATAGACACCCTTTGCATTAAAGTATGGAATTGCACTGATATTTTAATACCGCACCAGTTCAATTGATTCTATTCAGCATTCAGCTAGCTTTTAACATGTGTTTATCTATTTTACTATCAACAGCTGTTGTAGTTTTAAATTCAATAACAATTGTTCCCCATGTTAATCTTATGGACAAAATACGAACTTTAAGGTCTTCCCGTGGGCTCCAGAATTAAAATATCAAAAATCCAAAACCTTATTGCATAACTACGAACTGAGACCATTCTTTTGACACCTCAAACTTTAAAATTGGTCCAGAAATAAGGGAGGAGTAGTGTTAACAAAAAAAGGGCATCACGTCCCCATGCCCCCTTAGGGGTATCCCTAAATTCGCAAATTAATAAAAAATGTCAAGTATGAAATTGGTTAGTTTTGCGGAAGAACTGAACAGCCAAGACAGTAACAAAACCGTTTAATACACACAATTCACAATCGATAGCTAGAAAAGCTTTTAAAATCTCCTATGAATCGGTTTTAATAACTCTTCGTAGTTAAATTTTGTTAAAATATTTCGAGTGTGATACAATAATTATTTATTCTTTGTGTTATGCTGAATGGAGGGTCCACTCCCTAATTTGTTGCCCCAATTCCGTAATTTCTGAAAAAACTTGATGCAGTGAACGGGCTTGTTGAGGGTTATTAACTCCAATGTGTTCGCTGAATTAGTTTGTAAATAAAAAAGTCGAGTGTTAAACAGGTTAGCTTTACCAATGAAGTGCACAACCAAAACAGTAACAAAAGGCTAATGCACACTTCTCACAATCAATAATAATTAAAGCTTTTAAATTCATCAAAAATTGTTGCAATAAATTAGTGAAAACAATAACATAACATTAAAATGAAATAATATAAAATCTGATAAACGAGATATAAATCACAAAAGACTAGAAAGTTTTAAAATGATTCCCTAAATTCCGAGGAGGAACTTACTAAAAGTATGTAAATTAGTAACACCAGCCCCGACAATAGCTGAATTCATATTTTTAATTGTCTCTTAAAAGAAGGTAAGGTCCCCAATTTCAAGTTTTCGGTAACTATTCTGGTCCTGTAATAAATCTGTTTTGAGAGCTAATGTGTAGAGATACGGCAAAATGTTCTGAAAACTGTAAGCCAGTCATATTCAGCAACATTTTTCGATAGGACCAATCGTTTTGTCAGTAGAGTGGAAAAACTGAAAACGCGATTGCAAAAAATTAGACTGGATATATACGCAATTGGTGCGATGTACGACAAAAAGTCACAGGAAAAAAATCGTAGTTCATCCAATTCAGTACCGTGGTAGTCTCAAATCTATGAAAGGCCTAACCATTTAGCCTCTAGAGCTAAAATATACTAAAATTATGATTTCTTTATAGTTGTCCAAAAGCCACTACTTATTTATCACAAAACTGGGAAAAAGTGAAAAATGTTTTTTGAGAGTGAACGGAAAGAGATAGGCTACGGCAAAGTATGTTAGAATCAAAATTGTAGATATTAAAAAGACCTATAAAAGTTGTCATTTAAACATTTTCGTAGGACAAACCATTTAGTCGCTAGGGCCCTAAATCTAAATATAAATTTCACAAAAATCAGTTTGGAGGGTTAACGGTGCGATGTTCGACAAAAAGTCAAAGGACCAAAATTGTAGATCATCCAATTTCCTATCGTAATATGCTCTCATATTTCAGATAAGACTAACCGTTAGGTCACTAGAGCTGAAATACTAAAATTACGATTTATCTAGTGGACCAGAACCGGTGTTTTCCCACTACTTACGTTCACAAAATCCGGAAAAAGTGAAAAATGAATTTTGTGAGTAAACGAGTAGAGATACGGCAAAATATACGGGAAAAGAAATTGTAGATATTATAAAGATCTATCGAAATGAACCTTAAAAAAATTTTTACAACCATCGGTTTAGGCACTAGAGCCCGAAAAACGAAAACGGCATTTCATTAAAAACGCTCTGGAGGCTTAACGGTGCGAGATACGATAAAAAGTCACAGGATCGAAATTGTAGAAAATTAAATTCCCTATCGTAGTATTGTTCTCAGATTTTAGATAGGACAAAGCGTTTGGCCGCTAGAGCCAAAAAAGTAAAATTACAATTTTGAAAATCCGCCATTTTGAATTTTTTTGTAGGTTAAAACTAAAAATTTGCAAGTTTAAGATTTTACACTTAGCATTGACCGTTCAAGCTAGACGTATGCAAAATTTCAAGTCTCTAGCTTAAATAGTTACGTCAGAAATTCGTATCCCATATAAGTCAGTCAGTCAGTCAGTTACACATAGGGCTGTATAGTTTATTAGATTTGCGGGAGGACAAACGACTTATTGTGGGAGATCCAAAACTTGAAATAAGGCAGTGATTTCGTAGGCACTAATTTTTTAGATGCGTAAGTGGAGCAATTGGAAACTAACGAACTCTTTATCAAGTCAAGATCGTGTCAAGCAAAATCTACAAAAAAAACCTATAAATGACTTAGGTGGCTGCTGCTCGAGATATCGACTCCAGGCATCGAAAACGAAGTGTTCTGTTTGATATGGTAGGTTTATTGGAAAAGTTTCGTAGTCCTAGTAGGTTTTACTGTTGATTTGAGTATAGGAGGTGAAGAGTACCTCTTTGGAATGAAAAGTCGTGTCTTTCAGAATGAAAATTCTTCTCCCCGATCCTATATAAGTTTTAACATGAGCTACATTTAAATGAAAAAAACACAAATATTTTTTGATAGAAAAAATTGGCTCGATTTCTACTTCCGATAAAACGAAACAATCAGCAGATGTTCCGTATTCGCAATTCTGCGGGTGAGGCATAAAAACCGCGTCTAGCCATTCGCGTAATTGCCGAGGTCGCTAAAAAGCCAACTTATGTAGTACAGTAACCCGCGAACCCGGCACGGGAATGTAAACAACCCGGCTTGTAAACCCATATCCAGATAATTACTGAAATTATCGCTTTTTGCGTCATCGCGTCCGCTCTCGGGTTTTCCTCGGTTGAGACATTTTTGCGTATTTTCGTTAAATGGCGATTTATTTTTTAGACTGTCGGAGAATTGAATTTATTTTTTAACTATGTCTCTCCTGAAAGCGGTGTTTTACCTCAAAGGTATAAGGTATTTAATAATTTGTCCAATATTATCTTAGATCTCACTTTAAATTACTTAATTGGTTTTTTATTGTTGACTTTTAATGCGCACTTTTCTTGATGTGAACCGATTTTCTGCCAACACGTTTAAATTCACCAGATAAATTCCACTGTTGAGTAGATGTACAAAACAGATCTTACTTATTAAGCACCCACGCAACCTCTGTAGTATAGTTGTTATTATGCTAAATATGCTTAATTTTGTAATTTGTTATAAATATTTTTGGAAGTACGTGGTAGGTATTTCACATTTTACGAAACGTTTCATATCCTTCCTTATTGAAGTAATTCAAGGTTCAACTAATTTGATTTTTTAATTTTGTTGATAGGCTACCATCTAAGGTTGTCCTTTTAGATACTATACCATCATTTAATTAACAATAAATTACAAGTGGCAACCATAGAACTATAACCATGCTTGGGCCTATAGTTGTGTAGCGGCAACTGAGTCCAGTGTTAACTGCTGGTTTTACTATAATTCATGGTTTTCGCCCCTGAGCTGTGAGAATTGGCTGAATTATGGTAAGACTAAATTACTTACAGATTCCGTCAAAAACAGCACAATGATAATTTATAAACATGGTCAGGACATGTACCGACATCGAAACATGTCCTGACCATGTTTATAAATTATCATTGAGCTGTTTTTGACGGAATCTGTAAGTAATTTAGTCTTACGTTGGTTTTACGCTGTAAAAGAAATGTGTAAATTATAATTTTCTCACATTAGTTCTATCATAGAAAAACTAACCTTTTATTTTTTATAGCAATGACGTTGTTTCTTGAAGTTTCATTTATGTAACCAAAACGTGGATTTAAATCCAATATTTCATTACTGTCTTTATATTGGCTCGCCTGACACATAGTTGATGTTGTTGTACTGCATTGCCATGTTGTGTTGTGTTGTGTGCCCACGTGTTGCGAGGGCGTGTTCGGAGGTCTCCTGTTCAAATCCACGACCACCGGTCGACCAAACGACGCGTGACGATTGTCAATGAACTGCTAGCTACAGTAGACCTGCTCTGTATGTAACATGCTAACAAGCTAACTACAACCGGCATAACGTATGCATCGGAATTACCATGTGTTTGATACTACAGTAGTAGGGCTACAGACATAGTTCTGGAAATTGTAATTTTTACACTCTCCCTATCTGGGAGTTAAGAAGTGGATAGGAAAAGATCTCTTTTTATGCCGTCAACGTTTTAAAACTTTTAGAGTTATATTTGATTGTAAAATCCTTGATTCAAAATTATAGTTTTGTTGTGATGTTTTTATCTGCGCTGGTGTTTTGAGATTTATGAAAACTAAAGACCACGTCTAGGATTAATAAAACAACTCTTTGTGTTTATTTTTGCCATTTACTAAAGTCACCCAACTTTTCTAACGATTGTCGAAAACTTGGAGCAGTGAAAATTTAATTTAATATGGTGAACTAAAGAATAACTACTCAAAATTGCAGAAATTTATACAAAGAAACAAGATTTTTCAAATTTGCAAAAATCTATTTTTTGGATTGACTATTTTAATATTAATTTTTGTAAGAAGTGTGCGATTAATAAAAATATATGAATGAAACCCAGTACGCCAGTTTCCAGACTTCTCAGTTTTGCTAACACTAATCCTAATCCACCGTTTCCTTTCACGTAGTCTCTCCAAGAGTTCTCTCCGAATGACGAGTAATGGCTTCATTTGGCTTTTAACTCTCAGGTGAAAATCCCACACACTCCCACTGACTTAGTCGTCCCACAGGGCTGGGGCTGGGGACACGTAGGCGAGTTACTCAGTATGTGCTCATTCATGGGCGAAGTTGGAGCTGGCGGTCGGCTGTGACTCACGGAACAGCCTGTATTTATATCTGGACCGGCCTGTAGCCAACAAACACACGCTCACACTCACACACGCACACACACACATACGTATGTCCTGGCTTCTATCTGGCTAGACTATGTAAATCATGTGTTCCTACTGTTAAAGTGACAGTTCAACCATTTGCACGTGAACTTTACGTTGTAAAAGATTCTTTGCATGACATTTTTGCTAAACGTTCAGTTTTATTGAAATAAATGCTCGACTAT
This sequence comes from Neoaliturus tenellus, assembly GCA_030545055.2. NCBI lineage: Eukaryota > Metazoa > Arthropoda > Insecta > Hemiptera > Cicadellidae > Neoaliturus > Neoaliturus tenellus. The sequence continues at coordinate 43,565,256 of CM061532.1, read as the reverse complement.
GCGCCCGTGCTGTATGTTAAAGCCCATACTACACATTTTGTTGTCGGGTTTCTTCTTTGGAAAATTACCCTTTGCGAACTGTATTTCATATCAGATAGTATTTAAAACTTGCATCACAAATCTTTTAATTGTTTGGTCTTTTAAAATGTAGTTGAATTAATATACTAATGTGAATTTTATCTCCTAATACATTCACAATTTATCGTGAACGTTAAATTAAGCTGATAAATTAGATTTAAATTAACTCCATAATAAAACTCTAAAAAGAGTTCGCTCAATGTTATGATAGTCAATGTAATATAAGATAAAATTTAAAAGACAGGTTTAAATAAGCCTATAGTAGAGTGGTGGTTACAGGACTATTAATAAATGATCTTGAAAAGTCGGTCAGCAGCAGACGAATTAGAAGACTAAATAAGGCAAGGCCGCACTCTCTTTCTCCTTATATATGCTTCCTTATTGATTTTGGTTGCAAAGAATGTCTTAGTTTGGTCATCTACAAACCAGAAATACTTTTGTTTTGTGGTTCTTTCACACCACGTTCGTTTCAAATCCAGCGACTTGTTTATGCCTTCAATTCAAGGTAAATCCGAACCATCTAAGTAACCTTTTTACCAAGATTTATTTACTAAACACCTAGTGTTCTCGGAATTCCTTTAAAACGCCACGTCTATCACGGGCGTGTTTGTGTTGAGAGGAAGGTGTTCAAAGCGGACCGTGGGCCCAGACCGGGGAAGCGACTTCAAAGGCGCCCCTCGGCCCGGACCCACGTGTCCCCCAGATGTGGCGGGGGCTCCGCCCCTGACCCGCGACCCTACCGGGAACCCAGGACGCCCTGGGCAGCCTTCCCGAGGGGTAGGTTGTAAAACGAGAAACGTCCTTGGTCGTGAGGTCCGGCGTGTTGGGAAGATAACACGCGGGTGAGGGAAATCCCATAGAAAGAATCCCCTAGTCGCCGAGAAATTCCCAGTGGAATTGATGGCTGATTTCAAATGCCTTTTATTTCTGAATGCAGTCCACGCAAGCAAGGACATGCCACGTATTTTTAATATTAATAGAACAACAGTAAAATATGATATTTATTTTTATTGGCTAGTTTTGTAAAAATAATAAATAACGGCAACTATGTTGTGATGTCTTACGCACAATATTGGACAGAGATTTCTGTTGAATAATTATTTGAAAGATTTCAAGATTATTTAGATGAGAGTTTGGAGATTAAGAAATGTTTGCTGTAACATAAGCTACAAGTTTAACAACAATATGTAAGAGAAGTTCAGGGTACTGCATTAAATTTCAGTAGTCGAAATTATTAATGATCCCGGTATCCACTTAAGAGATCCAAACTGAGACTGTGAAGAAAATTTTGAAGAACTTGACCAACGACGTGAAAGTACGTAGACATAGAAGACTTATAGGAAGAAAGAGTAAAGAAAAGTAAACAAATTCAGTCTAAAAGACTTAAATAGTCAAACAAACAAACAGTCAAACAAACAGTCTAAAAAATTTAAACTTTTGTAAATTTAATTGGTTTCTGAGAAAATTAGTGAAAAATCAGAAAACAGTCTAAAAAATTTAAACTTTTGTAAATTTAATTGGTTTCTGAGAAAATCCAGATATGATCATGTAAATTCTCATACACTGAAAACTTATCCTGTGGCGTAAATTGAATTTTTTATCATTAATTCTTGAACATTCAAGCACTTCTATGAACATGGATAAAAAGTGACAAAAAGTTATAATATTAGGTATTTTTTTTACAAATACTGTTGAAAACAAACATTCCCTCGTATTTATTTGCAAAATATAAGCAAACAAAAAATAACCTGCCCACTAAATGAGTAAGTAAGAGCAATAAAAATCCTCCAATAAAAATTAGTCGTGTCAAATATTGCTTCCTCTTTCCTTGTTGGTAGTAGGCCTACTCAAATCAGCAAAAACGCGCGCCGGAACGCGGATGAGAACAGACTGCGATTGTTGATCAGCTGATCGGCAGCGAGCCGTCGCAGCGTCAGCTGTTCGGTTGCAGCGCGACAACAGCTGATCATGCCGTTGCCGGCTGCAGCTGTGCGCGTGCGCGTGGCGTTTTCGCAACGCACGAGCGCCGAACGCATCACACGTTTATAAATAGTAGTGAAACAAACGTGTCCGCCACTGGAAACACTACACTTTGTTGCCGTCTGCTACTGCTGCTACTAATGGCTGATTATAGGGGGATTGTAGTTAAATGCACTCTTGTTGACTGTGGTATTGTTTTGCATTGCTCAGATTTTATTAAAACACTACTAAACACATTGGTTCTTCTGTGTTTATGTTTTATTAAATCCCAATGTCTATACACAAAGGAGTAAGAATATCATCGTCATTTATATTTTGCTTTTTCATTAATTAATTTTATAAAGTTCTAAATCGAGCTTATAATTCTGAAAAATAAGACGTTAAGTTAAAAGCCAACGATGAACATAATTGATTTCCTTTAATATGTATTTGCCCACGGTAATTATAACATACCAACGTTGCGTAAACAAATGAAGATTATTTGCCAAATAGGGCCTCTAACCTTCTTCCACTAAAATTCCATCTCCCATTACATTGTATTGTATAAAATCCTCATATATTTTTGCAAAATTCTGCGTTTAGCCTGGTAACAATCGTTTAAATGTTGATTGGTGTTTTTTTATAGTTTACATACTTTTCAAATTTTATAAGAGAACACAAACAACATCAAATTTTTCCAGACAGGAGAAACCACGTTGCCAATACACTAAACAAGGCCTCAATCGTTTTAATCCTTGTAATGACTGTAACAGAAAAAATGTACCTTCTTATTTCTCGTTTGATATTTTACTGTGACACGCATTCCACGTTTTCACATACCAAGCAAGATCATTATCACTTTCGTATCGTTTACCCTACATCTCTGCCTCCGCATTGCCGATATGACATTTGCCATCACCGCCGCTGCCGCCGCCGCTGGCCGGCGCTATATCGGGCCGGGTGAGGCAAGGGACCTTGGCCACTCCGTACATGGTCCCGTCCCGCGCCGCACTGGGTCAAGTGCAAGCATTGCTACCGATGTCGTCGGTGTCTGCGGGCCCGGTGAAAGGGAACACGGAATCCCGGGAAACGCCGGGTCGTGCTTCTCAATATTCAGTCATGGCATGGCTTCTGGTGGCGAAAGTGGAAACCGAACTGCGCAAAAGCGTGGCTTGTCAGTCAATTATTCGGTGTTCTGACTTCTGGTGGATTCAAGTTGCACGGTGGGAGAAACCAAAACAAGCATACCGAATCACAGTAGCAATCGGACCAGGTGTAAGCTCTACAGTAGAATACGCGCGCTCCCTTCACACTAGGTTTATTAGTTTATTGCTTGACATTTCATTTTGAAGGTTTACCAAGATTCTAATGATTGGACAACATATTAGAGTGATCGAGATTTTCCATAGTAAATGCAACTTTTGCTACCTTATGGCAGTAACCATTGTATCTCTATTAACTCGTTATCTGATATTCACAATCTTTCCATCATTTCTGGATATACAGTTAAGTTTTCAACTTGTTTGTGACCTGTAAAGTTTCCTTAAAAATCAATTTTTATGTATATTTATGTGAAAATTATGAAAAGCATCCTTTTTTAACAAAAAAAAAACTTGGATTTTGAGTTATGAATATTCCTCCTTTTAACTCATTATCTTCTCCGTTGTTGACGTTTTTTCTTCTTATTTTTTATCGACAGATCCTGTCCAATATAGCCAGATACAAGCTGTTGCATGTTTTGATGTTACAGTTGAAGTGACTTGTTACCAGCTCGGGAGAACATTGGAAAATATTTTGCTCACTAGGAGTACAAGTACCACTGTACCATGACATCAGCTAATACCATGACACTAACTGAAAAGGGGGCCTTACGAAAACTAACGTTAAAAAGTAGTTTACGTAGGACCTGCTCAGATAAGCAAGCAGACTAGTCATAAAATAAACTATTTTGACGGGTAGGTCTACATTTTATTTATCAAAGTGTTGCAGGGAATTCAATAACCTTTAATGAACACGAGTTAAAAAAAAAAACCTAAACCCGGTTTCCACCAAGTTCATACCCGCGCCAACACTGTAACTCATGTCGGATTTATAGCTATTTTACCGCGGACGTGCGGAAAATCAAAGTAACTACCGCGTTTATTCAGTTAAGGCTCTGCACTAAAAGAGTGTTAGCGGATAGACCAAGTATTAAACTAGCCGCTCTAAATCCAAGTAAATTGGCGAGAGTAATAAAAGACGGTGCGGACCAAAGCCTGACTCCGTGGAAACCGGACAGTCCGACGTCCTATGTCCGGCTAACTTAACTTCCTCCTAGAACCGCTGGCTTGGTGGGGGTCGTTAAAATGACGTTAAACCGTTCCAGGGTGCGGGTAAACGCTGATTGATTAAATCTATAAAATATTATAGCAGCTTGCAGGGAAGAAGTTTGATAGCTTGTAAGCGGTCATTTAAAGTTGTAGGAAAGCTAAAATCGAATGAGAACAGTTTAAAGGATATAGCATATTTTTAAAGATCTATATTTAACTAAGTAACTTTGCAACAGCAATTAGTTTCGTCGTTGACCTTGTGCGCCATGTCGCTACCTCTATGTAGCCTATTATAAGGGCTCGATTAACCGCAATGGTGCTCATAAGATTGACAGTTTTCCCTTAGCGCTATGGAGGCATACACCGAATTTTTTAGGTAAGTTATGTCTGACAAAAGCATTCTTGAGCTGCTATCCAAAACAGCTAAAAAATTAAAAATTTTGAGCTTGAGTACCTGGAGAATAACTTATTAACTTAAAACCCCTAAAGTAACTGTAGCTGTTAACGCGTTTGAGTTTCACAAGCATCAAAACCTGAAGTTATGCAATAAACCCTCTTGGCACACATATCATGACAAACATTCTGGATTTATCACAAATAAAACCGACTGACATCAGTGACCTGTCAACAGAGAAAACCTGAAATGCCCAAAAAGGCAAGTAGACCGGTCGGCACCACGACACATGACTGGCACCGCCGCCGCGCCGGTGGTCTTGACTTTATCAAATTTTGGAATGGGTTTGGATCACCTCTGACCCTCTTAAGAGGTCGGAAGGGTCCTCCAATGGGGTGTGAGATATCCCTTTTTGAGATAAAGTCAAGTATCGGGTCGGGTGAAGATGCTCTTTGTAGGGAGTCTGTTAATACGAAGGATGACTCAACATTATTTTATTTAGTTAACATTACCGATTGAAATAAGTAGTGAAGTAGAAGTATTCCCTTGCTTATTAAATATAAAAAATAAAATGCTCTATTTGAACAAAGCAGAAGGTCGAATTCCGATTTTAGTTTTACTGTATAACATTTTTACATTTTAAAATTTTTGAACCAGTGTCCTCGTAGCCGATGTATAAAAAATAAATTGTAGTTATAATATGTTTTTTCTCGATATAAGTAAAAATAATAAATTTAATATAATATATTAATAAAAAATAAATTCTAAAAGTAAGGAAAATTGCGTTTTTTACGGCTCTGACAATTATATTCTGACATAATTAGGCTTACATTGTAAAACTTTCAAGGCATTCGAGAGCTCTGATCAAAATATTCTACTAAATAATTACCAAGTTTAAAGAAACTCGACTGAAAAACGGCGTCTGAAACAGGTGCCGACTGCTCTACTAGCCCAAAGATTAAGGGGACCCTTAACAGTTATAACACTTCCGCAAACAAATTGGAGAACCTACCAATCAAACTTCAAATTTCACTTCTGTATATGATCATGACCTTCAAGTCGTGTGATTTTTCCACCTGTACCGCACCGTATGAGCCGGTCCGCTAGCTACTGCACACAGACGTAGGTCAATACTAGAACGACCTGTTCTAGTTATTTATCGAGGGACACCCTGTATTTATTGTTTCCGGGAGCGCGGTCGCAGAGCGGCAGAGTGCCGGTTGACAGTTGAATCGCGGGGCCGTTCTCGCCGAAATTATGTCTTCAACTCGAACATTCAACAGGCAACAGAGTGTCAGGGTTATTCTGGACCAAGATGGTTTACAACTGAAACTTGTATGTATGACCTTTGCCGTATGTTGGTCACTAGCAACTGATGTAGAGGCAATACAACTTCTAATGTTTAACGATCTGCAACAACAGATAATTGTATGCTCGATAGCCGGCTCTTGCATAAAAAAATAAGAATACCAATTTTTTAATTGCATCTCGCATTGAATGCAATGATAACAGTAAAAGTAAAGTTTGCTGTCAAAGCTCTAGGAATTTGGAGAAACTTTACTGTGAATTAGAACTGTTACACTGTTCAATGTTATACTGGTCTCTCAGTTATTTTTTATTGATTTTGTTGTCTTTCAAAGGGAAACTAATAATGGTCAAATAATTTTTTGCAACCCGTCAATCATATCTGAATTCTGAAGGTAAAAAGAATATAGGAATTTCACAAATGTTTCGTCCTTGATTATAAATTTTAGAGTATTAACTTACATAATAACAAAAAGGGTAAAAGTTTGAATGCAAAAACAATCAGCCCCATTGTAAAGTAGGGGTCTACCATTGTGTAGCTGTGTAGCACACTAATCATGTAATGTCAGCTATTTTAACTGATTTAACATGTTTTCAATGCAAACAATGAAAGAATGTATTTTAACAACTATGCCTATTTAATAAATTGCTTTATTCAAAATCTTCATTAACGAAAAACGTTAATTGTTCCGTCTTGAAACCACGACAACTAATAAAAACACGCCGGCAAACAGATGAAGTTACAGACTTGACGAACAGAAGTTCTCGAGTGGTGCCAACCAAAACAGTTATTTTTGTTTCATAAATCACTTTGTTATCTTGTTTTTATGAATAGGGGCTAGACTGATTTTATGAATTGGGCGAGACAATTAGAAGGCGACCTTGACCTCTCTTATCACCACGGCCGGAAGTGCGATAAGGGTAGCGGCGCGGCGCGTCCTTAGAGATTGTTGTGCTGCGAACATGCACCCGCTGATATACTGACGAACGGTGTTGAAGTGTGAGGCTGTTTAGTTTGTTATTCTGAAATGGGCTGGTTGTGTTTAATTTCATATATTTACTTACAGTTTAGGTGGTCTACTGTCTAAACAATTAATCTAAGAGAATTACCTACATAACTGATATTACGAATTTATCCAGACCAGTGTAGACTCAAGTACGAATTAATTATCTTTAATACCAATAAAATAAAATAAAAAATATATAGGATGTTTATGTAGTTTTATGGTCAAAAGGTTTTTATTGGAGAACCTTAGTAATTAATATAGGCTATTTGACACTAGACCTGTTACTTTATATAAAAAGATAAGTATACTACTACATTATACTCTGAGCTATTAAATTGATTTTACATTCTTCAGTGTTGTCAGTTTGTTTAATAACGTAGTCGGGCTGTCTTTTTGAGGTATTAAATAATTATTCTGTCACTAATAATTTATATCAAATATGACTTTTAACAACATGTTTTAAAAAATAAGTACCGGTACCTTTTTTCGGAAGATTTTAAATGTAACTTATTTGCCCGAAAATATAAAAATTACAATGTAGCCATACAGAAATCCATGGATCCTTTGGGCCTTTCACTTGACTTCGATGATTCTTTGGTTCGTAGACCTTGAAGAGAAAATGTTTGGTCATAAAAGCTCCCTAGGTCAAGTCATGACACGTTGAAGGCAAAACTATTTCAGGATATAAGTCGTCACTATCATTTAGAACAACTTGGTAATTGAAGAACCTTACAATAGTTTTCTATGATAAATAATTACAGTAGTGCTGAAAATAACATTCATTATAGCGATTTTGAAGTTAAAATTTGACGATAAAGTTGCCTAGCAATGCTGTGAAGAAATACTGCAGTCTCAGCCCGTGTCCAGACTCGACTAGGCCGCGTGTTTTGCTGTACCGGGGCAGAACAGCTGAGTACACATTATAACAGACAGTCGGAGCTGATGATTGCGATGGGCCTCGTGCTGTACGTACAAAATACTGTCTGTTTCACTAGACAAACTGGAGCGCTACTTGGCCACTTATATGTTGCCTCGGCTGCAGGCATTTCATAATGCACTTCACAGCATGCTTCACAAGTACTGCAGCTTTTGGTCTTCAAGTGTTAGTCAAGGGATCGGTTACTGCGATCAGCAAAAGGTTTCAATAATTCAAAACTAATGGTGCACGTTAATTAAAAGCTACAGAATCCCTACTTAATACAAAAATATTTGAGAGCTTAGTTTGCATATTTTTAATTGTTTTATTCGTAAAATATCAGTTCATGCGGTTTATCCTAAATATATTTGTGTTTACATATTGGGAAACTTATGAACTGAAATAGCTGCCATGAAATATTACGTACGATTAATTATAATTGATTCTGTAAAAGAGGAAATTTTGCTGTAATTAAGCAACTCTAAGCTTATCACTATATCCTGCCTCATTAACAAGGTTTTAGGGAAAGAAACTAAATAAACAGGAAGCAGCTTCTTTTATAAATTCTAAATTTTCTTACAAACAGATTACGTTGGTTCCTAGGGGGAAAACCGCGATTATTTTAGATAGAACCAACCGCCTATAGCAAAAATTATTCAGGATAAGGAGAGTCTCTTGACTTATCAAAGGATTTTTAGTGTTCAAAACAAAAAAACCTTCCTGATCGATTGTAGAATTATGTAGCTTAGGATTGAAGTTGTTGAATATTTTTGGAAGATCACACAATTATTTTGTCAGTGTATACAATGTCACATTTCATACAATTTGTTTTTTCTAAAGAATAAATGGAACACCTTTATTTTATTTAGGAACAATCAATTAGGTACTAAACATCGTGACAGTTTTATAGCAAACGTCTTCCACAATTTCCTTTTTGCTGGAACGAACCTCTTTGACGAGCAACGGGTGTGCCAAATGTGAGCCATTTGCTAAAAGCTGCTATTTACTTGTTATGCTGATTTATGCTAAAAGCTGCTGAGGCCGTTTACACGGGAATTGGACCGTTTAAGACTTGTTAAATCTGAACGTTTAAAACTCAGTTACTAATTTGCAAGTTGTGGATTAATTCATTTATTGTATAAAATTCGTATAGCAACAGAAGGTCTGCATTCCTAAATAAAAACTAATAACCACTCCAAATTTCCATCAAACAATAAAAATGTACACTGAGAAAAATGTCTGGTGGTGGACACAAGAAATAAGGGGCCCACCTCCTTAAAGGGTGTAAATTGCAGGCCGTAGGATTTCTTGTTGGTTACCCCCAGACTGATCTAGTGTCATGACACAAGCCCCTGCTAGTGGGTACCCCCAGTCATCTGTGGTTATGCATATGACGTCAAAAACTGATTACGTCATTGATCACTCATTAAATCTGTAGGGAACAGCAAGCATGACTGGTACTTCCACCCACCCGGGCCTAGTGCGCGACCCTCTCTAGCTGGTGGATTCCCAAGTACAGTCTAGTGCCTGATCCAGGCCAGCTGGTGGGCCCCGATGTCCGCGGATAGCGCACGACCCTCTCTAGCTGGTGGATCGCCAAGTACAGTCTGGTGTCTGATCCAGGCCAGCTGGTGGGCCCCGACGTCCGCGGATAGCGCGCGACCCTCTCTAGCTGGTGGATCGCCAAGTACAGTCTAGTGCCTAAAGTCATAACACTAGACCAATCTAGGGGTAACCAACAAAAAATCCTACGGCCTGCAAATTACACCCTTTAAGGAGGTGGGCACTTTATTCCTTGAGTCCACCACCAGAATTTTTTCCTGCTGAATGTTGTTATTGTAAAGTTTAATCATGTTATCAGGTGTTAATGTGAATATTTCACAGTCCGTAGTTTTAAACTAAATCTCCTATATTTAAATATTTTAGGCTGGCCGCTAATCTAAAATCATTTATAATAATATTTTTCCTGAAAATGAACATTGCTGTGATAAACGTTAAAGCCAAATATGAACTTAATACAATGATCCGTTTCGTAAATAAAAATTATTTAGTATAAAAACAAAATGTCGGTTGGTACCTTACGAAGCATTTTAAGACATATGTTCATAAATACTTTTCTTTTTATTTTAATCCAAGAAATATCCCCATGGAGTTTCGCAAGAGAGTTAACAATCATCTAGCATGGTATACCGCTTACTTTTTACCAGATTTTGAACAATTTTAAATTCACCTTCAGTATGTGGGGGGGTAACTTATATTTTCCTACCACCCCCATGGCAACAAACCTACAAACTAAATCCCAAGCATTCTAATAGAAAATAAATGTATGTGGTGTCTGTACCTGCTATTGTCAGATGACATGCATCTGCATGTCTAACTTAAAACGTTAATATTTTGTATTTGCAACAGTGATGTTCACCACTAGATAAAAGTACTAAAGATGAATATGATATAATTTAAATTTGCTGAGTATCTACGCAGGTTTTCTGCGACGGGTGTATTTTCTGACAGGGGGGATACAATAAAAAGTGTATCACTAAAAATTTTGATTTTCCACTAAGCCTAGCCACAAAGAAAAAAATACGATTAGAAAAACAGTGTTATGTTTATTTATACAAGAAAAACATGTAAACAGCAATTTTACATTAGCTCTCTGGTGAAACAGCGAGAGTCAAATCTTGTTTAAATCATTTTAGTTAATGCACAACGGAAGAAGTCATCTTTTAACAAACTGTATATTGCCTCATAGTTACTAGGAGAGATATTTTTCTATAGATATTATGACCAAACGCATCCATAATCCTAATTAACTTAAACATTTTTATAAAATAACAACTTTGTTTCTGACGTCCACAATTGGTTTAAGTTCCAGTTCAGTATCACCAATTAAAAGTCCCAAAGGGATTTATGAACCAAAAGCTTCTGTAAGTACTAAAGTAAATACATAGTATTCAAAGGTTAGACATTCCATTTACTCTTAACTTTATAGTGGCAGCGATTATTATAAGCCTACAATTATTATTTTAACACAACCAGGTTATCCTACCTCTAGAAGAGATCCCATTCCTCACAAGGTTACTTGTTTCTTCATACACTTAAATTATAAAACAACACAATATATATAACGTCAGAAACCAACATTGTGCAACCGCGATTCAAGACGGACTGTTGATATTAGTAAATTATGTGAGTTAAAGCTACGTAAATGCGCATGCGCCGTCACCTGTCAAACACGGGAATCTTTTCATCCTGTGCCTACCACATCCTTGGCGGGGGTTGGCTGCGCACCCTAGCCTTATCGGGCGTTACGTCTCTCCATCATGCGGTCATCCACAACAGCCTGGTCTTACCAAAGCTCACATCCGACATGGGACCATCGCAAGACGACTAGTGCAAGCAACGTTCCTCAGACTGTCTAGTGTATCTAACATCCACTAGTACAAACTGGCACTAACCATGACGTCACTAATCTGCTCAACCCAGTCTGGTTAGTGGGACCCCCATTTCTCTGTAGGTAACCACAGTAAGTTGGACTAAACTGTTTAAACTAGTCATGTTTAGGGGTGAAGCCTAGCCAAATATGTTCTGTACTGTAGGCCCCCACAACATCTAGCTGTCCGCTACAGCCGCACAGGGGTAACAACAAAAAACTTGGGGAATCAACATTTACATGCAATCTGGGGTTACGATTTTTCTCAGTGTACTGAACTGACGTGTTGCCTTGTCCAGTTATGTTTCCAAACAATCAAAATATTCACATAGTTTGTCTTTGTTTCTGCTCTAAGGAATAGGGGGTGGTCAATTTTCAATTCCGTCATTTTTATTGTCCGTTAGTATTTGATGATAACTTTTTTCTTGGTTGATCACTATTATTTGAATTTTCCACATACACAATTCTTGTTCTAACAAAATTAAACCATTCTTGTTTTAGCATTTACTTAAAAAGTGTGAAACATGCTAAAACTAAATGTGTTCAGAATCTTATTCTGAAACATACTCGTTGACATATTTATTTATTGGCTGTTTGTGGGTAAATTTAAAATGTGATACAATACCGTCAATAACATAGAACAACATTAGTTGTTATATAGACACGCCCTGAATAACTCCTGACGAAGATCTTCGGACTGCTCATCCTATAAATAGAATCAATGCCGATCATCTCACTCCATTGGAATTCTATTTCTTCCTGATGTTTTGTAATACATTTTTTGTCATGTGCCAATGATTAGTGAATAAAACGCTTATTTCTCATGCAAAAAATATGGGTGACTATGTAACTTGTTAATTGTAACGATAGTTATGTTCCAGTAAGCTAGGTATTGTACACATTGATGAAATTCATCAATATCTAGTATTATTTATGAACAACAATTACGTGTATATGTTATCAGATAATATTAATACCATAATAGTACCATACCGGTAAGTATAATGATACTTTTCATTGTTCTGTTCAAGGAATCACTATTTCCTTAAACCTTATTTAACATGTCATTAGTAAATAAATATACCATAATAAATGTATCATAAAACTTAAGATTTTTATGCAAAGAGTACTGTACTTCGGATGAAAGAAATAAGACAACATTGACAATCAGAGAAATCTCCCTTTTTGCACTCCATTCAAGGAATTTTCGGGGAAAATCGGAAAGCGGCATTTCTCCAACTCGATTGTTGACCAGTCGCATTCAAGCGTCATTCTGGCTCAGACTTCAGACCCCGAAACACGAGGAAGAGAATGCGGAGAGAGGGAGAAAAACAATAAAATTACAACAGTTTAGTCGAGTATGTAGACTGGGATCGCGGCGGCGGCGCGGCGGGGTGGAATACCGGCTGTTTATAAACTCAGCTGACTAACACATGTTCAATTGCAGTAATTATCAGCGGTGCTGCCAACCCAGCCGCAGAAACAGTGTCCATTACTGCCAACTTGACCGCACAAATCCGCTACCCAATTACATTATGCGATTAGCCCCGGAGTCCCGGCGAGAAGAGTGTGTGAAAGAGACTTATTAGGATGGATTTTTGCCGCCTCTGTCGTAGATAATAAGCGCGAAACGCGGCAAAAAGCCGTCGACACGACGCTGGCGAGCGTGCGGCTTTTTATTCCATTTCGTTAGGCTTTGATTGGAGATAAGTTTGAAACTAACCCATCAGGATTAGAAACTTCAGTGCTCAAAGGTTTATACGATTAAACGAGTATGGTTGATTGCACTATGACGAAAGTGAGGCATCAGATGGGATGAAATATTCTGGTATTTATGGGGTTAGCTCGTATAGTTAACTCCCTAGTTAACTCCAACTTCAAAAATCCTAAATTTATAATAACGCAATTGTGTGAAACAATAGATAAATGATTCTTGGAGGGTAAAACTTTATTCATCTAGCCTATTGTTTGAAAGTGTTATACCATATAGGTTAGTGATTCATAAACAAGCTGCTAAATAGTAAACGTAGTAAAATAGACAAACTAACACAATGACTCAGCAATTCAATAAGAAAACATCTCAACAAGCTTTAACATATTTGAAATATTTGAAAATCTTTCGTAGTTTATTCTAATTGACAAACTTATGGATCTATCCTCAATTCAATAAGACTAAGCTGTTTTTTGCTTGGGAAAATAACAATCTGACGAAATAAACATAACTCCAACTATCAAAAACAACCTTTCAATTCGTAATTATAGGCTAATCGTCTAAATCGTCTAGACGTATATACCTAAAGTATAGGCAACACAATCTTAAAGAATCATAGAGTGTCTTCTATAACCTTATCTTTCAGAGTAGAACTGCTATGCTGATAACGTAGTTATGCGGACTACCACTGATAGTGATAACTGAGTTATTTACTATGAACGGCATTACGTAGACCTAGCAACTTCGGGGGCAAAGTGCTAGTTTCGACAGCCACCGCCAGCTCTGTTGCTTCTTATCTTCAGTTTTACAGCTTTTTTATAGCTCAGACCATCAAGTCATTGATATTGATAGCGTGTGTAAATTAGCCGATAACGCTATTTGATGCGTCTGGCTCAATTTATAACTGCTGTTTTGATTTTAGCCACGCGCTCTTGTTATCGATGGCGATTGGTTTACTCTTGCAGTTTTGTGTTTCGTAAAACAAACCATAGAATAGTCGGGGTAAAGTGAAAAGCTTACATGTGTACATGTGTATCTAACATAGCTTTGATCCAAAAGCGTAATTTGACACAATGGATCCAGTAATTGCTGTTCAATGATGAAAAACCCATGTTGATAATTCTAAGAGGTCAGACATTTGATACGTCCACTATGAAATTGTTGTGTTAAAATATTCGTTGAAACTCTATAGAGCGCAAAATGTTATCCAATGAATTAGAGACAATACGCCTTCTAAAAAAACTGGAAAGATTGCGTCTACTGTACTCTTGACGCACAAAGAACTGAAGACTTGAAATATATCGATGTACTGTTGACAAACAATCGTATCTTGATCTTCAACAATGGTCTGTTAACCGGACATAGTTTACGTAGGGATACCTAGTTTCCGTAATCTTGATAACTATGGGTTAAATTCAATTTGAGGTTATTTTCCATTTTTCTATAACCACCCCTGATGTCTATTGATCAAAACAGTATTTCTGATGTAGTCAGTGACCTGTATTGCAGCACCCTCAATTAAACACCCTCAAACGGAATTTTCCACTCGATGAACAAACGTGTTGCGCCGAGTGCAGGGTTGTCGTCAAATGAGTCGCAACGAGGTAAACAAGTACTTACCCGAAGATTAATACTGTAGGGATTAGGAGCTGTCGCGGCCGGTCAGCGCAGAACCGCGGAAAGTGCACGGGGAATGCGATGATCCTGTGTAATACATACGGAGATGTCGTCGCTGTGACAGCGCCGTCCTTGCTGGGGCATCATCCTCGTCTCATACTAATCCTAGTGGTCATCGCTCCTTTCATGGTCAGAGTTGATGATTTGTCTTTTTTTGTGATTAATTTGATCTATACAGCCGGTTTTCTTGGGTTTGTTTGAGTAAGTTTAGCGTGCTTTATAACTTAAAGCGATGGCGTTTGGAATTGTGGTGCGCTTTAAGTGAACCCGCTCCCATTGTTGTATGTGTGTAGTCCCGATATTGTATATTCAAATGGTAAATGTTTATGGTGAATATGGTTCTCAAAATGTTGTATTTATATAAAAATTGTCGACATTCTGCTCCCCAAAACGGATTTCTTATATACAACCGTTTCGGGGCTAAAGCGATTTTTTTCTTTTTAGGGAGAAAAAGAATCAGCTGTTCTCGATGTCATCAGCTGTTTGTATTAGGAACGAAGTAAAAATAAAGCAGTAGTAGACAATCAGCTGATTTTTAAATTACGACAATCAGACCAATTGCTTGTTGACAATCAGACCCCTGTAAAACTGGACCTCGTACGAAAAACTTTACCCTCGACACTAGTGACTGCTGTATGGCTTGTTGACAGTTCGGAGCTGTAAACAAAATCGCTCCCTTGATAGACATAGTTGGTTTTAAGTTGTGTTGGATGAAGTAAATATAAACCGATCATGAACCGAAGTAAAACCATTGAGTTAATATGGACGTTATTTCATTATGTATAGAGTGGTCAAGCAATGTTAAAATATTGGAAGGCTGGACGAAAAGATCGTCCGCCAGAGGCGCCACTAACTCGCAACCAATGGGATTAACCGAAAGCATTCAACAATCGATAGCTCGATTCAGTTGGATTGATTACTCCATAGTTTAAGTTTTTTACGAAGGCGATAACTTTAATTTTGATGCAATATGTAGTCGATACAGAAAGCACACAGCTGTTTAAAAAATCGCTATGTCTGAGTCCTGTAGCAAGCGTTCCTTTCTTCCCCATCTCCTGACCACTCTATATACGTTATGAAATAACACCCATATTTACTCAACGGTAAAACTGAAGCAATAACAGACAATCAGCTGATTTTTAAATTACGCAGCAATCAGACCAATTGCTTGTTTGCACCCCCTGTAAAACTGGACCTCGTACGAAAAACTTTACTTTCGACACTATAGTGATGATAAGCATTGCTGTATGGACTTGTTGACAGTTCGGAGCTGTAAACAAAATCGCTCCCTTGATAGACATGGTTGGTTTTAAGTTGTGTTGGATGCGGTTTCTCACTGTTACGCGGCGCTGACTTAAGTAATACAGTAATCGACACGTTTATTAAAAAAAAATCATCAATGTTGATTATAATGGAGATTCTATAATTCTTCGAAGGCATCATCTATCGCATCAAGAGCATTGCGTTGTGCCGTTGTGCCCGTGCCTCACCAAATGACTTATGTTGTATGTTTCGGTGCAGCAGACAGCCCCGACCCGCTCTGCTCTGCATGACTGCGGCAGTGACAGTACTGACAGTCGCGATGGACGAGTGATACTGCATCAGCTGATCGGTGACGCGTGACCCAGGTCATGGTCTTGCTGCTTGTCTCGCTGTGAATTGTATGACTCGGTCATGACAGTTGTGCATATATAGTTGAACAGGACGTGAAATATGATAATGATAAAGTGTTGGGTGTCGCTATCCTAACTGTTAGAGTCTTTGCCTCAGATAAACAATATGTGCGTTCAATTTTCGCGCTGCTCACCATTTCGGAATCCTTCTGTAAATGTTATATGACCACAAAGACGCTACCAGACTTCCTATTCATTATATATTAGGATAAAAGATGTATTTTTACAACACTAATATAATTGGATTTAGTGGATGTTTACACTGCGCACATTTCAAAGGAACTGACAAATTATTTGAGTAAAATAAATTAAAGTAAATTTGTAACCAAGGGGCTCCAGACGTTTAAAGTATAGTTTAATTGATTTAATTATATGAGACATCATGACATATTCTTGATCACAGGTAATCTGTGAAATCCCAGCCACAAGTACAAACTAATGAAATTTTTACTGCATTGGTCCTAATCGGTTAAGGTTAAGGAACATACTTCTTATTTAACATGCAAAATTTGTACTTGATGTTTTTTGTTTTGTCACCACCTCGATAAGAATTCACTTTGAAATCCAACAACCCACAACTGTGGATATCCAATTTAAAACTAAATAGGATGTCATAAAAATTTAACTATTCCAACATCATGAAATCGTAAAAGAGCCATTGTTACTTATAGGGTGTTGGTAATTGGATATTAACCGTATAAAAACGGTAGGTTGCATGACCATACAGACAAAACCAGCCGCAACAGTAGTAATTCAATCATGTTCGCCTTAAAATACTTATGGGGGAGAGTCTGGGTTGTTAAAAGTAATTGATAATTGGTAATTTCTGTTACTGGTCTTTGAAAGACGCTAATGAATAACAAGCAATATCCTGTCTGTACAGACACCTCCCGGAGATAGTTATTAATCTAGTAGCTAATATTCGTTACGTGGATGATGATGATATACAAAAACTTATCTCTTGGGATGCTTTCAAAAATTACCATTTTTAATAAACAAATTTCTCTGTTGATCTATGTATTTTAATTTCACTCAATTAACTGTTTAGCTGAGTAGCAAGATATTGCTCGTCTTTGAATCTGGAGGTTGCCGATTTGATCCTGAGAAAAGGTAATAGCTTTTTAATGGTTTTAAACTGGACCCAGCTGCCAGTGGTTGTTTGGCTGTTAATAAATAACTCTGTCTAAAGAGCCAGCTGATCTTCGACCCTATAACAAAGCCACATAAGGTACCACACTAACGAGGTTAAACTATAGTAAGGTGCACGAAAATAGTCCGATGGAAATTTTAACAGCTGTGTTCCCCCTCACCCCCTCTCGCCCTGCAATGTTGTCATTTTTGTTAAGTTTACCATGTAAAATGCAGTGTAAACATGTGTTTCAGAATAAATTTGGCAACAATGTTTTGTCTCTCATCGGACTATTTTCGTGAATCCCACTTAGTAAGATGCACGAAAATAGTCCGATGGAAATTTAAACAGCTGTGTCCCCCCTCACCCCCTCTCGCCCTGCAATGTTGTCAATTTGTGATTATGTTTACCATGTGTAATACAGTATAAAAATGTGTTTCAAAATAAATTGGGCAACAATGTTTCGCCTCTCATCGGACTATTTTCGTGAATCCCACTTTAGATAGAGTACTACAAAGACAGGGAAGTTTGCCCACTGTTAATTGGAACCATTTTACCCACAATTTTCCGCTGTTTCCTTGGTAACCAGTCCTTTATACCCTTTCCCACCAGCGATTTTCCATTTTACAAACAACTATCTTACGTTTCTACAATAAACAATCATAATAGCCTGTTCACGGACCATCAATGTGGTTTTAAAAACAAAACAAAAAATCAGTCGTCTTTAAAGCATAATCTACGATTTTTTAAGTTTGTTGTGACCAATCAGCGAAGAGTAGATAAAACTGGTTACCTAGGAAACAACGAGAATCCTGGGTTAAAAGGCCAAGATCAATAGGGAGCATAAAATTAACACGTGTTTATCACTCTATAGAGACTTCAGAGACTTCATTTGAAACACCGACGCACTTTGGCGTATTTTAAGGTGAGTATGACTGAAGGGGTGAGTGTGATGATTGTGATGGATCAGATGAGGTGTAGCTTTGTTACTGACAAATATCAGCTGTTTTTATATGTCAGGATCATTAATTAATAGCCCAATGACCAAATGTTGCATCACACACATTCTACACACCCTTAATTCATATTCTCCTTAAAATACACGAAACGTCGGAGTCTTAAAAAGTGATTAACACCATGATTAAGTGACACCAAGATGATTTAATAATTGATCAGCTGATTGAAAATTGTCGTGTTCTGATTGAAGGTTTTGAAATTCCACTTGTGACCTATGACGTCATAATACACACTGAGATACCAATACCCCTATTCCGAGACTTATTCTATCCAGACCTTTGATGTTTCAGCAGTGCACTTTCACTCTAGTTTTTATCAGGATTGTGCCGTACAGCACCATCGATACAAACCTCTTTGTCTAGTCGTTACCCAATAAGAGTTGCATAGGTGGGCTTTGTTTGGAAACAAATGCACGTTTGGAAACACATTATGACCAATGGTGTGGAAATGTGTCGTTGACACTCATAGTTGTGTCTTTTAGCACCTATAAACAAGAGGCAAATTTGTCTCAAAATGACAATTTGGTCAACCAGAAGGAGTTTTGTTGATACCATTAAGTTAAACACTTTGTCATGGGAAGAAATTATTATTTTTATCACGTAGTAAGTAGCTGACGATTAAAAATTCATAATTTACATGTAACAAGTAATATATTCTGTTTTGTAGTTGAACATTTCTTAGAACGAACCGTGATGAAACAAAGCTTTTGGCACTTTTACGTTCTATGAGGTATAGGCCTATAAATGAAGATGAAAAATTAATGAATCAACCAAAATCAAACCAAACCAAATAAATTATACAATTGGTTTAGTAAAAATGTTTACACAATACACACTACAATGTTTAGCGTAAATTAGAACGTTAGGCATACTTTTTTTCGCAATAATAGGCTACTCAATATTTTACACATCCTAATGATAGTTTAACTTTGCATTGAAATTTTTGGGTTTTCAAGTATTGATAGGTAAATGTCCAAACTCTATCCTCGTTCGACCTAATTCAACGAGTAGATAGTTTGTCAAATGGTTACTTGGTCATTTGGGCCCATTTACTGCGGAGTGACCACAATGCCTTATACGGGAAATGAAACTGGCGATAAAACGCCTACCACAATAACTCCGACGCCGCGCCGCGTGCAGTTCCCAGTATTTGATGATCGGTTAGTGGTGTCAGTGTGGTGGCAAGTCAACTGTTTGTTGTGGGCGAACAACAGACTCAGACTGCTGTGGGAGGCGAGTGGGCAACGCAGGGTCGTACTGGACCTGTCTCCTCTACCTGCTCGTGTACACAGATTAAAGCCTAGGTCTTGTGCGGAATTCGTGCTGTGGAAAGTTAATGGTTGTGGCTAGCAACAGACCTATACAATACTGTGTATGTTAAGTGGGCACCACAGGGTCGTGGTGGACCTCCATCCTCTAACTTTTCGTGTTCTAAGACCCCAAAACTAAGGGTTTGTGCGGAATTCGTTGTTCTAAGACCCCAAAACTAAGGGTTTGTGCGGAATTCGTGTTGTGGAATGTCAACTGATCTTGGGTGAGCCAGTGGCAGACTCGGACTCCTGTGAGTGGAGTAGGTTACACAGGGTCGCGGTGGTGCTGCATCCTCTACCTGCTGGTTTATTTATAAGCAAACTAAAGATTTGTGCGGAATTCGTGTTGTAAGAAATCAATTGTTCTTGGGTGAGTCAGTGGGAGAGTCACACTCCTCAGGGTGGAGAGTAGGTTACACAGGGTCGCGGTCGAGCTGCCTCGTCTACCTGCTGGTATATACAAAAACTGAAGGTTTTTGCGGAATTCATGCAATGTTAAGTCAACTGTTGTTCTCTCTACTGCCGCTCTACTGTTGACCTGTCTTCTCTACTTGCTGGTGTATTTTTATGTAAATTATAGTTTGTGCGGAATCAGTGTGGTATAAAGCTAGTTGTTGGGTGGGAGAGTAACAGACTACTGTAGATGAAAAGTACACTAAATTCCACACTATCTTCTTAACTTCTTTAAAATATTTGACCTACAAATATGAAGGAAAATAAACGTCTTATCGCACAGCACCTACTCTTTTTATTGCAAGCTTGTAACTTGTTCAGAATTCTTTCACTCTCATAAATTTGCTCATTAGCAGATGATAAAATTGAATGATTAATTCGTAACTGATTACGAATGAGTAATGATGCAACTGGTTGCTGGGTATTTTTGATAATCCGGCAAATCCGGCCGGCGCCTTGCCACTGTTGGAACCTGTTTTCATATCTCGGGCCCCGGGCTCCAGGGCTACTAATTTGCAATCGTAATACCCTCTTGACACTCCTAACGACGGTTTTATTTGTGCCGCAACAAGCTGGACGCGCCCAACCAATTAAATTGTCTAAACTGTGTACTTTCCTGGACTCTCAATGATATGCTGTCTCCATATGGACCTTGAAATTCGCCTGGGAGCGCTGGATTTGAATGTAAATCGTGTTAGTTATTGAATACAGTGTTATTTTATTTATTTGTAATTGTTATACTCTTAGATCATCAAAATAGAAAATGTGAACCATTATCTGAAGTGCCTTCTAATTAATCCAAAATTACTTTATTTTGTAAGATAAAAATGCCTAAACAAATAGCATCATCAAAAATGATCCATTGAGCTGTCCGCGAGATTGTCATTACCGGTCCTATTACTTTAGTACTTGAAGTTTCATTTCAAAATTTTATAGTTGATTAATTAATCATCACTTCAAACAATGGATATATTGGTCAAGTTGATTGATTTTTCTATTATTAAAATAGTAGGTACCGGTACTTTTTATTCAAAACACCTTTCTCTACAAATCTTTACACATAAAAACATGAGTAAATTACGATTAGAGCTCTGACAGTCATTAGCAGTTGAGGTGTAACCAAATTACTTCTTCTTTTTAATTTCTGTATAACTTATTTAATTTAATAACCTTTCTAAATTTATCTGTCCAAATTTATCTCGGCACCTTTAGTAAAGTAAGGTGCAGGTCAATATAGCCAAGATAACTTGTTTCAGTTCAAGTACCTAAAATAACATCATTGAGCACTGAATATGCTCAAAGCTGTCTTTAGAATTTTGACACGTGATTTTCATCTTGAAGTGTTAAACGTGTTATAAACGCATCGGGAATAGTGTTAATCCGGATTTATGCACCACGTGTGCGGATCAGAATAATTCCACTGAGGCAATCAGGCCAGTTGAGAGTTGAGCCGAGAAGTGGCGTCACAGCCTCAACTTTAACCTCATTAATTGACATCTGTGCATGATTGCCGCCAATTAAAAGGTCGACTGTGTGCAAACGATTGCCCGTTTTGGTACTTGTTGAGCCGCAATTAATGCTCATGTTTTTATGCCGCATATTGACATCAATTTACGTAGTGCGGTTGTAAAACTGATTTGTT
Source organism: Neoaliturus tenellus (assembly GCA_030545055.2). Lineage (NCBI taxonomy): Eukaryota > Metazoa > Arthropoda > Insecta > Hemiptera > Cicadellidae > Neoaliturus > Neoaliturus tenellus. The sequence goes on along the minus strand of CM061532.1, from coordinate 43,543,247 downwards.
AACATTGACTCTGACAAAATGCAACGTTTAGGTTTCGATTAAAATGTTGTAGAAAGGAAATAGGTACTCTAATAACCACCAAAAGCAAGACTAAAAGACAAATATACGCAAAACGAAATAATTAGTCAATGATAGAGAAACATATTTAAAAGAAAGAATCGAGATATAAGTATTTTAAACATTCGTGTAATAGACTAAAATTTTGCTATTGAAACTGTGGAGGAATCTTCAGACACGATAAGTATTTCTCGATCGAAGGTATTTTCCTCCAACAGCATTCTTGAACACAGAAGAACATCGATTGGCCACAAGTGATGGATCGGTACCAAGGAATAGTCGACATAGCTGATGCGAGTGCGATTACCTAGTACAAACGTTTTACACACATTTTACTGTCATTTATTGCAGCCTTTCTCTCAGTCAATCGGATTTAGCTCATATTTTGAGCTATCGAAAGTCGTCCCGAATTACAGTAATTATCCGTTTTGGAGCAGGTCCAACATGATTGAGCGGGAGAGGGAATCGATTAGGTAAATTTCGAGTTTTTTACCTTCACCTTCGGTCGACTGTCACGTGAGCCCCGGTGACAAGGAGCTCATTAGAGGAGGATGACGAATGTGCGGAACACCCGCGGGGAAAGTGACGGTCCTGGCAGCGACGACGCCGCGCCGCTCACGCGCCCAGTCCACCATACATGCAAGCGTTTACCTTTACTGGCAGATAACTAGGAATGTCTCCGTCGCGAACCAAGCGAACTTGCCATCATATTAGGATACACCATACTAATTTCAAATTAGGAGTAGGTTTACTATCATGGAGTATACAAGTTATAAGTGAAGTGGATACTGTATTAGTTTGTTCACACATATTAAGAGTCGTTCATATATTACGTTTTTCATTAGAAACTAGCAAGTTAGTAACATTCAAAGTATTTATTTTATCTTTTGTTTAAGGTGAATTAAAATTGCTGAATTAAAAATATTGAATGCAGAAATATGATCTACCAATTATTACGCTCTTTATTAGACACCATCAATCTCTGTATTTCCACAATTTTATCGGCTGTACTGGACATATTTTGGCAAAATTATAAATTGATACTATAACGGCATATAGGTTATACCTTCATTACAACTGCATTATATTTGTAGATGCATTTTTGTGGTTTTGTATATTAAAAACTAATGAAAAATATTTTTTTACAGGTAAGCTGATGTTTGAGTTAACTTCATAAGGTGAAAATCACGTGAGTATAACTGATTATAGTTTAATTCATTCGTTGAGAGAATTCTATACAGTCTGGCACCAAGCTGGAGGAATAGCTACTTTCACAAACTCCACGTTTACGCCACGAAACCTAATTAAAACTAACGCCAAGCTGGCACAAATTACTTCCCCACTTACATTTCGCCCGGAGACGCCTCCGCCGCAAAAATTAGTTCCTAATGCGGTTTGTGCAGCCGGGGGCAGAACTGCATTTCATCTGGGAACTAATCATTCTGGCGGGATATCGGTGCGGTCAGCTGTAAGTAATGGATCTGTCCATCTGTCCTGCGGTTAATGATAACACTGACCGCACCGCACACCAGCGCTACGGTGCGGTCAATGATAACACTGACCGCACCACACCAGCGCTACGGTGCGGTGAATGATAACACTGACCGCACCGCACTGCACACCAGCGCTGCGGTGCGGTCGTATGTCGCAGTTATGTTCGCGTAGGCACTTCAGGTAGCGACTGTTTGAGTTGTGTCAGTCGTTATGTAAGTTCAACTGCTGCATAAGTCAGTTGTCTCCTTTGATAAACATTGAGTATCAGTTGGTGTTTGTGAAATGAGCTCGTGTAGATTTTATAGTTACAGTTTATGAGCACATACACTTTAGTCGGATAGTCGGCCTTTAGTGCTCTGTAACTATAACAGATTGGGTCACGCATTTTTGTAGTTAAAAGCTGGATAGCTGAGTGGTTATAGAGCCCACTCGATGAACAGTTAGTAAATTTTTGAAGATCAAAATTTGTACCCAGGTGCCCCTGATCATTTGTGGTGAGAATTAGTTGGTGCTTTTATAAGTAAACCTATACAGTATAACCTCCTTTGTTATATTCATTGAACAAAGGAAATTGATCTTTACAAATTTGTAATCGACATCTTATGTGGATCTACCAGTCAATCAGCAGTCGCGTACGATAATATACAGAATGAATTATTCAGTTTGCCTTTAAGGCGGTTTGAATAATTTTTTGTGGGGAAATGATCAGAAAAGTTTTTTTCTATCAGCATATTATTTTAGTTTGTTTGTTAAACCACGGTACCACCTGTGACTTTCATTGGTTACAAGATACTTAAACTTATTATTGGATTTTATAATAAGGTACATATAATACGCGCGCCACAGATTAACAATTGTTAAGGAATACAAACATCGATAGCTAATGGTTTTCTGCTTTACCTGTTATGAGGTAAGGTATTTACCAACATTTTTGAATAGGTAATAAAAGGTATTAAGATCGCAGCAGGAAGGCGAATATCAAGTGGGCGGCTGACCTGTCCCTGTCCTTGCCGCCGCCACTCCTGTGTTATGAAACGACGAACCTCAGCCACGTCGGCCGCGATACCAATATCTGCGGAGATCCCATGTAGTGACACACAACGAGGTTTAAACTATATTATCACGATGGGGGGGGGGCAAGTAATTTTTTATACAGGTACAATTTGTTTTGAGGCGATCTCGTTCACTTTGCTCACTCGTCCCGGTGAGCAACCCAGAAAGCTTTTGCATTCTGGTACATTTTGTTAATCTACAGGTTAAAAGTTAAGCATGTTGGTCTATTTCTACAGTTATCAACGATTGTAGTTGTTAAATTTAGTAGTTACCAAAAAGTTCCATACTTATAAAATGGGCATTTTAAAGGGCCGTAGGACGGAAACCGGATTTTTTTCAGCCATGAGACGAGCATCATTAGATTCCTCGTGGCCAAAAAACAAAATCCTGCAAAAAATACTCGTTCTGTTTTATAGAGTATAACATCATATATGTGATACATTTAAGATAAGGTATAGAACGATAATCCACTGTTGGCCGTATCGCATGATAGTCACTATTTTATCTTCGCTATTTCCATTTTCCATGGTAACCACTACAAAAACATACATCCCGTTTCTAGATTGCTTATAGTCACCTTCTTGATATCCAGATTAGCGATTTCTAATTGGTCACAACGGGCTGCAAAAGCCGTCTTAAAACACATGCTAGTACAACAGATTGTACGCGGTAGTAGAGCTGATTTGTTGTTCGATTTTAACCAATTTTACTTGACGACCTTTGATCAGGTAATTTTAGGATGAGCTTGGTTACTATAGAGGGTGCCCACCCACTTCGTCACCCCCCATTTCGTCACCTATCATAAAAATCACTGAGCCGTACTAATGAGGGTCGGCCGCCGTCCCGTCCCCCTCGGGGCCTGCTACCTGAACTGATCGGTGTGAAGTATAGGATCCCGTTCCCAATCACAAGAGGGAACGGTGTTCACCGTTCATGACTCGTTCACCTTCGTGCTATATGAATATCCACTATAAATATAACCACCGTCAAATATATTTCTATATACACAGGTGGTTTCTAGAGACAAAATATAAACTTTAATTCCATTACGAATTTACGGAAATTTAAATAAAGTAACCTATTTGACAATCCTTGATTTATCTAGTGAGTGAAAGGTAATCTCTAACCAATGATAATACTTTATCGTACTCATTTGGAATTTCGCTTTACTTATTATAATGCATTACTACTTTCGCTTTAGCATTATTATAATGCACCTCTGATATGACTACTCCATTCCGTCGTATACGTGATTAGTTAAACAACTCAATATTTAGGTAACACAATTTATAAAACCCCTTAAAACATAATAACTTTGCCGTTTCTCTTTAGCTCTTAGAGAGATTTTATAACAATGAAGTTGTCATTTATTCTTTGATATATGCATTATAATGCTATGGTTTTTTTTAATTCGTATGGTTTTACAAGACAGTATTTTGTTAATTTACAAAAATAAAATATAAAACAGCAGTGTTTACAATATTTCCATTTATGTTAGTCTATAATTTATTTTATTTACATTATTTCCTTGATCTAAAATTACCTAAGTTACTATTACTATACTAACATTTATGGATAATGAAATGTTTATACAGTACTATTAGTATTAATCTGCTTGGACACTCTTCTCTGCACGGAGGTGAACGAGTCATGAACGGTGAACACCGTTCCCTCTTGTGATTGGGAACGGGATCCTATACTTCACACCGATCAGTTCAGGTAGCAGGCCCCGAGGGGGACGGGACGGCGGCCGACCCTCATTAGTACGGCTCAGTGATTTTTATGATAGGTGACGAAATGGGGGGTGACGAAGTGGGTGCACACGCTATAGAAACATTGGGTAATGTGACATTTGGGCGGTGTTTGGGTAATGACATTGAGAAATGTGGGTAAAATGGCGGAGAGTATCATACGAGAAATTGTATTTTTCACTGGTGTTAGTATGGTAGCAACGGGACAGAATGGGTAAAATGACGAAAAGTCTTTAGACATACTCCTTACGATTTAGCAATTATAATTTATACATATATTTGACAATATCGTTGGTAGCATAAAACTTGGTTTGCATCCAGGTTTATTACGTAGGAAAGTTAGGCAAATAGAATCAAAGCAATAACAAACACCCAGTCTGTTGTATAACCGCACATAAACACAGTCAATAAGCCATATAATGTTCATAAAACGTACTGTATAACGTAGTATAGACCTATTTACGACGTTTCTGTAGGCATTCTTCACACATTTGAAATCAAAATGGCACTGAGAAATAAAACCGTACAGTAAATTTTGGACTTAGTACCTAATAAATCTTGTGGTTTAGAGGGGTTTTTTTTCAATTATTGTGGCCAACCGCAAGGAGTCAAAATCGCATAGTAAAGCGTATATGCCGAAGTTGTACTAGTTGCGAAGTTGACATTGGGTACAGCAAACGAAGTTGTCAAAACACTGTGGTAGGCCTATAAGTCTTTTGGCTGTCCACTATGACAATTTCCCTTCTTTCAAACCCCAATCATGTTCAAGACAGCGGGGGGTTCATGCGAACTGCATGGTTAGTTCCTAGCTGGAATATATGTAGACGGCAGGGGGTGAGTAGAATGCTATGGGCATGTAAACCCCTAGCCATGGAACATATGTTCAAGACAGCAGGGGGAGAGGAGTGCGACGGGCATAGAAATCCCTAGCTGGAACATGAGTGGACAGTCTGTCCCGTGCCTCACCCTTTCTCTTCCTTCAATATCCCATCCTTCCGGGGGCCTGCGCAAAATGCCCATTTTGAGACAGACGTGCTCAACGGTTCGGCCAGGGTCTCCTTATCCACCAATAACAACAACAACATGCCGAAGTTGATATTCTAACAAAATATACTTTCTCGATGTCAGTATAAAAATGCAACTGCAAAACCGACCTTTAAATGATGACCGGGTAAATAATGGGAGGCTATCAAATTTCGCATGGGACAACACTTTTCATCTCAAACAACGCCTTTGTTTGACCGCTGCACACCTGACACGTGTGATTCAGCGCAATAGCGCCCGAGGGAAGCCTCATACAAAGCTCGACCTTGAATCAACCAATCAAAGGACTTTTCCAAAGCCATCATGCTGATCAATTATCGACTGTTACTAGTTTATTCTAAATTATTACACAATTTGCAAACACTATCGTTTGTATGTAAATGAGTTTACAATACTTACTGTATTGGGTTTCAAGATGTCAAGATGTCCATATTCTTGGGATAAGTGTGATAGGTCATAATAACAATGGTGAAAAGTACTACAACCACCATGTTTGTAGACAAGCGCAAGTCTCTGTTAATAAGCGTTAAGATTCAACATTTTATATTCTTTGTTACAGCTTCTTTGTTACAGCTTCTTTGTTACATATTCTTTGTTGGTATTGCCAGCATTACAGAAAATGCCGGTTTAACCAAGGCTTGCATATTGGTTTCAATTTACTTTTATTATAGTATCATTGTTACCAGGCTAAGTTGACACAAACTATAACTTTTCAGTCAACAGCGAAGTCAAAACCAACGTTTAAACATAGTTTTATTTTGGTTTACCTTTTATTGTAATTTCGTTGCCCAAATGGCAACTCATAAAGGTGCGTTTACACCAGTGGTTGGCAACCAAACGTTGTCAAATTTAGTCATACAGATAAACCATTAAAGTTGTCAACTCTTGGTCGTCAACCTCTGGTGTAAATGCAAATTGGACATTAGGACCAATGTTGAAACTGTAATTTTAAAACTCTCTTGGATTATCCCTGGGGTTGAAGACTAAACTTATTTTTGGGCCGTAATACTCCTAAATCCAAATTTTGAACCAATTCCACCCGCTAGATTTTGCGATACAATGTGATTAGGCCTACATCGCTAAAGAGACTCCTCGTGATAATACGATTTCACTTCCGTTTTGACTCTTCACTTCTGAAACAAAAACAGTTATGAACCAGATCTTTATAAAGAAGTCGTATTTTTATCCTACCGATCTTGGTTTAGGGGCCGTCCATAAATTACGTCATCGCTTTTTGGCCATTTTTGGACCCCCCCCTCCCTAAAATCATCCTAACATCATAATTTGTCTGACCCCCCTCGAAAAAATGACGTCATTTTTAACAAACCTCCGTTTTAAGTAAAAATAATGCTTTTTAAAAACTACACGATAAACTAAAAAAATTGACCAATCAAATCTGAATTTACCTTCAGAAATAAAGCCAAAATGACATTTTCAATAGAAAAATAAACTATAAAACAACGCCTTAAAGCAGTCTAATTTATTTTATAGATAATTATTTTATAACAGTTGAGTTGTGTTAGAATTTATCATTGTTTTACTGTTAAAATTTGATATGAAACATCATATTTAAAATGACGTCATATCAAAGCCGAACCCCCCCTTGCACATCACCTTACCGTCATTTTCAATCTGGACCCTCCCCCCCTATTTTCAGATGACGTAATTTATGGGCGACCCCTAGGTTTAACCCTTAAGTAATTTGTCAATCAGTCTTTTTCAGCATGTACAGTTGTGATCTTCAATTTTAATCTAAACTATATATTTTTAAAATCTTGACAGAAAACGCGGTACAAACAACCATAAATAGAAGTACAGTTGATTACAAAATTGTTTTAACTCATTTGGGGAACCTTTTAGCTCAGAGGGTAAAATTAATGCAAGTAATCTTTTATCAATTGACCGCAGGCAATACAAATACATTTTCATTATATTTGTAAATATTACTAACAAATAAAATTTTCTTTTGATAAAAATGTAGACAAAACTGTTATTAAAGTAGCGGTCAAACTTTTGCGACATCAAGTAATCTTATTAGGCATTCTCATGTTCAAAGATTAAATTGCTTAAATCCTCATTTTGATCGTAATGACGAAATAACAACTTTTAAACAGATTTTACTTGGGAGATAACACAATCATAATCATAGACTGTGGGGATCTCTGGCATTACCCACTTTCTCCAGTGGCTTGACGCCGGCGCCACCTCTCAAGGTCACCCGGGTACCTAGTGATAACGCTGGTCAGACCGCCACCGGCAACATTGGCAGCCCCCGCGACCTTGGCTGATAAGGACTTGCAAACCTTGGCTGGCCTGTATCCTTACCTAGCCTCTCCTATTATATACTATTTTCCCATTTTACAATTCGTATACATGTGTTACATTTTGGAAATTTTATGTTTTTCCTTTATTGTCAAAGAATTACCCCTTAGGTTACAAGCTATTACAGTATATATTATACAAGTCTATGGCTGGTATAAGGTCTGGTGGAAACGCCAAAATCCAATTCTGGGATATACATATAGTATTTCCGTTTAAGGTACGAAATTAAGAACTAACAAAAACAGAATATCGATTGGGTTTTGGAAACAAAGTTATAAAGGTTAAAAACTATTAGTATTACCGTAAGTTAATACTAATAATTTTTAACCCTACAACCCAATCGATGTTCTGTTTTTGTCGTTTGTTTTTATTACCGCAAACGGAAAATTATATGTATATCCCAGAATTGGATTTTGGTGATTCCACAAGACCTTATACCATCAGCCATAGACTCGTATAATATAGGCTATATAAAGTCATATATGGAAGGGAGAAACATTTTCTCCCTATCATAGTACCTACATTTACTAGTCGGGAATTTGGTTTTCAACCTAATAAAACCAAATTGATGTGACAAATAACTCTTTTTTTACTTTTTCACCTAGATATCTTCTTTTCTGAATGATCCACATTTTCGATCGCAGGGTGGTAGCTCTAGATCTCATCAGCTACATGAAACGAGCGGAATCGGGAGAGGAGGAGTAAGTTCTTTCTCTCTCTCTCTCTCGATGGTTTAGTAAAGAAGATTTTAAGAAGTTTTAGTACACAGATTTAAAGCTATGACTTGAATTGATATTGAGAAAAAGCTGTGCAGCCTTTGACAAATCATAGATGCAATCTCACCCCCCCCCCCCCATTTGAAGCTTTGAAGTTCATTCTAGTCCTGTTGGGAAGTAACCGATGAGAATCACTTACAGTGAAGTGCCTCGAGACAATTGGCCGGCATTAGCCACTGTGGACCACTCCAACTAGCCAGTGTCCCCCGGCAGACGATCAGCAACATTAGCGGGCCGGGTCGCCCACAGGGATCGTGGAGCGCCGCGCCCTCCCGCCTACTGGGTCTTCCTGACGCCCACCCGGCGACGCGCGGCGCGGCCTCCAAATATAGGGATACCGCGGCGACGCGTGTCAAATGCGAGTGAAGCGTGTAAATCTTGGGAGAATTATGAGTTAGGTGCGACATTTGTATTGTTTAGAGACAATTAAATTGCCTTAAGGTGACTGACCAATTTTTCTTCTGTTACTTCATTTATTCTTTGATAAATAAGCCGATTTCCAAAAGAAATAAAATTGTTGTTGACATTTTTTTACAAAAATTCGATTATAAATTTTCTTCGATAGAGATTTTTAAAAATGTTCAATGAATGTATGTAACTACGAAATATTTATAGGTAATTAGCGGCTGAACTGATATGGCTGACAATTGGAGGGAAGGTAGGTTAGCACTAGGAAGAACATATTGGATACTTTTTATCCATATTTCCCCTTTAGAGCTCCATTCAACTCGTCTTCGAAGTAACATGGAATCAACATTTTTGAATTGGAACATTTGGTTACATTAAAGAATATTAAGTTTATAAACAGCTGTTTCATTTAAAGTATTTAGGGAAGATCGCGGTAGTAAAAAACTAGAGAACACTGTAGACGTGCGGCGAGTGAGCGTAGCGAACGAGCTAAATCTGACAGGTGGTGAGCACAGCGAACTAGCTGATCCTAATGGGGAGTGAGCGAAGCGAACAAGCTCACCTGAAGGACAAACATTTCTCAAGTTGGCATTGCAAAGCATGACGGATAAAGTAGTAAAATGATCAAATGAAAAAAAAAACTAAACAAGAAACATTTCCTATCCACAGTTCTTTATTTTTAGTACAGGACTAAAAATTGAACTTAATCCTGGAATACAATTTATATTCTTCTATATAAGCTAGGCTGGTTCAACTTTTGTTTCGACAATAGTGGAACAACCATTCCCAACCGCCTTAACATGGTTATCAGCGATTACAGAAAAAATATTTCCAAAATGGAAACCAATTGGACCGTGAAACGTGTCGAATCCGCCTAATGTTGTCACAGATGGCGACAGCGTCGGAAATTCCACGAAACGCGACCATCTGTTTGATGAAATTAGCGCGACCTTAGCTTTGTGGGCGGCGCGGCAACCGTAGGAGTGAGTGGGCCAAGACTTTCGCTCCCCCCCCTGGGGCCGCGGGATCAGCTGATTGATAAAACTGTGACGTCACAGAGGTCGTATCACACCTGCCAGTCCCGCTCGTCGCGACGTCATTTCCGGCGTTAACATTCTTTGTGGATCCAGGGCTTATTTCCATGTCCTCTATGATTGTTGGTCAGCTGATTGGCTGATTGTCAATTCTGTGACGTCACAGGAATCGTACTACTCCTGCTGATTGATATACAGGGTGAACAACTTAACTTTGCCACCATTGGCATATCCTAAACTATGAGATTTAGAGAAAACTTTAAAAGGGGAACATCACCTATTTTTTTAAGATGATAAAAAATATAAATTCCATTTTCTTCTAACTGGGCGCCATTTTCCAATATGGCGGCCAACTTTAAAATTTCATACGGAAGGCCCTACATTTTATGGTGTTTTTGGAATGTACATGTAATTTTGAGACATTTGATTCCTTGACATTTTTCTCTAAACCTTACGGTTATTGAGCTACAGGTAATTAAAGTTCATGTTTAGTTCCATAAGAATAACATGGGTCAAACTTTATCTGCTCATATCTCCGAGACCATTCAGTAAAATAAAAAATACTCAAGAGTAAAAATGACTTAAAATGATGTTTTAATGCCATTTTTAGCGAATTTCCCTATAGGGAATACGCTATTACGGTAGTAGTCACGGTAAGACCTAAGCCCGGGACCATGATACTTTTTCGTTTTGAGGTCCCTAGAAGCCAAAAACACCGTTCGTTCAAATTGATATATATGTATATATATATATATATATATCTACATATATATATATATAGATATGTATGTGTCCGTGAACACGATAACTTTTGAACGGAACCTCCGATTTTAATGAAATTTGGTACAGGGGTGTAAGCCAACGTCTACTAGGTTGAGTTTGCGAACCAGAATGATCGGACCATGGGAACGGGGTTTTATGGGGTTTCAAAAGGTTAAAAAATGGGTTTTTGGCTTTTTTTACTTTTACATATAGATTTCAACAATTTTAACTTAAACCATTTAAAAGAGCTTAAAAAAACAAACAATCTAGTATTTTGAATTTTTTACCTAGCTCAAATGGTTATCGAGAAAATCCAAAAAGTGTGTTTTCCATGGTAATCTTATGGGAAATCAACAAAACCTTTTATCTTGCTTATTTATTGACATATCTTGATAAAATTTGGTAAGTACATTCATTCGGAAGCGTTTAACTTATATTTGCTTAGAAAACCCATATGGCGGCAAACCTACGTACTCACCCCTATGGGGTTTATGGGGAAAATAAAAAGAACACCATAACCGGATAAAATTTGGTATGTACATTCACTAGGTAGGGTTTAACTTATATTTACCAACAAAACACATATGGCGGCAAACCTACATACTCTCATCCCCATGGATTTTATGGGGAAATAGAAAATATACCAAGATTCCATTGGAAATTCGCTGAGTACGCAGGTCTGCTGCGACGGGGGTATTTTATAATAACACCAATTTGCTACAAATTTTATTTTTTGACCGCCATATTGGAAATAAGCTAATTTATGCGTAAATGATACTTTTTATGTGTGAAAGGTTCTTCGAACATAATTTTAAGACATTTTTATTCTTGAGTATTTTTTTTTTTTTTTTACCTAATGGTTTCGGAGATATGGACAGATAAAGTTTGTCCCATGTTATTCTTATGGAACTAAAAATGAACTTTAATTACCTGTAGCTCAATAACCGTTAGGTTTTGAGAAAAATGTCAAGGAATAAAGATATCTCAAAATTACATGTACATTCCAAAAACACCATAAAATATAGGGTGTTCCATAAGACATTTTAAAGTTGGAAAATGTAAGTTGGCCATATTGGAAAATGGCGGCCATTTAGAAGAAAATTGAATTTATATTTTTTATCATCTTAAAAAAAATAGGTGATGTTCCCTGTTTAAAGTTTTCTCTAAATCTCATAGTTTAGGATATGCCAATGGTGGCACAGTTAAGTTGTTCACCCTGTATTGAATTTAATTTTGAAATATAATTTGGAAACTTACGATTTGCATACACTGATCTGATTTATTGTGTTTGACTACGCACGGATGTACTATCAGTAATGTTTTGTGAAAGTTTTGTCCATGAACATAGCGCAGCTTTCCCATGGAAATGTTCTATAAACTAAGTATAGCGGTTTTCATTTAGTTTAAGTATATAGTAATAAGTTCTCATTTGGCTTGCGGTTAAGTAATTGATAACCGTACCAGAGACATCCTCCTTTCACCATGCAGAACGACTGGTAGGTACAAGTGAAGTGGAGGTGAACTGCAGTCTAAATGGCGCAATAACATGGTTAAACTAGACTTCTGCCGCAGCCAGTTGATCTCTGACATTTCTACCGTGTTTGCTGTCTACTACCTGAGCTCTGATACGTTATATATCTTTATAATAGGTGCATTACTTCTTAAAATGATTATGGAAATTAGATAATGTATATATAACGGGCGATCGCACAAACGCACATCAAGAGCGAAAGATTGCCTCGAATTGCCTGGGTAGTGTGAATCCCTCAAAGAAAAATTGAGCAAATATGAACGTTCTAAATAACAAATCCCAACTTACAAAATCTTTAGCTTTAAAATTCTAGTACTGTAGGCATACATAACTGTCACTACTTAACAAATAATCGCAACTTAATAAACATTGTACTTTATTAAAAAAATCAATTTGTTCATGCAGGGTTTTTGGTAGTCAGTGTAAAAATATTAAGGGATTACTATACATGTAAAATGAAAAAAATATACGAAATTTATGCAGTTATATCTCACTCTACCTTTTACCAACATTGACAATTATCCTATTATGATTTTTCATGTAAATTGTTCAACAATGTTTTATTAAAATAAGTGCAGTTTGACAGGTAAAGCCTTGTAAAATAAATTTAAAAGATTTAAAAGATTTAAATTTAAAAAATTTAAGTTTATTTTCCGTTTGGAAAATAAAAAATGCACTTTGTCTTTAACTTACGGTTTTTAAGAAAGGTTTTGCGTCTATCTACAAACTGATACTTACTTGGAAGTTTATGGCTTAACACATAAAAAATGAGTTATGAGAAGTGACAGTACACTACAAAAACATTGTATATCTTCGTGACATAAAATTTCCCTGGAAATACTCCTGACTCCTAGGTTTACAGCTTCTGCTAACTCAACTATACCGAATTAAAATGTTATGAATTACTTTTCCTTAGAATCACGAATTGCTTACTAACAATTGTTACAAGAAGAGTTTGAAGCGGTTCAAACAACACTATTGAAGGTAAAAAATTAGTGTTCAAAAAGCATTATTTAATATTCTGGGAAGAATTTAATGACCTTTCTTCGTACAATTTCATACAGATTTTAATAGAAATTTGTAATCCCTTTATCGCAAAAGGAATTAACTTGTGGGCTACATCCAGCGACCATGAGGTAGCTGGTATATAAGATCCGTCGGCATTGTGCTTATGTTGTATGTCGCATTCATGTAATTGTTGATCCAATCCAGATGGGGGTATATTTCTTGAAACATGCTTACTACATTCTTTCCTCCGCATTCCTCGTTCTTATCCATAAACAAATACTCCAAGATCCCGATCTCGCAGTGGTCGACGTCGTTGAACGCTTGCGTTTGCTGACTCACCCCTCTCAACCTCATCGCTCCGTCCTCCTCACACACCAAGCCGCTGCCCGAGTCCCCGGAGCAGATCCCGTAGTCCTGCCGAGGCTTCGCACAAATTATGTCTTCAAAACCTTTGCCTCCTTCGAAATAATTATACACGAATTTCAACATGAAAGAACAAACACAGGGCCTTTTCGCGTAAATGTATTGTGTTTTCCTTTTGCCGTCGTCTGGGGATTTCTTGAGCTCCCTGACGGCGCCGAACCCCGTGGTGACGCACCTCACGTACCCCACGTGGTCCCACGGCTTGGTCGTCAGTTGGATCACGTTCACGGTGTCGGATAACACAAACTTCTTGGACGTTTTCACCAGACCGATGTCGAAGCTCATTGGGTGCTCCAGATATTTCGGATGGTAAATGATGTGTTCTGCCTCGATCATCTGTGCTCCTTTTGGAAGTTTGGACGCCCTCCACATGGCTTCCAACGCCTCCTCGTCGTACACTCCCCCCGCGTACACCCATGCTGAGGTCACCGATGTTCCCGCGTCGGCGTCGTACAGGCAGTGAGCGGCCGTCAGTACCCACTCCAGCGTGATCAGCGACCCTGAACATTCTTCATAATCCTCCATCGAGTCCATCACCAACACCAACACAGCGTAAGGGAACTCTTTCGGGTTCGTTACATTGTAAGCGTCCTCTCGTTTTCTGGTATCGAACTGGACAACATGATCTTCTTGAGCGCTAACAGTAACATAGTCGTTCAAACCGGTTATCAATTTTAGAAATACCCCCAATATTGATCCGAAGATGGTTTTGTTTCTTGTCAATTGTTTCCTATCGATATAGAACGGAAAATGATCGGTTAATGATCTTTTCAATCGGCGAGGTTCTGCACTACAACGTTGAGATCCATCCACAACAGAACAGTTTTCCAATCTTGTCAAGGGTTTAAAATGAGGAATTTGAAACGTAACCGGTACTAGCGCAAATAAACAAGGTAAACAAATTACTAAAACTAAATGTATATGCATTAAATTTGATATTGTAATTTATGATTGTAGGGTCATTTTTTGTGATTTTAAACTGATCCATCGATTCCTTGAGAGAAAAACCAACATGAAAACATTATTGTTTTACTGGCAGTTGAGTAAACTACAGACAGACTTCAATAGAAGTTTTTTTTCTGAATTGATGTTCTAAATCTTCTTAGTAGAATAGGCAACCATGCAATTTGAGGAAATATATTTTTTCACATTGGGCAATTTACAGTGCTATATGTAAAAATCAAAAGTATATACATGGTAGGTATATGAATTAAAATGACATTTCATTAGTTGCAGAGTTACCTTTGGCTAATAGTCACAAAACAGATTTATACTGTACAAAGAAGATTGACAGCAACATGGTTTGCATTGCGGTCTGCCTTTAGAGAATGACAGAAGTAAACAATATGCCTCCATGTTTTTTTTATATAAATGGACCGATGGACCAGTTGACAAATAAACAATACAAAAATGATCTTAAAATTTAAAAATATAATAATAAATTACGATAGTAACTTTTATGCATATTCATTTGTTTTTCCTAATGTGTTTACCTCAATTATTGTTAATAATACCGGTAACAATTCAAAAACCTCATTTTAAACGCTTGGCAAGATTGGAAAACATTTCTGTCGAGGATAAATCACAACGCTTTAGTGCAGACATTCACCGATCGAAAAGATCATTAACCAATGATTTTCCGTCCCATATCAGCAACAAACCATTAACAAGAAACAAAACCATCTTAGGATCAATAGTGGGGTTATTTCTAAAATTGATAACCGGTTTGGACGACTATGTTACAGTCAGTGAGAAAGAAGATAACGTCGTCCTGTTCGACACCAGAAAACGAGAGGACGTTTTCAATTTAACGAACCCGAAAGACTTCCCATACGCTGTGTTGGTGTTGGTGATGGACTCGCAGCAGTATTACCAATCATGCTCCGGGTCGCTGATAACGCTGGAGTGGGTGCTGACGGCCGCTCACTGCGTGTACTACGCCGACGCGGGCACATCGGTTACCTCAGCATGGGTGTACGCAGGAGGAGTCTCAGACACAGAGGCGTTGGAAGTCATATGGAAGTCTTCCAAACGTCCTGCCGGAGCCCAGTTGCTAAAGGCGGAGAAGACCATTTACCATCCAAAATACCCAGACTATAAAATTAGCTTCGACATCGGTCTGGTCAAAACGTCCAAGAAGTTCGTCTTATCCGACACCGTGAACGTTGTCCAACTGACGACGAAGCCGTGGGACGACGTGGGGTATGTTAACTGCGTTACCACGGGGTTCGGCATCGTCAGGGAGGAGAGCGAATCCCCAGACGACGGCAAAAGGAAAACACAATACGTCAACGCGAAAAGGCCCTGTGTTTGTTCTTTCATGTTGAAATTCGTGTACAACTATTTCGAAGGTGACGAAGGAATTGAAGACTTGATTTGTGCGAAGCCTCGGCAGGACTACGGGATCTGCTCCGGGGACTCGGGCAGCGGCTTGGTGTGTGAGGAGGACGGAGCGATGAGGTTGAAAGGGGTGAGTCAGCAGACGCAAGCGTTCAACGACGTAGACCACTGCGAGATCGGGATTTTGGAGTATTTGTTTATATACAACGACGAGGAATGCGGAGGAAAGAATGTAGTAAGCATGTTTCAAGAAATATACCCTCACCTGTATTGGATCAACAATTACACGCATGCTTTGGCGGATGCAGTAGGCCACACGTTAATTCCATAGTCACCATAAAGATTGTGAAAAAGGGAGTAAAAACTTTTATGGAATTCGTGTATTATTTTGAAGGATAGGAAGGTGTAGAAGACATGATATGTGCCAAGGTAAGATAGGACTATAGCATCTGCCGCAAAACTCATGTACTATGGACTAGGACTTTGAGATCTGTATAATATTCTATCACAAAGAAACCTCATTAAATATTTTCCAAATAGGACTACTGCTTTTTGAACAATAAGTTCGATTAAACGCACCAGTAGTGGACAGTATAAGGAGAGGAAGGAGTTTGACACCTAATTGCGGGTAAATTTGAATACCTACAATGGTTTTTATTCATCGAGATGAAAGCTGATTTAATGTTGTTTATAAATTAGTCAATAAATGTAGTTTCCAGCATAAAATAACCTTGTATGAACCGATAAAATAAAGTGATGCACATGTTCCAGTGGTGGACAGTTAAAAAAAAGCATGTACCAGTAGCGTACATAAAAAGGTTACCCGATTTTTTTTGTTATTACTGATTTATACAGTTTATAAACTTATCTATCTTCAAACCTTACTAAGTAATTCCAAACTCACCTCCTTATCAATTTGAATAAGGGTGACCTATTGCATCGCAAATTTCAGTGGGCCTCAAATAAAAATTCTCTTAAGCGCTTTAAAATAAAGTATACTTTATAACCTTTGTTTATAAACAAGAAAACAATAATTAAAGATTATTTCAACAAAAATACATCAATTTTTAGTTGAAAAACAAGGTAATTATTACCTTTAAAAGTCGAAAGTGTCCACTACTGGCACAGTGTCCACTACTGGTGCAGTTACCTTACTGTAAACAGCCATTCATCAAAGTTTATTTCGGTAGTTGAGTAATAGAAAGCTGTAAACCTGAGTACTTCGAGGAAAATCTTATGCCATGAAGGTGCAATGTTTAGCAGTGTAGCCAACTGACAATTTTACACGCGTCTCTTATACAATAATTGACTTTTTATACATAATTTAATGTAAAATATATGCTCCCGATCATAATTTGCCATTTTTATGATAATTATAAATATTATTATAATCATAAATAAGTAGCTGTACAGTCTAGTCTATAGTAATCTGTTTGCCTGACTCATACTTTTATTTAACACATTTTCCCGCACTTTAAACTCAATACCAACCAAAACGTCATCAATTAATTTATGTGAAAATAAATTAATTACCCTATCTTAAAAGTATTTTAATAAACTAATAGGCCTAGTATTGTTTGATCGGCACAAGTTAATAAAGAAAAGATTTTGATAATAATTATTAAATCTATCGTAGTACTTTGAAATAATTTAAGTTAGCCAAGTTTTAGGTTAAGCTAAAGTAAGATATATTTTTTAAAGTTATTAAATGAATTATATTAGCGAATTTCTGTATAGGGAATACGCTATTACGGTACTAGCCATGGTAAGACCTAAGCCCAGGACCACTTTACTTTTTCATTTTGAGGTCCCCAGAAGCCAAAAACACCATTCGTTCATTTTCATATATATAAAATTTCATATATATATATATATATATATATATATATATATATATATATGTATGTATATGTGTGTGTGTGTGTCCGTGGTACCGATAACTTTTGAAGGGGACCTCCGATTTTGATGAAATTTGGTATGGAGGTGTAAGACCAGGTCTATTTTCATGAGTTCGCGAATCAGCATTGTCGGGTTATGGGAACGGGGTTTTGTGGGGTTTCAAAGGGGTCAAAAATGGGTTTTTTGCATTTTTGGACCTTAATTTTTAAAATTCATCAATTTTAACTGAAATAATTTAAAATAGCTTAAAAAACCAAACAATTTGGTATTTTGAATTTTTATCATAGCATAACTGGTTACGGGGCAAATCCAAAAATGTGTTTTCCATGTTATTCTTATGGGGAATCAAGAAAACCCTATATCTTGCTTATTTATTGATATAACTTAATCAAATTTGGTATGTACATTATCTATATAAGGTTTAACTTATACTTGCTTACAAAACCCATATGGCGGCAAACCTACATACTCACCCCTATGGGGTTTATGGGGGAAATAAAAAATTGCCAGAGTTTGATACAATTTTGTGTTTACATTCACCAATTATTGATTAACTTAGATTTTCTAACAACACCCAATGACAGAAAACCTACATACTCGATCCTATGGTGTTTTTATGGGGAAAGTAAATAATCTGAAATTCCATTGGAAATTCGCTGAGTACGCAGGTCTGCTGCGACGGGGGTATTTTTGTTTACTTAAGGAAAATACAATACCCATAGTAACAAATATAAATATGAGTATGAGACAATACAAGTAAGCTAGACGAATTATGACTCGTAAAACTAAATAACAAACAATAAATTATAAGTAACTATAAATTATGTAGCCTAATTGTAGTAAAATTTGTAGTACATTAGCAGTAGAAGTGCCTTCATGCACTTCAATGTATGCGTTGATCTTACTATAATAATAATCTCTATAACTGTATACTTACTCTTCAACACTTTTTACTTAATCTTTGTTTTGTAAAATTTAATTTTTATTTACTTTTTAAGAAAAGCGCCTGTCTATACACGACCTATAATATAACAAATATAAGTGAATTCTGGAATTATTTAAAGACAAAACGGACTTCTGATTCTAATATCTTATATAATAAAAGAGTGCATTTAAGGGTCTAGAGAGAGAAGTACTGAACGGATCAAGGCCGTTTTGGTGTTAATGGATTTCTTATGACTCCTAGATGATAGGAAAAATATGGTATCCCTCTAAAAATGTCTTATAAAGCCGCAAAATGAAAATTAGACCTTATTTAGACCAATCTAAGACGTGATTTTGTCGATTTGTTTACTGCTCCAGGTGATCCATATCTTATATTGAAATTTGAAAGCGATGCTGCTTTACAAAGTGTTTTTGTAAACAAAACAGACAACTTTTCAATTTTATGATAATTGACAGATACAAATTAAATCAAGGACACGTAATGTTGCAGTGGTTTTTTTAAAGCAGTAAAATAAATATTTAACATTAACAGCTGATGCTTTAATAAAATTTTGGTTGCTATACTATAAAGAGAGTTTATTTAATATAGATGATTGAATTTATGGATTTAAACTTACGAGTTATTTATACAATTGTTTTTATAACTATAAACTAATGAGTTTTAATTTTTAAAATATATAAACATAATCTTTTGTTTGTACACTCCTCCCCACCGCATTTTAATCCAATAATTTTTGTCATAACTAAGTCATCCTTATATTGTTATTTTTCATCGTGTAGGCTTATGATTCTACATGTTTAACAGTTGGTTTATTGTTCCCACTTATATAAACAATGGAGTGCAAAAATTGAATATGCGAAACTATGAACTGGAAGAAATAAGTCTTGAAATTTAAAAGAACAAATACCAAGAATAAGAAAAGGAGATGGAAATAAAGTGGAAACAAAAGACAGAGAATAAACATTTTAAATAGTGTTTTAGTGAAGGTAGAAAACCTACTATACGATTGACTTAGAGCTTCTGTCTAATGATTCAATCAATTCTCCTTCCTCCAAAAGATTAACATAGAAACTTTGAAAGTCTGTGGGGCGTAGCCCTGGAGTCCAACGTGAATTAGAATAGAATTCTGCTCATCAACAGGACTATACCTTTTTAACGGTATTGCGGATTTATCCTAAAATGCACATGAGCTGAGAAAAAGGAGGAAAAGAAACATGCTTGCCTACTATAGAAGACTAGGAAATCGCCCACTGGTCGAAATTTGACCAAATATGTAGTTGATCTTTAGCTAATTAGTAAAGAAAACGAGTCGTTGCCAGTCAATACTCGACGAATACAGCTCCAGTCTGAGCGCTATAGGTAGAAGGGTTCTAACTAACAAAGTAAATTAAAATGACAGAAGGGAGACAGGTTGTTTTTATGAAGACAGCTGTTTGTTTTCATGAAATGAATTATTGGTAAACTTACAAAATATATTTAAAATACATAGAAACTTTAAAGTCCAATGGGGCGAAGCACATTTAACTGAGGGCGTCAAAAATTATTCCATGCCGTCTACAGAGAATTCCCTTTAATTTGACACCTCAATCATCAAAATCGGTTCATAAATAAAGGAGTTTTGCTGCTCACAAGAAATTCCTTATGGAAATTAGTAAGATAGATTATAGATCAAACATACTGTTCTTCCTGATTTGCTATAATTTGTTATTACAACAGCTGTTTCATGACCAATCAATTATCCTACTCCCATATTAACATTGAATTTTTCAAAGAATGTATAGGGCGTAGCCTCGGGGGTCGATGTGAATTAAAATACCATTCTGCTCACATAGCAGACACTACCTTTCAAACGGTATGCGCGGGTTTCTTTTACGTGCTCACAAGCTGAGAAAAAAAATATTAAAAGAAACATGCTTGCCTATTAATATATAGAAGATAACTGTTCACATTGATAAATATATGGGAAAATTTTAGTTTTAACACTGTGTTGTCTGTGTATTAATTAATTCTGTAACCATTTTCAAACGAGATCATCAACTTTATGAATAATCATCGTGAAAACCCGTCACGATAAACCCGTCATTACCCGTCATTACCCGTCATAACCCCCCATTTACCCGTCATTTTTGACGGGCTTTTTGCTAGTTCTTAATAGTAATACAGGAATGTTTTGTGAAGGAAAATCTTTCAAAAACAACGAAATTCCTGACGCTTTTGCAAATTACTTTTCTTCAGTTTATAGTCAAATCCCTTCTAATTATAATATAAATCAAAATAATTTGACTTTTGAAAACCATCAACTTAACTTTTTTAATTTATCACAAGTTTTATGTGCAATTAAAGAGTTGAAATCTAAAAAGTCTGCTGGACCTGATGGGGTTCCAGCCTATGTCGTTAAAGGGTGTGCCGAACCTCTGGTTGAACCTCTTTGCTTTTTGTTCAACTTATCATTGTCATCTTGTATTTTTCCCGACAGATGGAAGGAGGCCAGAGTTACTCCAATATTTAAGTCAGGAGAATAGTGTCTTATTGAAAATTATCGCCCAGTATCCATATTAAATTCTTTTGCTAAAGTTTATGAGCTTCTCTTGTACAGATTTATCTTTTCTTCAGTTAAATCAAAAATAACACCACAGCAGCATGGATTTTTGCCATTCAAGTCTACTGTTACGAACCTCATGGAATTTTCTTTAGACATTTCCAATGAATTAGATAAAGGAGGCAGAGTAGATGTTATCTATACTGATTTTTCTAAAGCTTTCGACAAAGTTAATCATGACATACTTCTTTTTAAAATTTCCAATTTTGGCTTTTCTTTAAAATTTTTACAATTGATATCTTCTTATCTAATGAATCGTTTTCAATTTGTTTCAATTTCAAATACCAAGTCCAAAAAATATCTAAGTACTTCAGGTGTTCCCCAAGGATCGAATTTGGGCCCTTTACTATTTATACTCTTCATAAATGACCTTCCTAATCATATTTCTAATTCTAAATGCTTACTTTTTGCAGATGATCTAAAAATGTATATGCCTATCCGTCATATAACTGATATGGGAATCTTGCAGTCATCTATTAATCAACTTTTCATATGGTGTTCCAATAATGAATTGAAACTGAATGCAAAGAAATGTTCTTACATGTCATATACTCGCCAAAAAAATCCTTTCGTTTATAATTATACAATAGATGGAACCTGTTTGCAGTCTCTTTTAAAAATACGAGATTTAGGGGTAATCTTTGATCATCAATTAAAGTTTCATGATCACATTGATTTTGTCACTAACGAAGCTTATAAACTTCTTGGTTTTACGATCAGAAACACAAAATATTTTCAGAATTTGGATACAGTTTACTTGATTTATAACACATTAGTTAGAAGCAGATTAGAGTATTGTTGTGTTGTTTGGGATCCACACCAGCAAATATTTGCACATAAAATTGAGGTTGTTCAAAATAAATTTTTGAGACATTTGTATTTTAAAAATTTTCATTATAGCCCACCAAGAGATTTTCCTACAAAAGAACTTAGAAATATGTTTAATATTCCTAAATTGTCAGTTAGAAGAAATGTATTTTTATTACAGTTTTTATACAAAATTATTAATGGGTTAATCGATTCTAGATATTTGGTAGAAAATTTAAGTCTTTATGTTCCTGGCCGTAGTTTGAGAGTTTCTGATATTTTTTATATACCTTTTTGTCATACAGTAAACCACTTTAATTTTCCATTTTTTAGAATGTTAAGAAAATACAACAATAATAGTGCTCATTTAGATGTTTTCAGTGACACTTTTAACTCATTTACAAAGCGCTGTAAAGAATTATTTTGTGAAAACTTATTTAATTTGGCAGTTTTCTATTTGTTTTCAATTTTGCGACTTTAATTTAGATTTTTAAGTTATGTCTACTGATATTGTGCATTTAATTTAGCATTCAAGTTTTACAATTGTATATTTTACTATTTTTATTTTACTCAAGATAGCTGTTTTGGGTTATGCCCGTAGCTATCACAGAATGTGATTGTTTTGTGTTAATTTCTCTTGTACATGTATATTTACAAATAAATAAATAAATAAATAATTATACAAGAGCACGTAAGAATGTACATATAGATAGCTAATATATATACCAAGTAAACAGACTTTCAAAAGCAGCAGCAGATTTAATTTCCATACGTTTACCCTCTATACAGATATAGTATGGACTCGTTCCTCTTTGCATTTCTTTGCAATGGATTACAATAGCAGCGTAAAGCGGCTAGGTTGGCGGGGAAGACACTCCGTCATTCCGGTGTTATAAAATATTCCGCAAGCCCCACCGTAAAAGATGCTAAACGACGTCAACAATGACTTGTGGAACAGAATGAGCTCGGAGTCATTGGGGCATATGCCCACATGCCCGTTCATTGTTAGCAAGAATACTAAGATGTATTTATAATATTTCCGTAAGAGTAACGTCAATAATAGAAATGATTTTCCAAAATGGATTTCTACTAAAAAAAACGGTGCTGTTAACTTAAATTTCTTACTAATAACACTTATTCTATAGTCCAATCGACAAACCCATGAAAAGATTACACCACCTATAGATACGGCATTTTCATCATTTATTACACCCTATATTTATCTCCTTTATTTAAATTTCAGATATACACATCCATAATTTAAAGAAGAGTTAAGTTTAACAATAAACAAAGAGAAGATAAAAGTGCACCAGTAAAGATTTGCTATTAATATGTATCTTCGTTTTATCTCTCAGTGTTTATTCTCGGGTCAAGTTTGTTGATTGCGCTATTTCTAGCCGTCGTTCAGCAGTTCCTACCAAGTATTGGTATTAGATGATGTAGCGACCAAGACCGCAGCACAAGTTCATAGGTAACATCACAGAATAATAAAAAGTTAGTTTGCCTATGGGAACACCAAGGTTTAAGGCAAGGCAAAAACGATGACTCTTGCGAATTTAACCGGTGAGCGGATTTGGGATTATATATTCCTACCATTACCCCAGTAAATTAGTTATGGTAATTGATCATTGTTTGCGAGAAGGTAATACAATCAATTAAGGCTCTTGAAAACGGAACAGACCTATCAAATGTAAACCGGCAGTGACAGTCCAGAAAGTGGTAGGCTTGCTAACCTTCACAGACTCTGAAGCATTTCCTTGGTCCATCTCCACCTTCACTATCATGTTGGCCAGCTTAACCCGTGGCAGTATGTTGGTGTAGTTGTTGATCCACTGCAGATGAACATACACGTCTTGGAACAAGCTCACTAGATTATTGCCTGTACACCCGCTCAACTCACGCTGGGTTATATAGTTCAACATGCTGATCTCACAGTAGTTTACATCATCGAACTCTAAAGTCTTCTGGTTGATACCTTTTAATTTCATCACTCCGTCTTCTTCGCAAATCAAACCTACCCCCGAGTCTCCCGAGCAGATGCCGGAGTTCTGCCTCGGTTTCGAACACAACAGGGTGTTCCGTGTGTCATCCCCTTCAAAGCATCTCGCGGCAAACTCGACCGTGAAGGAACAGACGCAAGGTTTCTTCACATCGAGAAACAGTGTTTTTCTGTGTCCTGGGTCTTTGATCTTTTCCTTTTCTTTTACCAAAGTGAATCCTGTGGTGACACAAGATTCATAACCGACGTGGTCCCAAGGCTTCAAGGAAACGGGAATCGTATTCACAGTTGCAGTCATGTTGAACTTCTTGGACACTTTGACCAGTCCGATGTCGAAGCTGGTTGGAAACTCCGGGTACTCCGGATGATAGATGACTTCATCCGCGTGAATCAACTGAGCTCCGGGTCGAAGAGGCGAGTTTTTGTCTAGGACTTGAGCCAATTCGTCGTAGGAAATTCCTCCGGCGTACACCCACACTGCAGTGATTCGGTTTCCCGCGTCGTCGTAGAGGCAGTGCGCTGCAGTCAAGACCCATTCATCAGTTATCAGCGATCCCGTGCATTCTGATAGTGGTACAAACGATTCAGTCATCAACAACACTGCGTAAGGGTATTCTCTAGGATCTGTAATTTTGTATGCTTCATCAAGTTTTCTGTTATCAAATTGGACCAAATTTTCCCCATGCCCGATGATGGGAACATAACTATTGAAAATAGATATTATTTTTAAAACGATCTCCACTGTCGCTCCAAAGATTGTTTTGTATGATCTTGATATTGACGGCATCAGCGTTGGTGGTAAATAATAAGATCTTCTTGCAAATGTCTTGTGGATGCCGACCTGCGAATTGTGGATGATCTCGTTGTGATTATTTACTTCATCTTCGATTAAGCAGTTTTGTTTGTTGCATTTGGGAACTTGCAGAGTTATCGGTTTGACATACAAAATTTGGGATAATATTATTAGCGAGGTTACACAAATCAACATTAGAATATTGAGAAGGTTAGGGCCATGTAAACAAAAAATGACATCACTTGTGTGAACAGCTGATTAATTATGTTTTCCAATCACAGACATCTGTCAAAACCTCTTTAACAGCATTTTATCATTGGCTATGTACACTACCGTGAACTATATATAAAAACTTTTATTAAAAGAACTTTGCCTTTTTTAATATAAAGGATAAATGGCTTCAATATTGTCTAAAAAATTGACTGCTACATGTATAGGAATTTCTTTTTGGGAACCGAAAAATCCCAAACCCCGATGAAATGGTCTACAGCCATATTATCAAACAGTGAATAACGGTAAAACAAAATTGACTTGATTGTAAACTTTAACCCCTAAAGCAGCCCTAAAGATACACAAGTTAAAACGTCTTTAAAAGTTGGAGTTTAAAATAAAATAGAACTATAAAGATTACAAAAAAAATCTAATGGCGAAAGATCTAAGTATCTTAGGATTTATTATCTTCTTAGCCATATAATATAATTATGTATGTCAGAGACATTTTTATCAAATGCTTATAGGTAAAGAGATTCAAGTTAAAATTGATAGCTTGACTCCGGTAATTGATTCCGTAATCTTTTGAACTGAATATTAAGATGTTACCAAAAGGATAACAAGATGTTCAAACTGTAAATCTGGAAAATGTTTTAGTAATGTTTACGTTGTCTGGCAGAATAGTAAAAGCCGATCAAAAATAGTTCTTTGAAGGTTCTTTCTTATCTATGGTTAATCAAAGCGCATCCCCTCTACGGAAAAGCTTAGAGCTAATCCCTCAAGATGATGCAAAAATATGATTGCATATCATACATATTGTTTTTTTTTTTTTTTTTTTTTTTTTTTTTTTTTTAAAGAACTAAATAACTGAAGGGCAAAATAACGCCTGTAAGGCATATTGTTAAATGCATGAAGATACAAGTTAAAATATGTATTATGAAAAAGGGTGCTTGAAACATTTATCAGTCCCTATATTTGATCTTTTTTAAACATACATAATTCATTGTTGAAATGGAAGCTAGATATAGAAAAGTGCTCCATCGAAGTTTCAGCAGACTTGTTTCTTCTTGTTCTGATTATAAAGCTGTTTTTTTCCTTTGGTCTATTTTGTACTGTTTGTTTCTGACCATCAAACATAAGGCATTCAAAGGCATTCAGAAAGTTCCTTCCATTTGAGGGATTTGCTGATGTTGTTAAACACGATGGAGTACATCACTGTGGATTCTGCAAGGCAAATTCTGTACCTCTTGCTGGTCGACCAAGTTTGGTCTTGACAATAGTTCTGAACACTACCCTAGTACTGACCTGTTTATAGTTAAGTAACCATTGTTAACGCAAGAATAAAATCAATGATACCAAATAATAAGGACGCAAACGGAGCATAATTATTAAATATAAACCAGCCGTGGCTGTCCAAAGAGAGAATGGGCTACTGACTGGTGCTGCTTCTGATGGCTCTGATGGCGGTGGTGGCATTGGCTTTACATCCTTATGATCGTCCAGGTCGACGAGCGAGAATATATTAGTGTAGTTGTTGATCCATTGAAGATGGGAGTTCACGTTTTGGATCAAAGTCACGAGATTCTTGCCTTTGCACTCACTCACTTCACGCTGCGTTATATAGTTTAACATGCTGATCTCACAATAGTTGACATCGTCGAACTCCAACGTCCTTTGGCTGATCCCTTTCAATTTCATCACTCCGTCTTCTTCGCAAATCAATCCTACCCCCGTGTCACCTGAGCATATCCCATGATTCTCTCTGGGTTTTGAACACAAAAGGGTGTCCCGCGTGTCATCCCCTTGGAAATAATGTGCTACGAACTCCACCGTAAAGGAACAAAGGCACGGTTTCTTCACATCTAGAAATTGCGTTGTTCTGTGCCCTTCGTCTTCCGTCTCCTCTTTGTCACCGACCAAAGTAAATCCGGTGGTGACACAGGTTTCATAACCGGTATGGTTCCAAGGCTTCAAGGACACGGGAATAGTGTTCACAGTGTCAGTCATGTTAAACTTCTTGGACACTTTGACCAGTCCTATGTCGAAGCTGACTTTATTTGTAGGGTAATATGGATGGTAGACCACTTCTTCCGCGTGGATCAACTGAGCGCCAGGTACAAGGGGCGATTTTTTGTCTAGGACTTGAGCCAATTCGTCGTAGGATGAACCTCCAGCGTACACCCACACTGCAGTGATTCGGTTTCCCGCGTCGTCGTAGAGGCAGTGCGCTGCAGTCAAGACCCATTCATCAGTTATCAGGGATCCCGAGCATTCTGATAGTGGCACAAACGATTCAGTCATTAGCAACACCGCGTAAGGATATTCTTTAGGATCCGTAACCTTGTACGCTTCTTGAATAGTTCTTTTATCAAATTTGACCAAATTACCTCCATGCCAGTCTATTGGCACAACATAACCATCCAGTCCAACTATCACTTTTAAAACTATTTCCATTATCGCTCCAAAGATTGTTTTGTAATTTCGCGACGAAGTTTGTGGGATGAACGACGGTGGTATATAAGATTGGTTTATATATAACTCGTGTATGCCGGTTTGCGAGTCGTGAACCATCTCGTTGTGAATTTTCACTTCTTCTTCGAGCAAACAGGTTCCTTGGGGGCATTTTGGAACTTTAAGTTTCAGGGCGTTCACAAACAGTAATTGAGATAAAACTATTAGCCCTATGACACAGATTAGCATTATAAATTTGCTGATAATTTGGAACCACAATGATTGATGCTAAGGATTATTTGTTTATTTTGTCAGGTGATCGGACGAGTCTGCCTAATCGGGGCCTACGAAGCTTAATCCAGGTTTCCATCATCATCAAATTAAAAATCGTATAGGAGAAATCTTATATCTCTTTCTGTACATGAATGTGACGCTAGTGTCATTTTACAAAACCTCGGTTGTTTACCCGGTAAAGAATATTTTATATTGTTTCTCCATCCTGGTATGTATAATTTTCAATCAACGATATCAAGATTAAAAACAAGTAATGTTTTAACTCATTCAATTCGTTTTTGAATTGTTAGTGGTGTATGAATATCCCATTCATTTAAGTAGATTTGACGTTTACTGTTAAATGATCAATTTTGAAATTTGTACATACGATTGAGTTTTAAATTACTTCTTCGAAGCAAGTGGAACTTTGGTGGACATTAGCCTTGATCGACCAGAAGGTACTCTGAGGCTTTTCCAACCCTAATGATACTTGACACTTGATTTTAGACAATCTGGTGCTTATTTTAGTGCGAATTTGACTGAAGGGGGATGGGTGTGTTGGATAAGATGAAGTGTTGCTTTGTTACTGACGAAGATCAGCTGATCCATTTGTCAGGATCATTGTTAGGACTTCAGACTCAGCAAGGACTAGTCGAGGAAGGCACGGGAGCGCGTGTCGGGTATCGTACCGCCTTCTGCCTACGATCTCATGAATGTTAATGGAGGTGTTTTGCCAATAGTAATTAATTTGTGTTGCGCCGCGCCCCGCCATTCATGCGCCCGGCGAGAGAGCTGGTTTAGTTCGCACCCGGCCCGATATCCAGTGATCTAGTGCACTCAATTACTTTATAAGCGATATCCGTGCAAAGTCTGATTCGATAAGGGGCGGGTCCAGTCGGGCTAGATTTGTTCAAGCGATTATTGTGGGAGAAAATTTGTTTCACTGTACTCTGTACTCTGAGTGTAGTAAACATTAATAACGCAATGAGATTTTGTATTTGGGTCAGCTAATTATGTAGTAAGATAGTCTTTGTTCCTTAAACCGCACGGCGTTTTAAAATAGAATTTGGGCTTCTATTTTTCATTGGAATATATCTCGTGGGATGTTATATCCCAAAAGTTGTACTAACATCACGGTTTAATTGTTATAAAAGTTCATACATTGAAAAAATGTCAAGGTAGGCCTAATGTTTATTGACTACAATTGTTAATTTGGGCACATCTGGTCAATTTCACTATCTCATTTGGTCCAAAGCAAATGATTGAGTATGAAATGACAATTATTACGTTTGTCAATAACAAAACTCAAAGCAACTATGACATATGTAAATTTTTCGGTATTTTTAACCCATTTGTGCCCACTGTCGACATTTGTCGACGCTGTATTTTAATTTATGAAAGTCCATGGAATTTTAGGTTTTTAATGATTCAAATTGGCATTTTGGAGTGAAAATATAATTAACTTTCGTATTTAAAGGCCGTAGTGGCACACACACAGAAACAGAAGTAATAAGTAGCAAAATCAGTGTTGACCAAGGTGCAACTCTCAAAGAATTAACCGATCCCGTCTTAAAGTGGTGACCATTATAGACTTCCATAGATAAATATACTGTATTAACTACTAGACTCTAAACGAAAATCCAGACATACTTAACCTTTATACTGTACCAAATTTCAAATCATTTAATTACTCGATTAATTAAAATTACGTACAGACAGACAGACGGAAAACTATAGTAAGATGCACGAAAATATAGTTCTATGGAAATTTTAACAGCTGTGTCCCCCCTCACCCCCTCTCGCCCTGCAATATTGTCATTTGTGGTTATGTTTACCATGTGTAATACAGTATAAAAATGTGTTTTAGAATAAATCTGGCAACAATGCATCGACTCTCATCGGACTATTTTCGTGAATCCTACTATAGTTGACATAGGACACATTTTGAACTGTAATATTTCTTTGTTCTTTACCTTCTCAATAACCTGGTACAATCTGATCCAATTGTTGAATCCCTGTGTAGTAGACAAGCCCGGGTGTCTAGAGTCTGTTTCTCGAGTCAGACTCCCAGAGTAGTAGTGGTAGCGCCACTCGTCACCTTAGTGCCTTCCCACTTCCCACTCCCATCTCCCTTCCATCTCTCCCACAGTTAGCGCCGGAGGGCGGAAGTGTTGGCCTAGGGCAGGACGACATCTGGTTCGTGTCTACCAGCATGCGTTTCCTGTTCTACTTGTTAGGATTATATTTTAGTTTCAAGTCCACGACATTAACTCCACCCGACATGTTATTAAATGTGTTAGTTTAGTTGGGTTTCCCTCAAGATGATCAGGGTGTTGTAAGAGTACCGGTTTAAAAAAGAGATTCAGAGAGAGAGACTTCAGAGACTTCATTTGAAACACCGACGCACTTTGGCGTATTTTAAGGTGAGTATGACTGAGAGTTTTGATATTATAGGGATGTCATATTTGGTTGGATTATCATACATTCACTCCAACAGTTCTCTCTTTCTCCTACAAAAATTTTCAACCAATTTCCATTTTTTTTTTCGTTGGATAGGGTTTGGTTGGCAGGTTTCCACAAATATATCTAGAACAAACCATTCTAGATTTCTTACTTTTTGTCAGAACTTTATGACAATCAGACTTTAAATAAAAGGTCTTTAAATAATTAAAATTTGAACATTTTCCATCAAAATAAAATTGGGATTATTTAGGTTATTTGGGAAAATTAGGTTGATTATTTTTAACATCTGGTAATGCACAGCGTAGAAGTGCAGTTTTGGATGACCACTAATAATCACATTATTAGATTGGTTGGGAATGATTATTAAATTGGTTGGGAATGATTAATTTAGAATAAACGTATCATTTTAGCAATGACACCAGACAGTCCGATCCAAATTAAATTGCTCGTTTTTGAGCAATAATTACACTAGTTATTAATAAATAAATATGGTGGATTAAAATTATAAAATATTAAAAGCAAGTGAAGTTGATTGAGCAGGATAAGAAACAATCACTTTTGAAAAAAAAAAAATAATCCTCGGATAATATTCTGTTTAGAATTCTTTGTCATAGAAGTACAAAATCAAACATAAAATCATTTCCAGTTCGTGCTTCTATTAGTCAATAGTCATATATCAACTATCCAACGAGCTAACTAACCAACTAGCCTACTAGTTTTCCGTTGTTATGAATCGTATAAAAAGTTGCTAAGCAAATCTTTCCTTGGCAGCAGCACCTCTGTGGCTGGTATGAAGAAAGCTGAGCTCGATACCGTATCACAGTAACAACAGTGGCCCCAAGCACTAACCTTGCGGTACACCATGCTATATCTCCCATCATCCCGCCACAATGGGACCACGTCTACATTATTCATCTACAATGAAGCTCACACGCTTCCCCACGCTTCGGTTCCCCATAAACCTTTTATGGGGACTTTATGGGGTTAAATAAACCGCTTCCTCCCGCCAACTTGTTTTTGTCGGTTCCGGTAGTAAAGCTCCACGTAGACTCGTTTTGACTCGCTTTACTACTATTTTTACAACCAAAATTTTTATCGCGCTATAAGTTGGTTTTAGTGTATTGTTATGTTTATTGTTATTACGACACGGTGTTGGTTTTTAGTGTGTTGTGACTGATTGGAGCAACTTACTTGTTCCTTGTGAAGGTTTGTCACTTTGTTTTTGTAAAAAAAAAAAAAAAACATTTTGTTGGCATAATTTAATTTCATCCAGTTGCTTGGACTGTTTCTTGGATTTTGTAAGCGTGGAAGTTTAGACCTGGTATATAAGCATCATACAGCCAAAGAACATTCATGTGTGATCGCTTCGGCTATAGGCCTAGGGTTTTGACATTTTTGTTAAAAGGCATCCAAACAAAGTAAGCCAACAAAATAAATTTCAATACATTAAAATTTTATTGCTTTTTGAAAAAAAAAAACACTGTAAGGATTTTTTGGTAATTTTTTGTCAGTTTACTTGTACATATTTTTTATCCATGAAATTTAAATTAGATAGTTTACATTAAATCAGGTACGGTAAATTTTTAATTTGAATAGAAAAATATCGCATAGAAGTGTAGTAAGTGGCCTATATTTTTTACCAAACGTTTTAAACATATTTTTTAGATGGTATATTGTGTTCGAAATTACAAAGAGAAAAAATCGCGGTATATTCCTTTTACCAATAGAATCTTTTGCTTCATGTCTCTTGTATTTTTTTAAATAATAGGTTAAAGTACAATTCTTTGGTACTCTTATATATTAATAAAGGTTAAACATAGTATTGGCCCTATTCCCTTTTAAAATCATATTAATTGTGTTGTGAATAATATTATTCCTTTATTAGGGCTCTATTACAAATTAATATATTATCAGTAAAATGCATTACGATTTTTAACTTAGCCTCACTATTTTGAATTTACTTGATAGCCTAATTACATTAAATATACACTCAACTATGCATTATTTGGAGTAAAACTGATAACGCAAATGAGGTTAACAAAATACGATGACGAGAGAGAATCAGACAACAATATACAGCAGCAGCTGATGTTGGCGCTGTGGGGGCAGGCGTCGGCTAGGCAGCCCGCAATACACGGTTGGCTCTCTTTTGCATATCTGCAAGGCGCTGCCGCTCTACCGCCTTATAAAGATTGCTTGTGGACAAAACACTATTTATATGTTTTCTCTGCATTTAAGTTTTCCACAATAAATTCTCCGTCTACCCCGGTTTTACTACACTTATGTCCCAGAGTAGGAAGTAAACAAAACTAAAAGTAATCAATGCTACGTTACACTATTTTACAATTAATTAAATGGTATTACTAAAATTGATTCGTATATGCTAATGGACCAATTTAAGCGACACATATATTGTAACGTAGTAGAACTTTTTTTCCTTAATTTTTATGAACAGTACCAGGTTAACCGAGCCTTGTTTGTTGGTTTTAATCGACTTTTGTTATAGTGTCGTGGTAATAAAGCTATTAAATTTCCACCAACAACCAACTATATGTCTTCAAAGTTAACAGCTGTTTCTAAAAGACTGCTTAACATTAATGTTTCTTTATTTTTGTATACCTTTCGTTGTTATTTCGTTACCAAAATAGCAACCCATAAGACCAATGTTAAAAATTACGATTTAAACTTAAATTTAGACAAA
The DNA here is from genome assembly GCA_030545055.2 of Neoaliturus tenellus. NCBI lineage: Eukaryota > Metazoa > Arthropoda > Insecta > Hemiptera > Cicadellidae > Neoaliturus > Neoaliturus tenellus. The sequence goes on along the minus strand of CM061532.1, from coordinate 43,510,103 downwards.
ATTCGATTTTTCCTGGGATTGAGGCTGTTTCTAAGCTTATTTTTGGGCTAAAACACTCTTAAATGCAAAGTTTAGGCCATATCTACCCTCTAGATTTCGAGATCGTGGAACACACATCCCTTCAGGCATTGCTCGTATTATAGTACAAGATTTTACAACAGTTTTATAACTTTAAAGGTAGTTTAATATAAAAACAGTTAGAATTGTACTAATAACGTAATCCTTTATATACGAGTAGTGCAATCGATTTTCCACCAGATTTTATAAAGTACACTGGTTAAATGCATTTTTAGAGTTTCTAACGACAGTTATAAAGTAAAACAACGGTCATTTGTGATTGATAACTAGACATTGAATCGAAGTCCAACAGCGGGTTCTCGAATAAAAAGTGTATAGCGGGCGTCGCGTGACCGACCGCAGCGGAAACCGGAACCGTCTGAGCAAACTGCTTTTACAATCATCGCCTTCGCCATCGCCACTATCATGGAGGCGAGGTCTGATTTTTAACCTCAAAATATTTTTTTGTCCCTTTTCCATCAGTTTCTTCTAAACCTTTCCAGATAAATAAAACTTTTTCATCCAAATGTTCTTGTAGATTTTGAAAGTCGCCGAGAAGGTTTGATAAGATATAATAAAATTCGATTTCTCATTATTTTTATGAAACCATAAATATCTCTACTATTACTAATTCATTTTCGTGATATATCCGTAGCTTCATATTTATTTTTTATTATTTTGATCGGGTAAAATGTTTAAACATTTAGTAGAGCGCAATAATTGGTATTGAGAACTAATGATCTACTGTATATACAAAATGTAATAAATAAACACCGATTTGCAACGCTGACAATTATTATTATTTTTATCTAAGAAAATAAATAAATAACAAAAATACTCGTATAATTGGACAAGTTTAGAGTGTTATATGATTGCAAATAATTTATTCATTGTAATTTATGATTGCATACGGATATTTTGCATCGTGAACGAAGGAAAAACATTGCATTCTCTTACCAAAAGGTCCAAATTTAAACAATAAATTTAAAGCTTAGACAATGAGTCTTTAAAAAATAAATTAAAATAAATGCATATGATTTGTTAGGTTTTTACACCGAATTTTTCTTTATCCAGATAGCTCATAAAATGTCTTACGTGTTACTTAAAGAATAGAGAATACAGGTCTTATAATCATTAGAATATTAAGTAATAAAACCCGTGAGTCATCTAATTGTATATAATGACGAGCCCCCCCCCCCCCCCCCCTCGGGCCGGTACATTCCCTGGAGACGAATAAATGTCCTCTAAATTATACCCTGATTCTGATGCTCCCCTTTAAGTGCCAGGGCCGACTATGTCTAGACAACAGCTGCTACGCTAAAAGACACTACTACTCAAGAAATCTAGATAATTAACGAGAATTGTCTTTCTAACTTCCTTGCTACTAATCGATTCAGGCGTATAGGTGGTGGAAAAATCAAATTTCCACTTGCGTTTGGAAATATGAATGGTGAAACTTCACTCAGTGCAGCACATCTTTGACAAACAGTAGAACTAAATTGTTGGTATCCCACTGGTAAATAACTAATTTTTGCGCTACAAATTTGACGTTATCACTGTGAACTGAATGAGATAGATTTTTTATTTAAATAATTGGGCCCTCAAATAAATAGAAAGTTCTATATCTCTGAGATCCAGAGAAGAAAAGTGTTAATGATAACGTCATGCCTATTTAAGTTATATGCGAAAGTTAATTGCTTGTTCCTGATCCCGTTGCTGGCAAAGTATATTAACGTAAACTAGAGATCGCCCACTGGTCAAAATCTGACCAAAAATTCAGTTGATCTTGGACCAATTAGTTGTCATATGTTTTATAATTTAAACATCTGTTCTTCCTGATTTGCTAGCATTTTTTTTATTACAACAGCTGTTTAATGATTCAATCAATTATCCTTCTCCCATAAGATTAACATTGAAAATTTGAAAGCCTGTAGGGCGTAGCCCTGGGAAGCGATGTGAATTAAAATGTAATTCTGCTCGTCTACAGCACAATACCTTTCTAACGGTATATGTGGATTTCCTTTACGATGCACAGAAGCTGAGAAAAAATAGGAAAAGAAAAATGCTTGTCTTTTAATATGTAGATAGATTTACTTTAATACCTTTAATACCTTTACTGAAATGGCGACCTAACTCAATAGGTACCGTAGTTTAAGGCCAAGTATGAATGAGAGATGAGTGTAGTTGCTACTTGTTGTAGGAAATGGCCAAATAAATAGATACAATTTATAAATGGTATTTCTTTAGAGTTTTTATCTTTGGCGTTTTATTCATTTTATTCGGAGAGGGGGTTAAATAAATTTTAGCAAGTGAAAAATTTGTTCCTAAAGTTTATGAATCCATAATGACCATAAAACTATAACAATAATGTTTTCAGCCACCTTAACAATCTTACAATTCCTTAAAGCAAAAAACCAATATTCATTAAATTTAGTGAGTTTATGATTGTCACTTTCCCTCTCTAACTACTCTCTATCGTAAGTCAGACTAAACTTTCAATGAAATGTTATTCAAAATAAGTATTTGTATTTTATTTCCCGATATTACATTGGACAATTTTATTGGACAAATTGATATGCTAGTGGTTGTTAAATTTTAATATCCATACTTCACCTTGGTGTCTGGATTGAAAAATGTTTTTCATCACACTACATTGATATCACCTGTTTTCGACCCTCACTTCTACCAATGAAACACCTGTTTTGCCGGCCTAGGGCGGTAATGGAAACGGTATAGCAGAGAAATTTTGAATATAAGGAGGTATTTAACAACAACAACAACAATAAATAACAAATCAGTGACGTAGTTAGTAGTTCAGCTGATAGCAACTGTTAAATATGTATGACGTAGATGGGAAAACAGTGTTTTCCCTTGAAATCAGCTGTAGTCACCTACCATTAGAGTTTTGAATTTGGTGGCCTTAGCTGATGTGAAGTGGTTGCCTAGCAAACCGGAAACTCAAGCAGTGCATCTCGCTATAGGTTAGTTGAGGTTATGTTTTGTTTTGTTTGTTATGAACGAAAAGGTAATTTTTTCACTTGTTTAGAATTTATTGAATTGTGTAGTGTGATGAAAAATATCGTTCGTAACTCGGGCCGAAAGCGTTTTGCCGGCAAAACGCCACTTTCGGCCCTTGTGGCAAAATATACTATATAACAATATAGTGAATTTATTTTGTTCTCATCGCTTCACCAATAAAACAAACACACCGAACTGACAGTTGGAATAACAAACCGGTCACCTGCGGTGGTAGGCATAACTCTAGCGGACACAGTCGCAGTCGCAGTCGCATTGCTACCCACCTGACGTGGCTCTGGCCGCTTGTGCGCCATTGTAGATCTTATCTGGCCCGTATTCTGTACACAATTTGTATGTATAATTAATAGATCGCAGTTACAGCGACCGTCATGGCGGCAGCGGCTCCTTGTACGGCCGTATTGTTCACATGTCAGAGAGTGGCCGGGTGACGGTGCGAGCATTATATGAAAATTGTTGCTCAATGTGCAATATGCTAATACACTGAGCGGCAGTAAATCGATCCAGATAACAGTGGAATAACTCACGACTGTCGCCGTTTGGGAAATGCCGTGGAAAACTTGGGGAGATTGCATGGTGTGGAGATTTCTGAACGTAAACAATCGTTCGTATTAGGCTAGGCGCACACGAACGACTTTTCAGTCGGCCGACTAAAAAGTCGGCGTAGAGAAAAAAATCGGACCCATGTTGGTAAATACGACCGCGCACACCAGCCGACTGCACTACGACAGTCGGCCGACTGTCGTGGAGCAGTCGGGACGAGATGGGTCATGCCCGATTTTCCCGCCGACTGCTCAACGACTCAACTGTCGTGGCGTATGGGTAAATGCACGGAAACAAGTTGAGATGCGCACACCGCCGACTGTCGGGCACGATAGTCGGGCATGTCTGCTGTTTTTACTTGGGAAATACTGTTGTTTGGGTGTTTATTCACAATTTTATTTACACGTTTTCGCATAATTTTAGTTTAAATCATAAAGAATATGGTGTGTGTCAATCATTTTTTTTATTCTCTATCAAAATATGTGCAATTTTATAGGGAATGCTATTTAAAAAAATAAAAAATACCCCTATGAACCCATAATTAAGGGCGAGGTTTGAAACCCCTAACCATCTCAAAAAGGACTTTGGGTTATGCTAGTAACATTTACCTAAGAATATATAATAATTCTTAGGCGTTAAAAAATTAAGAATAAAATTATCCTTTTAATCTTAATTTTATTAATGAAGATAAAAAAATAAGGCTCCGGTCTACCTGAGCCCGAATGCCGCCTCACGGCCGCGGCCGTAGCGCTAGTCGAGTTTTATGGTTGCAGATGTTTACGGGAATCGTGTTTTAAAATGAACTCATTAAAATAGAGATTGACTCTCATAACTTTATCTAAAAGTATAAAGAAGAATCTCGTCTTCTCTGGTTTTAGAATTTTTAAATAAAATTTCATTTTTCAGTTTTTGTCTAAAGTCATCTGTTTTTCTCTAGTGGCGAGTTTTATGGATGCAGAGGTTTACTGGAATCGTGTTTTAAAATTAATCAATTAAGGCAGAGATGGGCTGTGAACTTTTTATAAAAGTAAAGAGACAGATCTCGTATTCTCTGGTTTTAGAAATTTCTAATACAATTTCTAATTTCGGCTAAAACTGACTAAATTCATCTGTTTTTCTCGATGCAAATACAAGTTTTTTTTTTTTTTTTTTTTTAGATTGTGTTATCTTCTGCTAAATGCAGCCTAGAGCTATAACTAAGGTGTCATATTAAAGAAGAACATCGGTGCTAAATCTTTGTTATACTTTGGTAATTATTTCATCAAAACTAATAGAAAACTTCAGTTAAAAGTCGAGAAAAAAACAGATCATTTTAGAGAGTTAAAGCAGAAATTAAAAATTTTATTTAAAAATTCTAAAACCAGAGAAGACGAGATCAGTCTCTTTACTTTTAGAAAAAGTTAAGAACCAATCTCGATCTTAATTGGTTAGTTTTAAAACACGATTCCCCCGTAAACCTCAGCATCTATAAAACTCGCCAATGGAGAAAAACAGATGATCTTAGACAGTTATAACTGAATTTAAAAATTTTATTAAAGAATTCTAAAACCAGAAAAGACGCGATTTATCTTTCTACTTTTAGAATAAGTTAAGAGTCAATCTCTATCTTAATTAGTTATTCCTGTAAACCTCTGCAGCCATTAAACTCGCCTAGCGCTACGTCCGAGAGGCGGCATTCGGTAACATCGTTCGGGCTCAGGTAGAGGGGAGCCTTAAAAATTCGAATAAGATAAAAAATATTACTGTGTTACTTCAGGGTGGCCAAAATTTGCTCTTCAGCTGGTACAGCCATCCTCATCACAGTGTTTTGAAGGGGTTTTTTGGGCTGTAGTAATTTTGATATCTCATCGAAGCATGAAACACTCATTCGTGAGTAGCTGAAAAACTTTTCGGGATATTATCGTAGATCAGTGTATAACAAGTAACACTGGGCCTTCATATGTCTCGTTAATATATCTCGCACTATAAGTAGGATGAACCCAGTATTTTCTATTGCGCTTTCGTTTTCTAAACCTTAGCATTAAAGCACATATGACAGCGGTTTGTGTCTGATCCATCGTGGGAAGACGACTAAACTGTCGTGTGTGTGCGCATCACAGTCAACGACTGAAAAGTTGGGACGACTTTTGTGTCGTCCTCTCCGACTGCCAGACAGTCTTGCCCGACAGTCGGCCGACTCAAAAGTCGTTCGTGTGCGCCTAGCCTTACAAGGACAATTTCTGTGTGCGAAATACTAATTCAGTACCACCTAATTAAATTCACTAAATTTAAATTCATTAAATTCACAAACCAACATTTAGTACTAAGATTATTTATCTTATTCATATTGCAGAGTTTGTCTCTGATACTACAACTGATAACTAACTGGTAACACTTAAATGTTGTTTAATGTTACTACAGAGCAATGCCAATTTTATTTTAGGCTTGAGGAATACTGATTTTAAGCCTCTGACACCGATAGTTGCATTCTTGAGAATCTCACACCCAGTAAATTTATCATTCATAGTTTCAAGTTTTAGGGAACATTTACGCTACTTTGTAGGGTCTATCATTTTAAAAATGCAATTCTCTCCGGACTGTGGGAAATTGTATATTACTTACTCATTGCGTAGGACCTAAGACTTTTAGAGTTCAATATTGTAAAACAAGTGTTAAATCAAATCATTTGAAAAATTACTAAGACACGTTCATGTCTTAGTGATTTAGAAATACACAAAATATTCACACACCATCAACCTATCAGAAAAGTAGACCAATTTCATTTTTACGAAGAACATACGAGAACCTCGTATTTTGCTTTTTAGGCACCAAATATCATGAAATGTACAATTACCTTAAATCTGTCATATTAAATACTAACAAAAAAGAGTATAATAATTCAATAGAAGTAGATCAGTTGCGTTTCCACTGTCACTTCTTGTACATTTACTGCATCCTGCATCGCGAATGATGTCCACTAATGAAGACAGACGTCGGTGATGCAGGAGTAGGGAGTGGGTAATCTACGATTGGATCTGCTGATGGTTGTATGTTGAACTCATGTACTATTGTGGGCGATGTAGATACATCGTGAACAGCGTCTACATTTTGTTATTGTAGCTGTTATGTGTTGTTTACCATTCTACGCATTATCCTTTTTTCAGCACACAACAAAAGTAATAACAGTTAGTGCGTATTATGTCATTATCTGGGATGATGACTTTAAAATACAAAATAATTCATTTGAAAAGAATGTATGTCTACTCTTTTCACTCTTTTAGGCCTAAACTTGTAAAATTATGAAATCAAAGTAATGATTTTAGTTGATCTTCAGCCTCAAAAAGCTTATTTCTCTTTTTCGTGTAGCAGTTTTTGTGACGTTTTCCTTTGATTCTAGTGTGGGTATAAAAGTAGACTAAGGGAAACAAAGTAAAGACAACTTCAACAGAATCATGGGCACATGGAATGTTCCCTAGTCTATGTAGAGCAGAGGAACGCCAGAAAACTGATGCATCCCGACGAAAAAAATGTAAATCACTGATATAAGGGTAGTTTTTCTGTCTACGAACATGTGTTGAGAGCATATCGTAATCTACGAATCAACAGAGACTGACAGTGAGCGCCCCGCGGTCCCTCGGCTATAGCTCCTCTGATTGACTCGTTCCTCTAACGATACAGCCCCGCCCCCCGCCACAACCTGTTACATTTTTTATCACTGCAAAGTATTATTTGCTTAAGCAGTTATCTCGGTAATCTAGAATGACCGGGTGGTTAGATTAGGTCAGTTAATGTGTTTGGTTGCGGTACTCCGTAATTTAAATGTGCCTGATATATGCACTGCTCGAAAGCGGGGTTTAGATAAGGTTTTAAAATTACTGTACAAGTTTATTTTAACAGTTTAAAAGCCTTTATTGATATGTAAAGAAGAGTCACTTCAGTAAACCCTGTGGTATATTGGAGTTCTCTGTTTTATGGAAATTTCTCATCATGTGGACAGAATCAGAAAAAATTTCTTAACCGTTCGTCACAACTATTTGAATACAAGTAGTCTTTAATAAATAAAAGCAGTTCATAAACAAACAAAATCAACTGCAGTAACTTTGAAATGATTATCAAAGCAACCATCGCAAACGTTCTCGCTCACAAATCTACAGTAAGTTTTTCTCCCAAATTCTGATAGAGTATGCCCTACATGGATCGTTTATTCAAGCAAACAAATTTCACATATGACCTAGACTACATCATGACTGTGACTTTTAGTTACGTTAACGGAGTAAAGAATGTTAGGTTCCTGCCATGTACATAAGCACCGAAAAACGAAAAGTTACTCTTGCACTAAAAAGAGTAGTTTATCTGATGTGATAAGCCCATACAATTACGATCTACGTTTTATTTAGCTTTTAGGTTACGCAATGAAAGGAATTTACTAAATTTTCTTGGGACTTTTAAGCTGGAACACAGCCTTTAGAAATGTTTCCAAAACTATCCCTAAAAGATGATTTTATATGCAATAATATCGATAGTGATAACACGAGGAAGGCTTCTTTGACGAAACCATGCTCAACATGACACTGTTTGACACTAAAATACTTCTAACCGTTCTATTCCTGTAGAGAGTTTTACCATAGTGTTTGTTCGGCAGGTTGCTGATAGGCGCTCCAGAAGCCCAGACACCGCAGCCGGGGGTCAAGCGGGGCGGAGCGGTCTACCGCTGCGACATCTCCAGGGATGACTACTGCCAGCAGATACCCTTCGACCAGACCGGTGAGTCCTCCTTACTCTACACCTACTGAAAATGTCAAACGCTTTTATTTCCCTTCAAGGAGTCAGTGTTTCGGCGAATCAGCCATTTTCAACCATTTCAGCCATCCCTCCTAAGGGGCCGTCCATAAATTACGTCATCGCTTTTTGGCCATTTTTGGACCCCCCCCCTCCCTAAAATCATCCTACCATCATAATTTGTCTGACCCCCCCCCTCTCGGAAAAATGACGTCATTTTTAACAAACCTCCGTTTCAAGTAAAAATAATGCTTTTTAAACGCTACCTGATAAACTAATTAATCAATTCTAAATTAACCTTCAGAAATAAAGTCAAAACTACTTTCTCAATGGAAAAATAAACTATAAAACAACGCCTAAAAATAATTTAAGGTATTTTATACATAATTATTTTATAATAGTTGAGTTGTGTTGGAATTGATCATTGTTTTACTGTCAAAATTTGATATAAAACATCATATTTAAAATGACGTCATATCAAAGCCGACCCCCCCCTTGCACATCACCCTACCGTCATTTTCAATCTGGACCCTCCCCCCCTATTTTCAGATGACGTAATTTATGGACGACCCCTAAGGCCAATCTTTGGTATCAAGCTTTAGGCCTATACCATTAAATATTTCACCTATCGAGAGTCTCCTTTTATTTAATGTTTATTGGTAAAGAAATACTTATTGTCAAAGAAATATTTTGTCCTTCAGCAAGGACTTCTCAGTCGAGGCTGAAATAGAAGTGTTTGGTTCAAAACACAGTCATACACACCACCACCACCACCCTTATTGTGGTTCAAGAAAATAAAATTGTTCATGTAGGACAGCAACAAAGTAGATTGGCGTCAATGGGAGGCCTTCTGGCAAGCAATTTTTCTCGACGGATTTTTTTCTCTATTGTAAAATTTAAAAAAATTAGGTTAGGTTAGTATTTTAGATGATAAGGTACCGCGGAGAACTTGTGGGGCTTTCGGTTTTGTTTTTCGTTATGTCTTAACTGTATAATTAAATAATCACTCTACACGGTGAGGTTGTGTGAATTATTCACAGTTCACGAAATACGACCAACTACAATTAAACGAGACATTTGCCCCTTCGCTCTCCTCTCACTGGGCAATAAACCTACACCACTTAACTGTTATTACTGTGCCATTCTTCCATTTAATTCCATGCGACGTCCCACTGCCAGTTGAACGAATCAATAAGTGTGCATTATCTATAGTAGTTCTACATCCGCTGATTTGATCTGCATGAAACGATTAAACTTGCCTTTAGCAGCGTTCTCAGCAACAGAGCGCTCAATAATGTCATAGAATCTCTCAAGTAACTACAGAGTGGCATTAGAATGATACTTAAATAAATTTATTGGGACAAAAACTCTTCATGGTTTAAAAAAATTTAGAAGAGAATAGCTAAACAAAAAAGTTTAATACAGATTTAAATGGCTGATCTTAAATTTTATAGAGCGAACCACATTTCGTGGTCACAAAAAGAAATATTACACAAAAATAGCACTTACAAAGTATGAGTGTCTTGTTTGCGTGAAAGATAGCATCTTAGTTGAAGAGATCACTGGTTCGAACCTCGGGATGGTAAAAATTTGGATTTGGACCGCTTTACCTAAGAGTTTTTTAGTATTCTAATAACACAAATGATGCCAAGGGCGTTTATAAAGGAAAAAAGAGTGGTTAAGAACTTTTTTACATGTATACTGAAGTAGAATTTGTATGATCAGACTGTAGAAGAATTCTGATTTAAAATATTAATTTTCTGTTGATTACCTTTCCAATATACACTTGAATCAAAACATTTCAAAAGAACTTACTTCCTTTATATGCTCCTGAGGAAAAAATTGCTATACCTTGAATGCCATGCCGGCGATGAGGTTTTGTACGAACAAGTCAACAAGTTATAAAGTTTAGTTGTATTGGCCGAAGTATGAATTTGCTGGAATAGAATTCTTTCCATAATTTATTTTAACCTCTTGGACCCCATTACCTTCGTACTCCTCGCCACGACGTCTGACTTCCCCAACACCACAAAACTACGAATCACATTACCAACTGTCCAGGAGCGGGTGCAGGTGACACGGTGAATTTCACTTGCTAATTTATTCATCAAACAGTTGATTAAGCCGCACTATCTCCGGATCAGATCGCGATCGTGATCGGAGATCTGCCCCTGCAGATCGTGATCTGATCTCTATCTCCGCGAGTGCGCGCGGGTGCGCGTGCGCGCGATGTTTATCCAGTCATGTTTATGCTCCGGCCAAACAGTCTATAACCGAACCTTTCCCCCACTGGGCGGCTCCTGGTTTGAATGAGATGGAGATAATTAAACCATTCATCAACCTTCGGTCCCGTTTCGTATTTACTCATTTTGTGTCTATTGTTTTAGAATTTTCCTACTATATACTCAAGAAATGATCGATGCATAGAATAATTAGGCTTCTTTCAGATCAGTGCGGTCCGGCGCCGCACCGGACCGGACGAAATTTTTTTGACTTTTGGTCCTAATGGGAGCGTTCATACTAGTGCGTATGAACGCTCCCATTAGGATCAACAGTCAAAACATTTTCGTCCGGTCCGGTGCGGCGCCGGACCGCACTGATCTGAAAGAAGCCTTAGTAATTCGTTTTCGCAGATTTTGTACCAGAGTTAGTGGAAGTTTATGTACTGTAGAGGTGTATTTATTTATTATCATAAATAGACATAGCTATATTCTTATCGGTACGTACTAAAACTACGTTGTTTTATTTTTTGTAATCATTAGATAAAAGATGGAGTCATATTTGAAGATTAAAATATCACTGACTAACATCCTGTGGCTAACCTTTATCACACTTATCAAATTAATCTTATACTAGGCGAATACTGCATAACTTATCGTTAATTATTGAACTTTATTCATTTTTAAATTACATATTTAAAACACGATCAATAAAAATTAAAATTTCTCATCAATAAAGAAAAAAGTTTACATCGGACATTTTGTATTCTGTAGTCTGATCCCGTTCAAGTGGGTTTATCTAAAAGTTCCCCTTTTCCCACCTGGAGCTCTTAGCCGCGTTCACACAGTGCCATCCAACCTCTAAAAGGTGCATTACAACCCCATCTCATTACGTGAGGTCAGGTGCCGCAATTCCAGCAGGTATAAAGTCCTCATTAGCTGCAATTCCGGAAAGCTATAGTAGCTGCAATTCCACCACCATCGGAGGAAACCCTCGACCCAGTTTAATTGCTCCTCCACTCATTTACAAATTAAACACGACACTCCAGCCTGGCGGGTCACCCATGAGACCTGACATGATTCCGCCTCACCTGGACATATTTCCCGCCGTATCTTGTCACATGGTATTCCTCGCTATCACGCGGTGTCGCTGATCCACTTTCACCTCAAATTTATCGTCCTCTGCGCGCCCGCGCCGCACGCATCAAGGTGTGAAAGGTGCGCACGCGCTCGCTGTATTTGTCAGCCGGGTTGTCAGATAAGCGCAGATATCCGCCGGTCGGACCGGTGTCGGTGACAGATAACTGCGGATATCTGGCGGTCGATGCTGCCAAGTGCATCTTGCTGCTGGAATGCTGTAATGGAGTTGACATTTGTTTTGAAAGAGTGTACCGGTCAGAAATATTTTATTTCGAGTGTTCAGTAGAAAAGAGTGTTCTTGTGGAGAATCTTTATAAACATAGAAACAGCTTTAGGACCCCACAACAAGCTTCTTGTTGCTTCAATTTGTTCCGGACATAGACTATATTTCTGTTCATGGGATTACAACAAAAGGGGTCACCCTCAAAAGTTTAAAGTACAGGTGGGTGGTATTGATAAAACTACTAACAGAGCGGTGATTTGATCAACGGGTGATAAATGTGGACTTTAGTTTCGAAGTCTGTCAAGTGAATCACTTTCGTCAACAACTTACCAAATTAATTACTTCTTCATGTAGAATGTTCTTCATGTAGGACAGAACCTAATATAAGTTGAGACATCCTTATTATGAGGAAGTGAGAACGCCGCACCCGAAACACATATAATATCACCACCAAGTTGGTAAGGATTATTCTGATTGGTTGAATGAAAACAGATGACTTAAATAATTTTACAGAACTTTGTTATTGTTTTGAATTTTTGTAATCAAATATGCTTATTTTGACATTTGAGAGTAGAAAGAGCGCTTCCCGTGACAGTAAGTAGAAGTAATCATAGCATCACCGCTTTATTTTCCTCTGGTTTTCGAGGGCAAAACTAAAAAATTTTAACATGTTGTGTAATATCCCTACCTATTCGGCTCTGAATACATTGCATGTAGTGTGTTCGTCTCGCTTATGCCATTATTGTTAACAATATTAATTAGATTAGTGGGGTAATCTGTCGAACTACTGTAAATAGTAGAATATCTGAAAAGATTAATTCTTTAAAGAACGTGGTTAAAAACATGATGGTTCAACATTGTAATTGAACCTCAACTGTTATATGCTGTACTTTCTAGGTTCAGCACATCAAATTGTAACTTGTAGTAACCGTTCTATCATATTAATCCAGTGAAATAACGTTGAGAAACTTTCAATAAAAAAAGCAGCACACCTTCTCCAACATATAATGCGTACAATTTAAACATCTGGCGCGATCTCCTAGATAAAATCAACCGCTCATAACCCCAAATTACCACCTGGACGCGAGAGGGATTGGCGTAAGTAGAACACGTGACATTAAAATCGTATTTCCGCAGTAAACAAACAATTAGCCGTTAACGACGGTGGGGGGGGGGGGGGGGGGGGTGGCGATGGGTATCGTTGGCCGTAGCGCCGTCGTTAGCCCGGCTAATCGGCTATCGCGGGTCGTTACCTCGTTATTTACCCGGGGACTGCACGCAACTCGCATTCCTACTCGCACCCGGGACATTCGCAACGCCGGCCCATCTGGGGCTCTCGGGTGGCCGCGGTGAAGGGTTGTGGTGTAGCGGAGAGGTGGTCGACGTGGTTGGTGGAATCGCCGGGAAGACATTGGGAAGAGAAGAGAAAATTTCACTATTTACTTCAATTTCCGGTGGTACAATTTACTAAGAAACGATATTGCCAAGACCGAAAATTGTACATTTTTAGGGTGAGAATGTCCCAGGACAACTTTAAAACTAGTGTAATATGTAACTGGTGTAACTGGTGTAACAACTGGTTGCGAAGTTGACATTGGGTAGGCCTACAGCAAACGAAGTTGTGATAACACTGTGGTAAGTCTTTTGGCTGTCCACTATGACAATTCCCCTTCCTTCATAATCCGTTCATGTTCAAGACAGCGAAGGGTTAATGCGAACTGCATTTAAACCACTAGCTGGAACATATGTTCAAGACAGCAGGGGGGTGATGAATGCGACAGGCATAGAAACCCCTAACTGGAACATGAGTGGACAGTCCCGTGTTTCACCCTTTTAGCGAATTTCCCATAGGGAATAAGCTATTACCGTAGGTCTCATGGTAAGACCTAAGCCCGGGACCATGTTACTTTTTCGTTTTGAGGTGCCCAGAGACCAAAAATAATAGTCATTAAAATTTATATATATATATATATATATATGTATATATATATATATATATATATATATATATATATATATATATATATATATATATATATGTGTGTGTGTGACCCTAGACACGATAACTCTCGTAAAAATGGTCCGATCGACACCAAATTTGGTAGAGATGTGTAATCCTACGTTTATTCGGATGAGTTCGAAAACCAGACATATCGACCTACCGGAAGGGGTAGTTTTGGGGGGTTTTGTACCCCAAAAATGGGTTTTTTGCATTTTTCATATGTAAATTTAAAAAATTTTAAATTTTTATTTTGACCATTGGATTTAGCTCAAGAAACACACAATTTAGTATTTTGAAGCTTTGCTCTATCTCCATTGGTTACCAAGATATTACAAAGTCTAAAGACAGTACATTGTCTTTTGGGGCTCCAATGTTAATCTTATGGAGAATAAGGATGTGTTAATATTTCACTTAATAACTAATATTTTTGGATGAAACTTAGTATTTAGCTTCATTTGGTTGAGATTCATCCATTTAAGGTAAAACATCTTGGTTTTTGTACTTATCATGGCAGCAAACCTGCATACTCTTTTCCCATGTTAATCATACGGAGAATAGGCAAACTCTTTTATTTATGGACAGATATTGATGAAACTTACTATATGGCTTTATATGGTCGAAATAAATTTTTTCTATGCTAAAAACCTACTTTTAGTGTCCCCCATAGCAGCATACCTGTATACTCTTTCCCTATATTTATCTAAAGTAGAATAGACATAAGTCATAAGTCATAAGTCATCTTTATTCGTTCAAGATACATATTTGAACACATCATAAAATACAAAAACAAATTATATCTATAAAATAAGAGAAAGTACAGTGATCATCAGGTAAAAAGTTTAACAGCTTAGGTCACCCAACATCACTTATCAAATAGGGACATAATTCTAAGAAATGTTCTTTTAATTTTCTTTTGAAAGTATTAATATTGTTTATTTCTCTTATTTGGAGCGGTAGTTTATTATAAATTCTTAGACATGTATAATAGGGCCCCTTCTCATAGTTCGTTGTTGAATGATTTGTCACTGACAGCATGCCCCTTGATCTTGTTGGATACTGGTGAAAGTGTCCGTTAGTCACAAAAACCGACCAATTCTGTTTGACAAAAACACAGACCTCATATCCAACAAGTCCAGCAAAAGTTAAAATTCTAAAATTCTTAAATAATGGGAGGCAAGAGTCTGTTTTTCTTAAACCACCCATCACCCTCAGACACCATTTTTGAAGAACAAAAACTCTACGAAAATTTTGAACACTCGAGAAACCCCAAAATATAACCCCGTATCTAAGAATTGATTCTACGTGTGAAAAGTAAACAACACGGAGGATCTCGAGACTGCAAACCTTAGCAAGACGGCTGATGGCGTAACACATTGGCTTTAATCTATTGCAAACATGGTCCACATGGGAGCACCAGGTCAATCCACTGTCAACGCGCAGTCCCAGGAATTTGTGAGTGGAAACTTCAACTAATTTATTATTGTTTAATATTATATCGTCAGAGATTTTTTTATTTTTGCCCAGAAAAAATTCAATGAAGTTAGTTTTACTAGTATTTAGTGTCAAGCTATTTGAAGTGAACCACAAGTTGATGTTTGAAAGGTGACTACTTACATCGGAAATAACTTGCTCTCCAGTTTCGCGAGAAAATGCCAAAGAACAGTCGTCAGCAAACATAACTAGGTCGGAATTTTTTGAAAAATCAGGAAGGTCATTTACGTATAATAAAAATAAAACAGGGCCAAGAATCGAACCCTGGGGAACTCCTTTGACAACAGGCCTGCTTTCTGACAATACAGGGTATTCTGTGCTATTTAAATAAACAATTTGTTGTCTATGGGAAAGATATGACTTAAATAAATTTAAAGCATGCCCTCTTACGCCATACCATTCAAGTTTTTGAACAAGAACATGATGATTTACAGTGTCAAAGGCTTTACTTAAATCACAGAAAATTCCAAGAGTGCAAAGTCTTTGATCTAAAGAACTTGTAATGCTGTTAAGAAAATTAAAAACTGCGCTGACTGTTGACTTTCCACGGCGAAACCCATGCTGCCTTAGAGAGAAGACATTATTCAATTCAAGAAAATTTACTAATTTTTGACAAATTATGGCCTCTATAATCTTTGAAAAGGACGGAAGAATTGAAATTGGTCGGTAATTTCCAGGATGGCTCGCGCTACCGGACTTGAATATTGGAATAACCTTACTAATTTTGAAAACCTGTGGGAATGTGTGAGTCATTATAATAGAGTTGCAGATGTGAGTAAAAACATTGCTGATAGTATGGAAACATTTTTTTAAAACAAAACAAGGAATCTCATCGATGCCTGCAGCTCTGGTACCCTTTAGCCCCCTCACTATTTCCTCGACTTCCGATACTGACACTTCAGATAGAAAGATGCTACGAGCAACGGGAGTCGTGTGAGAAAAACAATATTGGGAGGGGCCGCCATCAGTGACTGGGATATGTGCTACATCGGTAAAATATTTATTGAAATGGTCAGCAATAATTTTCCCCCCCCGTTTCTACCTTGCCGTTAATTTCCAAATGAAAATTTTTATTTTGTGGCTTGGTTTGCTTTAAAGCAGTGTTTTCATTTACAATATTCCAAATTGATTTTGTGCGGTTTTCAGAGTTTAGGATGATATTATCATAAAAAGACATTTTTGCCTCATTTAGTTTTAACTTGTGGAGGTTAATTTCATTATCTATTTGTTTATCCAGGGGTTTAGATTTGGGCAAAGATTTTAAGAACTGTATGTAATCATTTTGCATTTTAAGATCTGGGGAGATCCATTTCTGAGCTGGTTTTTTTCTAACATAAATTTTTTTTGTTTTGATTGGGAAAGCTGTCTCGAAATGGTATTTAAAAATTTCCATGAATTTAACACACTTCTCATCAATGTCAGTACTTTCATAAACCTCGCACCAACTTTCTGAGTACCAACATTGACCAACATCGCACCAACATTTATTTTCCTATTTATGAGCACGTGATGACATTTTGTTTACAAGTTTAGCTGGTCAAAATTAATATTACTAATTTGGAAATTCGCTGAGTACGCAGGTCTGCTGCGACGGGAAGTATCTATTCCTTCAATACCCCATCCTTCCGGGGGCTTGCGCAAAATGCCCATTAGAGGCAGACGTGCTCGACGGTTCGGCCGGGGTCTCCTTATCTACCAATAACAACAACAGGGAGAGAATTTCTTGGTACGCATCGGAGTATTGAGTACCGTGGGGTGGCCGGGAAGCTTTCTTGTGTACACAACAATTACGTTACCATTAATTATTAAATAAAATTAACTCATGATCAAATTTAGGCCATAAGTCGCTTCCCTGCCCTTTTCAAATAAAGTCAGGTCCCTTCAATTGGCTTGCGATTTGGTGCAATTTCCCCTCCTTTCTCCGTAATCACGTAAATGATTATGATGTTTACATTAACTATTAAGAAAGAGACCTAAATAAATCACTCAAGTATATGATTTACTATGCCTAGGAAAATTAGTCAGATGTTTTACGTAAACTATATAGAATATTTTTTTCACGCTAATTATCTTCATTTTTCACCCCAACATTCATTAATACAATAAGCGTTGCTAAGTATAACATGAACCATCATAATGTGCATATTGCCTTTCTATTTATTTCCTCATTTTAACATTCAATATCTTAATCTAGTTTTTCCACGTATTCTCACATCTTAACTTCTAAGTCATAGTTCTGTTCCTGTAAAAATATAGTTGACCACTAATCGTCACTATTGAGGCAAAGAATTATTGATCTTAGTCTAATATCCGTATTAGGAAGTTTAAGCGTGTAAACGTCTTGGTAACGTTGATTTATAGCTGTATACACAACGTCCTTTAGACGTCTCAAGGCCTTCTCACGGACGTCTCGGTGTGACTCCTCCCAGAGTTCAGTAGATATTCAAGACGCGGGCGACAGTAAAGCTGGTGGCGCCTCGACACGGACGTGATTGGAGTGAAATGACATTGTTACGACGGTATCGTACCATAAACACTCCCCACTGAGCTTTTCATTGTTCCCATTGCACCTACTGCGCCAGTGGTTGGGATGGTATAATAAAAGGCTATATAGCACTACCAGTGGTGCCAGTACTCTTGTAGCTAGTAAATCACCAGTGATTTACTAGCTACAAAAATATTCTCTGAAAAGAAATTTGCTTCAGTCAGATTCTTCGATTTGTAACGATTGGAGGTAACAGCTAATACTCACAAATTAATTGTCAAGTAAGAAAATATACTTTTAGTTGAACTTTGAAACCCATTTGAAATAACACAAACCTCTTGAAATATTACACGAGTTTCTCTACCTTATACCGTTCTACATTCAATATTTAGAGGTTCCATTTTCCATAACAACATGATTTGATGAAGTTTAAACTGCTTCACATTCTAATTACTTCAACGCCAGATTAAATAACCTACACTGAATAATTAAAAATTACTTTTCCTATCCAAACTCTTTTTTCAGATTATGAATGCAATTTTATGTTAGTATATTAATTCGGTTAAAATTATGCCAAAGGGAGTTAAAGGGTTTTCTTACAGGTATAATTCTGTATTTATTACGTATCGGGATCCATACTTTACTGGCATATAAAACTTACTTGATTGAACTAATTTATGTCAACAATCACGAAAATTTTATAGCCATACCAAGAATCAAATAGTATTTCTAAAAAGCAAACTTGCTAAACTCCAAATAATTTGATAAGGAAACAGCTTAGAGAAGTAAAAACACCACGTTATTTCAATCGACTTCAGAAACCGGTCCGCAAGTAGTCTATTAATTCTGAAATCATAATATTTGAATGATTCAGCAGCAAAAACTACCATAATCGACTTAACAGGATTCAGTCTGATACCTGAAAAGGCAAAGGCGACCGAATGGTATCGGAAATCAGGGGTACCAACTGAGCAATTAATAGGTGCTTGTCAGCAGCAGGGCTGCCAACCGTTATCTCATCCATCATCGGGAGCCATCCTCCATTAATTCTAATTGAGCGGCGACCAGTCGATCAAAATATTTCTGGCGAGTGGTGGTTAACGTGTCATCCGGCGGCATGTCATCCGGACGCTGGAAGTTTTCCAGTGAGGTTGGTAGTTCTGGAACCGCGGGGGTTCATCAAGAGGATGCAGTGGTGCCAACGTGACCAAGTCGGGGATAAGCGTTATGGGTTTAATCCGCTAAACCTGCATGTGATGTATATTCCGGTTACTAAACGGTCCCAGTCGGTCGTTGGGGACAGTTAGTTGATTAGGAGGAATGGACTTGCATGCTGTTTAAATAAGGAAAATGCGTAAAGCTAAAATGCCAGCTAGGAGAAAGGTGTACCATGGCGTAAGTTGCAGAACTAAAAATAGAAGTATATTTGTCGAGAATGTCTAACTTCTTCATTCGTAATCTTAATGCCCTCTGGAATAAAGATTTTATGAGATCTTTTTCATCTTTTTACTTCTTTGTGGTACTGTACGCAGCGTACGATTACAGTTAGCCAATGGTAGAACGTATAAAACCTATTCATACAAAGATTTGTCATATTATTTGAAAATAACGTTCAGTTGTGACACTTTTATGAGCTATTCATTCTTCTTAGGGTTGAGGGCTAAAGCCCTCCAATACATCATCCTAAATTAACAAACCTAGGAAATATCTATCCATCTGTAATAACCAGCGATGGCATAAAAACGTTTTCAAAGCAGTAAAACCACGCTGCACCCTCCGTCTCAGACATAACAAATCGGGGACTCCCCTTGTGTCTAAATACGGCCGACAACCAATTAACTTGTTCACGGCCGTCCAAATTAACTCTCTTTTGGGGGACGGGGGATCAGTCTAAAAATGTATCACTTTGTGACAATTATAAAAATCCTTTGAACATAATAATTAAGTTATACAAAAGTGTAAATTTTATTTGGACTAAACGAGATATTGCTTTTTGTAGTCTTAATTGATTCTTTGACGATTTAAATTGTGCATAAATTGAGAGTTTATGAAGAACAAGAGAGCCAAACTAAGACGAGGAACAAGAGAGGATTTATGAAATATCCTGTACAAACTTTTGTAATTAGTTGATGTGAGATTTAGGCCCAATGAGTCTCGGATTGAGTCTGATGATGACCGGTGTGACTGGTCGAAATCGATCGCCATTATAAGATATCTTATATATATATATATATATATATATATAAGATATATATATATATATCTTATATATATGATATATATATATATATATATATATATATATATATACCGTCTTATAAACAATTACAGTATAAGTGTAAATATATCGAGTAGTGTTTTGGAAGACGTATTATTATTTCAACCTGAACATAAATTGTTAAAATTGTACTTTTGCGATAAATTTATAAGCAGACTAGATGAGATAAGTCATTTTAGAAAACCGATAAACATATTCTACCTTAAATTTGATCCGACTTGCCCTATTTTCTTTAACATATTTGTGAGTTTTTTAGTCATGCTCAGGAAAAATGGTTTACTTGTTTTAACTAAAGAAAAATAATTAAAAATAACTATATGTCCATCAACTACAGGTGACAAAAAAATTTATACGTCTTCTAAAGCCAATGAAGGATTAGGTCTCAATAAGCACACATGCGTCTAAATGAGTCATAAGCGTGGCTCCACTCCACTCGCTGTACCCATGTAAGGTCGCATGCCTCTGGTAGAAAGAACGCGGCAAACGTTTATCTTCCGAGAACGCTGGGAAGAGTCTCTCTCCGCCAATGGAAGTCCTCTCTCGGAGGCTACCGTATCGGGCTGCCGCAAGGTCATGTTTTTGGTCCAACTTTCTTGCTGAATGCTAAGCTTTTAATCGGAGGGATTTTTGCGAGGTTTTTTTGTTTGTTCAGCTTTTAACGCTTTGGCAATGTATTGTTTACATTTGCCATACCTGGGTAGGTAGGTAGGTGAGGCTAATTGTATTTTTAATTAAAAGTGTTGGAGCTAAATTAAAATTTGTTATTAGTTAGCTGGTAGCTGGTGGTAGTGAATGCTAGTAGCAGAGCATGCATCTTCTTTCTTCCACTTGGAGGAAGAAGAACCCTTAAAAGTAGTAAAGTTTTAAACCACGGACATTCAATGATAACGCCTTTTTTCGCTGAGAATCTCTTGTCTCGGTGGTTTCTCTCGCTGGTCTGTTATCTTCGCCAATTCCGCCCGACCCTGATAAGGGCTTGCAGATAATATTATCGGTATTGTGGCGCGGTTGATTCCGTTTCAAACTGTCATTTTTTGCTATGGAAAAACGTGTCATGTTGTCCAAATGTCTAAATTAACAATTTAAATTTTAAGAGTAAAGGTGCGGCTACACATAGCAGGAAAGGACACGGAAAGGACACGGACAGGACACGGACAAAATTCTGATGGGGTGGCTACACATATCGGGACACGGACAGGACATTTCTGAGTCGGAAGGCTGCGCGCGCAGCCGTCAGACGTCGGAAGGTTGCGAGCGCAGCCGTCCGACACGGCTCATCCCGCCGGCCGCCACACTCACTACACTGAGCTACCGTTATCATTTTCTGATAGTGTCGGAAGGGGTGGCTACACATACCAGGACGGGACACGGACAGGACAAGACAGTGGCGGATGAATGCTCGTTTGGCGATCCATCCGACACGACAAATGTCCTGTCCGTGTCCTTTCCGTGTCCTTTCCTGCTATGTGTAGCCGCTCCCATTTGATAACACAGGGAGCATTCATCAGAAACTGTCCTGTCCGTGTCCTGTCCGTGTCCTTTCCGTGTCCTTTCCTGCTATGTGTAGCCGCACCTTAATCGATTCATGGATGCACTCTATTGAAGTGTAATAAGAATAAAAATAAACCAATACATCAGTGATGGTTTAGAATTGTTGCCTCTTAACGTTGCTATTAAAATTTACGAATAAATAAATAAAATACTCATTGGGTTTTTTTTATGCTGAGGTTCATTATCATTTGAATGTTGAGGTTAACAAATCTTCCCCCTCTCTGGACGGCGTTTCCAAAAATAAAACTCAGTACCCTATAAGGAATCCGACGACTTCGCAATTTAGTTATTCGATGACACACAAAGAGTGATGGACGCCACACAGAAACAAAAGAGTAGCCAATAAAAAATGTAGAACAAGACCGAACCGTTGCCCGAGGAATGCGCCGGGAAAAACAAAACAATCGGTCCGCAAATTTGTCACCGCGAGCGGGCAGAATGACGATCAGACGGACCAGGACGTGTCAATCCGCCATATTGACAAGATGGCGGCCGCTGGCCACGCCGCCACGCGGTCCTCGTGGGAACTACGACCATCAATGCTTCAATGATGAGTTATGGTGACGTCTTCGTCATACAGTCACGTACGTTACCGCTTTGATCGCGAACGTTGATTTATATGACCGTCTTGCAGCTTGATCTGTGGTATCACTCGGGTGACAGCGCCGTTGTGAGATGCCGCGGGAAGATAGCATTGTTTGGTTCCGGCTTGCGAGGCTGCATGTGGAATTGAGATGGTTGGAGATGTAGAACATTTTATGGTAAAAACATGTATTTTGTTTAAAAATCCTTTAGTACAATCTATTTTTAAAAATTTCAAAATACGGACCATTGATTTAGGAAATTATCATTTTTTTCATCGAGTTTTAAAGGGGTTTCAGCCTCGATCTTGTTGTCTATCATTAAAACAGCTGATGGTTTTGACATATTTGCTGGTAACTCTACAACAATACAACTACTTTCTAACTTGAGCACATCAATTTTACAACGGAGAAAGAAGAAATAAAAGAACATTCTGAGTCACATTTCTGAACCTTTCTGACACAAAGGAGGTGTGATAAGGATAAGAGCATTCATGATTAGCTCTGATTCTGACATCGACCGAATTGGATAGTGATTTCTAAAATATTGTTTTGTTATTGAATTAAAAAATCCTAACGAATTTGAGGTGATGATTGTTATCTGTTGTCTCCTACGTCACTCCGTTAACGCTCTTCATAGGGCATGAGTCCAGTTAGCAGAGCAACTTCATTTTAGAACTAAGGTGGCAATTAATAGATGAATACTCTATGTGGGCTAGAGGGAATAATTATCAGGCATTTCATTAACACTATTGAGGCACCTAATTGTTCATATGCTAAATTTAAATCAACAGCTTTTACAGTTAAACTTCCAATGCGTCAATTGAACAATTTCTTTATGCCATTAAATGGACCAATATTACTGGATAATCTAGAGTTTCTTGCCAATCCTAATTAAACGACCCATTCAAAAATTAGCGGTCTAGCAATCAGCCGAAGAACTGGAGAACCCGTTTAGGAACCTGACCAATTATGACGGGACAGAGTGAACCGTGGTAATCGTCACAATCGCACCTGACGCTAATCAGATCCGAGAGCCGTTCTGACAAAATTGTAGAGGAAATTGGCAAAAAGCCGCGCCGGCCGACGGATAGGGCAATAATCGGGAAGATGGAAGATAAGTCAAACCCAGTTAGACGTGGACGTGACGCGAGCAGAGCTGCAGAGCGAAGTGATCAATTAGGAGACCCCGCGTCGCGTGAGAACTTGCGGAGTAATTAATTTATTGTCCTCTATTAGGGATGCGGCTCTGGAAAGGCAGTGATGCTGGTGGCTAAGTGAAGAATTTTGAATTGCGGGATGACAATCGTAAGGAATATGATGCTGGAAAACTTTCTGATTATTCCTTAAGACATTTGTTGGTTTTTGCTGTACCTGGGATTGTTGCGACCAATTTTTATTCAACTAGATGAAATTTACTACTTCCATGACCAGATATTGTGCCGTTTTCAGATGAAACATTATGATTGGTTTTGGAGTCCTTTCAATTTTATCTTAGTTTATCAAAACTCGTTTTGTTTTCTTCTAACTTTTGCTCTATCTGTTCTACCTTATAGCAAGAACCATGTTTTAAAACTTTAAATGCATTGTTTAAATCCTCCATAAAAAAATATCTGTTCAACACCTTGTCGTTTTTAACATGAGATTAGCCAACTAATTTGATTAAAGCTCTGGTTCTGTTGAAAACTAAAAGTGGATTTTAATCTTTGGCAACTGAAATATGAAAGCTGATTGGCTATCTGAATATTGTTAGAAAAGACAACAATGCAAAATAAACAAACATGTTTAATGCAATGCCGTCTCTGAACCTTCTTTAAGTTTTCATTATAAAATTTTTGTTTTAATGTTTGCTTTTGAAGACATACACAATTCTGATATTGATAGGTTTTTATGTTGAGAAGTGGGTAAGAATCATAAGAGTTTGCGCCAGTGAACGTGGTATAAGGTTACCGCCGCCGTAGACTGAAGCCAAAGATTTGTTTAAGTAGTGTCAAATTGTTGGTGCTGGCTCAGTTCAAGGTCACCTGAGGGATGACGTCATCGAGGACAATGACCTCACCGATGACGTCATCGATGACGTCATCGATTGCGTCATCGATGACGTCATCACTAATGACGTCATTTCTATGACGTCACACCCATGACGTCACAGAAATGACGTGCTGATGACGTCATCACCCCTTACGTCATCAAAATGACGTCACCGACGCCACTGAGGTCAAGGTCACGCCGAAACTTAAAATTTTTTGGCACTTTTGCCGTTTCTCGCACTACGCTCCGAGTTTCAGTCAGAGTCCCCGTGACCTTGACCACTTGGAGCGAATTTTCGACGAGAAACGGCAAAAGTGCCAAGTTAAACTCGAGATTCTGACATGACCCTGCCTAAATGGGCAATCGGTTATCCCTCAGGTGACCTTGAACCAGCACAACACCAACAATTTGATATTACTGTGACCTTGAAAACCTAACAACGGAGCGCCGACACCGATGCGCACCCCACGACAGCCACCGAGTTACTGACTGCCAGGCTCTGTGTACTCTAGGTATATGGGGAAGTGGAGGGGGAAATCTCAAGGTCATCCAAATGGAGTTTTAAAAAAGTTGAAGAGTAGAAAGACTACTCTTGTGCTTCCTGGGCGACCTCATCAACCTCTAATGGATCTGTAAACCAATCCGATCTGTAGCGGCAGGAGTCCAGAAAACAGGTGCACCACCCATCAGGTTGTCCGTAGCATTTCCGACAATTGGTAAGATTGGAGAAGTGAAATTTAATACACCGCTGCGGACAACAAGTATAAAAGTATTTGGATTTGTAGATTTTGAAAGTTTGTAGTACCGGCGGTGGCAGATGTTGGTTCTTGCATCTACACCTGCAACATCCGAAGCATTCACATTGCCGGCAGGCCAGCCCATCCACTTGCCACTTTGGTAAGAGGAAACACTTATCCTCACAGCAATAGGTTGTCCCCGTCTCTTCCTCCCAACGCTTCTTTGCACAATATGTGACGCCTTGTATCTCCAAACACCTATGCTCGCAACATGAGATGCGCTTACTTTCCATAGTTGATGTTGCTTTGACGAGGGAGCACGATGAAGTGATGCTGTGGTCAGTGGGAATGGGGTTTATATAAACTAAGGTGAGTGGAGGGGGAAAGGTCAAGGTCATCCAAATGGAGTTTTAAAAAAGAAAAGAGTAGAAAGACTACTCTTGTGTATCTATAGCGATTTCATTGATAGTGAGTGCTTCTGTATGCCAAGTTGATCTGTACTGACAGGCTCCTAAATAATGTTTGCAAAAACCTGCAAAATGATTGTTGCACAATTTGCAGCCAGTTAGCTGTTTTAATGTGAATTCAATGCAACGTTCAGGGCAACAAGTGTACTTATGCCCTCTCATCTGGTACACATGGAATGTCTTCAACTCCGGTTTCGGCTTCTTCCAAGACTTGCACTTACACATGCATTGACCAAAAGCTTCACATTTTCTACACGCCAGGCCATCCGCAACATCAATGTCATTCGGCCATGAAAAACATTTCCGTTCGCAACAGTAGTTGAGTTGACTCTCCATGTTGCTGTGGTGAAGGTGCGCGATGAAATGATGCTGCAGTCATTGAGAGTGCACCTTAAATAAACTCAGTGGAGGGGGAAAGGTCAAGGCCATCCAAACGGAGTTTTAAAAAAGATAACTAGTCGTCCTCCTCCTCCTCCTCATCCGTTGTACTTAGAGAGCTGTCAGACGAAGAGCCCCGTGCAGGTGCTCCCCAGATGAAAAACAAATCAATTTTAAAACGAAGACCAGGATCTTGCATCATCAATTCCTTTAATTTGTCACATACTAAGTCGACCTTGTGTAAGGTGTCAACAACAAGCTTCCAATTCGTTGGTTCAATATAACTTGTAGTAGAGTCTGCCTCGCTGATAACCACATCCTCCGGCCGTATTGGAGTGTAAAGATGTGTAAAGTTCTTTGGCTGTAGCTGAGGTTCAGGCTGGCTGGAAGTGGAAGGTTGAGTGTGGACCCCTGTCGCATCGAAATCCATAGTCATTCTACATTCAATGTTGGGGTTTTCGTTTAATACATACACCAATTTCTCATGCAACATATCCACTTCTGCCGAGTCTTGCAGATGAACATTCCAGGAAAATGGCCATTCTTCATCCGTAGTGGAGTCAACTCGAGAAAGAGTGCTGTCCGCCATGATAGCTAAGCAAGGAATGATGTGAGCTACAGACTGTGGTAACAGTATTGAAAAGTAGAGGGGGTAAACCAAAAGTACGTGGAGGGGGTATTTTCAAGGTCATTTAATTTGGGTTTTAAAAAAAGGAAATAGTGGAGGGGGAATTCTCAAGGTCATCCAATTTAGGTTTTAAAAAAAAGGAATGAAGCTTACTCCTCTTCAGCCTCGTTGTCCCCTGCATCTTCATCAGCCTCATCTTCATCGACGTCAGACTCGCCGTAAGGATAGATCGGGGACATGGGCGAATATTGTGGAGATTGTTGACCGTTGTTGTCGTCCCCTTGCATTCTAACTTGGGACCAATCATAATTTAAATTCATTTGTATTATGATCCCAGGGTTGTCCCGCAGTATTTCCTTCATACGTTCGCAAATTGACTCCAAATAGTGTACACTATCGATCGACAGTGTCCAACCCGTACTTGTACCGACATCAGTAGTGGAGTCAGCTTGGCTGATGGTGTTGTTGTCTGCCATGGTTGCTTGTCGGACAAGGAATGACGGTTGATGTGATGCTCATGCAGGAACATGGTGAAGTGGTGGGGGGTGTGGTGGAGTAGTGGGGGAATTTTCAAGGTCATCCAAACGGAGTTTTAAAAAAAAGGAAAACTTACAAAGTAACATTGAAACTTTCCAATTGATGGTGGCGAGCGTTTTCTTCTGCAACCTTGCCGACACATGTGACTATGCCGTACAGTATGAAAAGTACAACCATAATAAGGCCGAACAATAAAAGATAGCCGTTGACTATCATGATATTTTCTGAGTGGATCTGTTTTCTTCTTATCGCCCTCTCCTGCATCCTCTTCTCCAACTCGTGGACGAAGTCACAACATGCGTGAGGACATCTTTCATCTGTTGGTAGGTTTGCCATTGTTGATGTTGTCGGTGTGGCTGTTGAAGATGGAATGAGGTTTCCAATTGCGATGTGCCATGTACACCAATAGTCAAGTGGTGGGGGTAACGAAGCAGTGGAGGGGGAAGTTTCAAGGTCATCCAAATTGTGTTTTAAAAAAACCTATCTTGTTACTGAGCTTATATGTCAGTAACAAGATAGGTGTTTTTGCTCTTTTACTTCTTTAATATAATGAAAAAATATACATATTCTACAATGGTTAGGACAAGAAATACAACTGCTAGTCAGCTGAAGTAGTCCAAGTTGTCTGGCTCGGTCTTCATGGACGCTGGTGAGGAAGCCGTCGAGGAGTGTCCAGGCTCTTCCTTTGACTGCCGGGTGTTCCGTATATTGCAAGCGTAAACTTGCACATTTATACGGTAGCCTCGTGCCACCATCAGCTGCAACTCCTTGTATAAGTCGTTTAGCTCCTGCTGAGTCTTGATGCTCACCTCCTCGTAACTTGCGCAACTAACGTTCAGAGACATCTTGATGTTGCTAGGTTGGCTGCTGGAGTAGAAATGAAGCCGAGGCACAGCGCTTGGAGGTACATGAAAAAGTGGTGGGGGTAATAGTGGTGGGGGTATAGAAAATCCAATTAAACAGTTCTAAACTTTTTCCATCGATACAATGGAATGGAACAAATAGCGCAGGTGTCCTTGTAATTTTCAAATCGAAACAGTGGCGCTAGAAATCCGAATTGTTTTATACCACCATCCTGTACGAATCGCCGAAGGTCTCTGACGGCGGCCTCGCCACAAGGCCTACAAAACTTTTCCCCGTCGTGGAACTTATACCAGGAGTATTCCGAATACCCTGTATTTTCCCTCCTGTAGCGTTTGACATCTTCTTTTATTGTTAGTGGGATATTGTCTTGTAAACATGTTGAGAACAAGTCCTTGTGAGTTATAACTCGTTGTATGCAAAGCTCGTACAAGGTGCTCATCGTTTGCTAGTTGGCAACAGACTGACCGTTTTTCGCATCCAAGCAGGTTTGAATCCTAGTGCGGTAGTGGGGGTAATTACAGTAGTGGGGGTAATTGTGAAATGCAAAGGTCAAAGGTCAAGGTCACCCGCGAAGTTTAAAAAAAAATGCAACATATCAATACGTGAAGTCTGTCACATATTGATATGTTGCATTTTTTGTTTTTTTTTATTTTTTTTTGTCTTTTATGATTCGTTTATTTATAAAACATTACAACAACAACATATGTACAACATTAAAACTTAAATCTAACACTGCTGCTTGTCAGCGATGTGGATGGTCAACTCTGTAGAATTGCTACCCGTGCAGCCGTGGGACACCAGGTATAGACACCCGGGTTGAATAGAGCGAAGATCCTCGTTTTGTAGAAGATGGACGAATCTCTTGGGCAGGTACACCTGGAACTTTGGTTCATCCCCCGGAGTAAACGGTGCCTCGCTGAGACTGCAGCAGATGGCCTCCCCAACTGTAGTCTCCATCTTCTTCATAGCATGGATTATGTAGTGCTTCTCGTCTTTTAGTTCCGAGCACTTCTTTACAGGTAATATTGTTGACTTGGAGTGAGCATTGAACTGCTCGACCAAAGTCTGAAGGAACTGGTGAGATGCCATGGTCAGGTTACAGATCGTCTTCTTGCTCGGAGATGTTGTCGTCTCGGAATCTCGAGTAATACTCATGCCAGGTCCCTGTCTGCTCCCCACTTATATACTCTCCGTTACCCCCACCACTCCCCAATTCCCCACTTTGAAGGTAAGAGGCGAGTTTATAGGCATTTTTCAAAGCGCAATGTCTATCTTTATCATGTTCTGGGCTTTTTGTACAAATACATATGGTTTCCAGCATGTATTGATAATTCTTATCCAATTCCACATCATTAACCGGAACATGAGTAAATCCTTCGATCCATCTTTTCTTTTCCAGCCCCTTTGTGTAAATATTGGTAAACTTGTCTGAAAAGTGATGCATAATGTGATACAAGTCCGTGTAACTTGTAAAACCATCATACCAATCGATATGATGGAAGTGTTTTGAAATCCATCTGTTGGTAGTAGCGGCTTTACTAGTTAAAGACGAATAAGAACATGGTGGTTTAAATAAAAACGAATAAGGAACACTTGTATTCATGTCCAAAAACACAAGTTCTTTTATAATGAATCTATCATCATTACCACGAAACGCTTGAAACTCAATAATACCAGGCTTGGACTTTACTTGTTGTTCTTCTCCCTTGTCCATTTTGAAGGTCACACGTCTGCTCATTACGAAGTCAGGAGGTCAACTGATTTCCACACCACGGTAGGTACTACTTTTATACCAGGCCGTACAGTTGTTGGCGCGTTGGTGTATATTTAACGTGGGCACCGTCCCCAATAGGCCTAACCCCACAAAATGTTGGTTATTGTTTTAAAAACTAACCATTGTCATTTAAGTTTCCATCTTTATATTTTCCTTATTTTCATTTTCATCACTAACACTTGATTCTTCTCCTCCATCTTCCTCTTCTTCCTGTTTTACTGATTTCTTATGTAGTTGAGCGTACTTTTCCAATTGTCTCCACATCTGTACTTCATGAGGAACTCTATTAAATATAGAAGTATCCACAGGTCCGTATAATATAGGTGCGTCCGGTTGTTTGTCCAAAGTGTCTTCCAGATAATCTTTAATAATCGAACTTGAAAACACCAGTTGTCTCAAGTATCTTGTTATAGGTTCAGTAGCACAAGTTAAAATGAAAAACTCCTCTCGATTAAGTTGAATTTTGTTATCATGTCTTGTTGTGTCTCTAAACCGTAGCTGATGATCACCACGTTGTTTAATGATATCAATTTCCACATTTGAATCCAAAAGTCCTACTCTTGTCTTTCTTCCAAACATGTTACTACTTAAATAGCATTCTAGTAGATGCAAATGTTTCATAAACGATTCCCAAGCACTGTCCGTAAACAAAATCATTTTGGGTCCATGAGTTAAAATTACAGTAGGGGAATAATCTGTAGATTTCATAACACCGATTAAAACACTTTTATCCAAACTGGAAGAGATTGGGTAAAATATTCGCAAAAATACCTCACTCAATATGTTTGGAGAAATATTATCTTCAATATCCCTTTTTCTCTTTTGTATAGTCTTTCTTCTTTTACCTTTTTCTTCAACATTATTACTGGCGTGAAGTTGTCCGCAAACGTTTTGTTCACCTCCTTCCTGGTGACCTTGAGGATCTAAAAACTCAGATATCTCCTTCTCAATATCTACCACATTTTCAGGTGTACCACTAGGAGAAGCCATATTGAATACGATGCTACCCATACAACAGTAGGCAACAAACTGATGAGGAGCGGTCTGTACGCTCTGCTTTTATACTCGCGGAATGAAACAAAACCGGTTCTTACAATACATTTTTAACAATTCCAGTTAAAGGTGTGTATGTTACGATTTTATCATGTAGAATTAAACAGTATGCAGTTGTATTAGCCGGTATAGCATCGTTGAATTCCATTTCTATTTTTATATCCACACTTGAAGACTTTACTGATTCATTTTGTTTAGAACAATCGATTACAACTATTGGGTAGGCATCGAAATATTTGTCAGGTGGTAATAAAGGTGTATTTGTTTTACCGTAATATGAACTTTGGAATCTCGCGTACATATCGTACAATATACTGTATTTCTTCTTAGTGAATGACACATTTAAATTGTCGTATGGAAAGAATTGTGAATTTAAATAAACTTTAATATTTTTCAAGTCACAATGATCAAATTGTCCTGCATGTTTAGTAATGGCGTCTCTTCTACCTGTTTGTAAACCAAATATAATATACCTGGCTCGTTCTACATAATTCGATGTTTTAACAGTCCAAGTGTGTCGATCCGTAGTAGGTAAACTGGGATGCTCATGAAATTCCCAACTTCTAAATGGAATAACAATATCACGATCGGCTTTTAATTTTCTTAAAAGTAGCATTCTATGCTCGTCAGCCAATTTAACATGTGGAACTCTCCATACAATTTTGTCTAATTTTAATTTCCATTCTAAAGTCGCATCTGTAGTAGCATCTGCAGCTTTAATAATGTCTTTATCGTTAGAAGATCTCAACAAAACTAATTCTTGTTTAACGTTTAATATTATTTTCCTATAATCTTCAGCAAAACCAAGCAGCAAACGTAATGGAATATGAAAATCAAAATATCCATTTGGATTTGGAGTGATCGTGTCAATCGTAGGTAATACCCATCCGGCAGGTTTAAGTAAATTGGTTTCATTGGGTGTTATAGATGTTAATCCTTTTAAAGTTGTCGTAATACCTACTTTTTTAGTGGAATCAACTGTTACACCTGATATTTCATATCTAATTTCATCAAATAGGAAAGCCATAGGATTATTTATAAATGGAACTGTTGTACCAACAGTAGTACCGTCCTTTTTAGTAACTTGTCCTTCAATATACAAGTAACTTTCACATGGTAGTGTGTAAATGTCTTGATTTTGTATGGGAATACGGATTTCATCGTTATTGTTTAATTTCGATGAAGTGTAAGGGTTGTGGGTGTGATATTCTTTTTCCCATAGGGTTTCGTCGAATGTTGGACCCTGCGCTATATCCAGTATATCCATACTCGGTTAATTTTAATCCAATTCTCTCTAAGAAACGAATGTTCTCGCGTGTTAACTCCTCCACAGCTGAAGAGCTACTAATGCGGTTTCCCGTAGGTTGTTCGCTTTTAAATGTTAAACCCATGGTTTTGTATTAAAGTGTCGATTTTAAATGTAATCTAATCGTAATAGGCTCTTCTCTGAAGTCTACCAAGTTACCGTCTTGATCCAATACGCTCAACACGATGTCTGAAATGAAAGTGGTGTTCAACGGTAGATATACCAGGTTTTGTGGCTTTTCAACAATTTTAAATCCAGGTGGTACACTTGGGTAAAAAGTATGTATGATGTGGGTGTTAGCCCCATCCCTGTAAGCACCTTGTATAATGTTACAAGTTATGTCTATACTATTGACTTTTAATATTGTTACTGTTTTCTTACCGGAATGTGTTACATCTGGTTCTAAAACAGGCTCATCGTTGGAAAATCCTAATAAATCACCAATTGAGTTTGGTTGAGTGAAATCTATATAATATTTGGAAGTAATTTCAGCTTTCATCGTATTATTATTACCTTTTAATGTTATATTGTCTTTTCCCATTTTAGTTTGCAAAAATTCATTTATATGATCAATTTCATAAGAACCTGTGGGTAACCTGCACTCTTGTAAGTCTGTAAATTTTCCACTGGCATCCTTTCCCTTATAATAATGCAATACGTTATTTTTACCTTCCGTAACATTGGGGATAGAGTTGTAAGTTGTAAAATCCAATAGTGCCGCCTCCCAAAACCTTCCTTTTTGCAAGCGTAACGCTGGAAAAAGGATACTTCGTAAAGTGGACGATTTTCCTGTTAATGATACCGTATAGGAAGACATCTCAATAGTGACTGATACTTTTAGCTAGAAATTCCAAACATAAATGGCCGCATATTGAAGTATTATCAGGTTGTTCTCTTTTATAGTTATAATATATGTTTTTAGCAGATTTAAAGTAATTTTGAAGTTCTTTTGGTGGTGGCAAATTACCGAAACTATCAAAATAATATACATTGTTATTTAGTTTCTTATAACAAACCCAATGGGTGCCAGGCCCTTCAGTATTATCCAAATTTACAATTCCAGTCTCATTTTGCCACATTTTCTTTGGTAAACTGTCTTTCATAAACACACCGCGGAAAAATGGTATTTTTAAACAGGAAATATATTTAAATAATTCAATATTGGTTAATGCTTTATGTGGTATGACCAATTGATTTCTTTCATTTAATATGCACGATAAGGTCTTAGGTAAAGACCTGCCCCGTTTTTTACCATTGACCACACGGTGGGCTTCTTCCTGCCTTTTCTTGTAGATCGTCGTCTTCTTTTTATATTTCCTCCATGTTTTCTTGTGGTTGACCTCCTTTTTACTCTCCTTCTCCTCCTTCTTCCACCTCCTACTGCTGTTTTAGCCTTCATACCTGCTGTTACTGCTAAAGCTGCTGCTTTTTCTGCTATGCTAGCGTCACTTGATTTTACTCGTTGCCAAGCTATGTCCGCAAGCTTTTTGTCAGCTCTTGATCTATTTTTTGAATCGGCAAACGTGGAATATGCGATATCGTGTTCTTTACAAGCCTGATCTAACTTATTTATGCCAGGATCGCCTCTTTCCAGTCGTTTTTTCAATTTAGTTCCTGGTCCGCAATACTGATAACCTCCCGGTATATGAAATTCGTATGGTAATGCGTCTATTGCTCTATTTACTATGGATCCTACTGGAATTCGTTTTAAAGCTTTACTTAACAGAGAAACCGCTGTAGATGTGATCCCACTTCCTTTCCTCGCAATGTCCCGATTTGGACTGATATACCGAAATGTCATTAATGTCTTTTATAATTGCAATTCGCAACATATGTGTTTCCTCTATGAGGAGTTAAACATAAATGAAGTTGTTTGTTAAGATATTCAAGTTATATATCAAAAGTACCCCAATTAGCAATGTTAGAAGTTCTAAATTTTATAGTTTTAGGGTTATAAAAGTATTTATTAACAATTTCCTGTTTTATCCATCTTCCTCTCAAGTTTTCATCAAGCGAAGTATATGTTTTATCTGCAATATAATTGTGCATATCAAATAATAAATTACCTATTACTTTTACAAGGAAATTAACAGTTACAGCATGATCTGCATGATCAGGGTCTTTAAGCTCTGTTATACGTTTATTATTACAAGTATACACTTTATTATCCATTTGTGATAATGTGATAGCCTGTCCTACAGTTGCAGCATCATTTGCTTCTCTTCCTTGCGCCATGTTTGTTAATTTTTTATTACTACATATAAAAAACGCATGGTAATTATTTGGATCTAGATGTACTGTTTGTCCTAAGGCAGCCGCGTCTCTATCTGCATGACCCCATGACACATTTGATAACCTTCCATGCATGCAATCCCAATAAGCGTTTTTGTATGTCAATAAATGAAATTTTTCATTACCTTGAATAAAGTCATCCCCTTGCTTTGATAATACTTCATCTCGTTTTGCAAATCCAGTTGTTTCTTGTTTTAAAGTCTCTTTCATTTGACCCACTGTTGCACCATCAGATGGTGCTGAACCATCTTTTACATTCGCCAAACAATTGCCAAGACAATCGATAACTCCCACATCACGTATGACACAATGATCTTTTATATATTTGAGATTTACAGCATCATTTTCATTTTTTGGATAACCTATATCGTTAATAACAAATTTATAAAAAGAAAATCCATCTTTTGTCTTTTCAGGTATCAAAGAATGTAAATAGCGTCTATTTACGCTGTCTTTTGCATCTTTAGGGTCATCTACGTTGGATATACGTTTATTGTTGGCACTATACGTTTTCCCATTGAATTTTAACGTATTTTTTAATTCAGATGACAAATAACCTTTGTTTATCGCATCACCGTTTTGATTTGGTTTACCAACGTTGATAATTCTATGATCTTCTGCGTCATATGTGTTATTTTGTAGTTTTAATGTTGGCGATATCTTTTCCTTTAATATTTTTAAGTTTATTGCATCGTTTTCATCCGAAGGATCTTTTATGTTTTTTAACCTTTTATTACTCATATCATAATCTCCATCAGGTGTTTGTGGTAAACCAGCACTTCTTTTTAAACTATTGGCATAATATAACCCATCCGAGGAGTAACGTCCGAACTTGTCGACACTCATGGTGCAACTGAATAGTATTCTAGGGAGTAACGCATTTTTATGAGATTACCCCACGGTTTCGGAGTTCATCCACTAAAGCCACCCATTCGTTTTCCAATCCAGTATGACCCGCTTCTTTAGCTTCATGTATTAGTTTCATTCTATCCACCAATTTATTGATATTATTGTAATAAATCACATTTGTGTTATATAGTTTCTTCATTAAACCTGTACCCGTAACGGACTTACTTCTTTTTCTTCGTTCCTGAGCACTTACATCCAAAGTGGATGCCATAAATCTTCGTTTTACAGGTTTTCTTTGTGTTAACGGCATTGTTTGTCTTCTAGTTGGTATTAACTTGGATACAAATTCTTTATATTTTAAAGACTTAGATCTAAAAGGAGGCTGGTCAGGTAAATACTTTCTCCTATATGCATTTGTCTGTTCCAAAATATTTTTATATGCTTCCATGTCTTTTTCTTTCACTACCGATAATGAAGGCTTATTTTCAAATAATAATTCAAATAATCCTTTTGTGCCCTTATACCTTTGATCACCAATGACAATATTATCATGTTCGTCAACGTTTAACGGGCTATTACCTATCATTAAACCGTCTTCTGTTAATCTCGCTCCATAACTATGGTAATTCTTATTAGGAATTGTTCCGAGTAACATTTTTACCATGTATTTCCTTCCTAAAGGTCCTTTGTTATGAATGTTTTCACCCAACAAGCTTATGTTTGACGGACCTTCCCTTGTCTCTTCTTCTTTTTCCTCTTCACTAGCAGTTGATACAACTTCATGTCCTTTTTTGGCTTTTACTTCATATAATTCTTTTATTCCACTATAGTCCGGTGATTCTAGCTCTCTTTCGGGTTCTCCACCGGTAAAACCACTATACGTAGAGGATTCCGGGTCTTCATCACTAAACTCTTCTGATTTTACATTTTCTCTTTCAAACTTCGTAATAGGTGCAATCGCATCTCCTTCCAATACAGGTTTAGCAAATTTTTTGTTTAATTGTTTCAAGGGTTCAGTAATAGGTTTAAAAGTAGATTCAAGGAATTTCTCCCTCTCGCTAATACCTAGTTTCAATGCTCTGTTTTTAGCCCGAATAGAATCACTAAGTGATTTTATTTCTTTTACTAATTTTTCTTGGTTAACCATGTTTGTAGCAAGACGTGTTGTACAACAATGAATGTGTTATACCGCGTTTAATGTATTAATATATATTTATCAAATCCTATCCTGTATCGACCATTGTTTAGCGTTTGTTCCTTCATAATTGTTAGGAACCCATACTTTTCAGCCCAAGCCTTTCCACACAACTCTTTAAATCGTTCAAATGTCATATCCGCATTTACATGATCAAAATATATATGTTTTAGGTTGGTTTCGTCCTGTTTAAATACAATTAACATGTTTGCATTGTCTCTAATGAGTTGTTTAGGTATTTTGCTGTAAGTTTGGCCAATATAAATGCTATCTATGTTGTTATGTCGACCCATAGCGAAGTAATTCCTTATTGTGTTTTGGTTTTCACAAGATACATCGTCGAATATAAACACGGAGAATGGTTTAGCTTCTTGTGGCTGCATGACACTCTCGCTTGCATTAAACTTTAAATATTTAACTTCAGGCACATTAGTCAGTATCTTTTCCAATAATTGATACTTTGGTTGTTGTAGTGATTTTGAAAATACATATAGATTGTTAAATCGTAATCCTTTAGGGTTTGTAACCAAATTGAATACTACATTAGTTTTTCCACAGTTGGAAGGTCCGGTAACCAGACAACGAACGGTGTTTGGTAACAAATTGCCATGTTTCCCACTATTGAATTCTGAATTATCCACTGTGAGTTCATCTATATTATTAATAGTAAAACTCTCTTTTTGTGGTACTATCTCCATCCTTTGTAATGGTTCAACCTAAAATGATTCTCTATCGTTATATCAAATCCTTTTTAGGTATCCAAGAATCTTCCGTCTTATTAAATCCTAACCATCGTACTTTGACCTTATCTTTTTTCCGTTGCAACACCTTTTCAACTAAATATACATCGCCTACTGTTGATTTTAACATTTCATGTCCATAAAACCCTCCTTCAAGCAATTGTCCTTTATTATCTTTTAAAATATATGTCTCAGGTACTGTAGGTTGTACTTTGAATACAGTAAAAACCTCATTGGTCCAATTTGGCAGGTATCTTTTACTGAATACACCTTTATATTTACTTATTCGCACTTTATCACCCACATTAAATTTTTTAGGCTTTAGTTTTTCAACTATTGGTTTAGTATTCGTTTTTATACGTTTTAATACAAGGTTTTCATTTTTACTAGTTACTTGGTTTGGTTTCATCCCGATAGTCCTATGAAATTTGTTATTGTAATCGTTTATAAGTTTTGGTAACATATCAATCCATATGTGTGATCCTCTGTTGGAAAACATTTTATACATTGCACTTTTTAAAGTTCTGTTGAATCTTTCGATTATTGAGGCTTTTACCTCTGAATTGGTTGAGTAATGGTTTATATTGTGTTTTTTCATTAAATTTGCAAATTCCTTATTAAAATATTCTTTTCCATCATCTGTTTGTAAATGTTTAATAGTATGTTTGTCTCTTTGTATAGCTGTTTCCATTGCTTTTGTAACACTTTTGCCACTTTTATCTTTTAGTGGTAAAGCATCTGCCATTTTTGAAAAACAGTTAATAACAGTCAATATGTATTTATATCCTTTATTTTGTTTGCTATAAGGAATCATTTCGATTAAATCCGCTTGATATAAATCATTAATTCCTTTTATCACCGTATTTCTTCGTGGAAACTTTCTTCTTGCAGGTTTATGAAGTTCGTTGACAATTTGTTGCTTCAAGTCCTTCATATTGCAGGTTTCAATGTTTGTTGTATCACATGTATAATCACAATGAATGTTGTTTTAAATATTCACATCATTTATATGGGTCAAGGTCATCCAAACTTGTGTAAAAAAATGGGGAACACGGCGTTGGACTTGCCGTGTTCCCCATTTTTTTACGGAAGGAGAAAGGAATAAGGTCGTAGTTGTAGAAGGACGAAGAATAGGTTACTAGTTGATAGGGTTTAGAGAGTAGTGGCCAAAAGGAAGAGTGTGGATTTTGTCGGGCATAATGTATCTTTTATCATCCCGAGCTGACAACGCTTTTTTAATTTCGGTGACACTGTAGACTTGATGCTTGAAGCTTCGGATATTGTTGAATGTTGCTGATATCGTAGTATCTTCAAACAAACAAGTCTTGTAGTGGTCAAATGTCACGTGTTTTTTCAAATAAGATGTCTTCACTCCTTTTGCTTTCTTCACTGTCGGTGTGTTGTTCTCGTGGTACATCTTAAATGAATACAATTTCGCCATCAGCGCCACTATTTCTTCTAAAGGCATTCCATTTGCTTCATCTTTGAATTTTCCAATTACTTTTTTATATTTTTCATTAAAATTTGGATGGTTCTTCGGATAGTCAGAAAAATCGAAATCTTCTTTGTATGGAAAAGTCCTTAGGTCTTCATACATGTCCAAAGTCTTTATCCAGTAGATAAACGCGTCCGTATCCATGTATGCGACTCCAATGTTTTCCCTTCCGTAATGTTTAACCATTTTGTTATAATAGAAATCATACATCAGGGTTTTACTTATATCCAAAATCGACATACCTATGTATAACGGACGGTCCATGACTATTGTTGTTTTCTTCATACTGACAGCGACTAGATTTTCGTTTATAATCATGGATGTTCCGAAATTTGGTTTTTGCACTAATTTTTCCAATTTTCTAGGATCACTCACTAATTTTACATTTTTATGTTTTCTATTGTTCTCCAAGGTCTTCCCAAAGATGGCGTTGTTCATTAATTTATAGAAGTCCTTTTCAAATGCTGTTGTTGCTGCAGCTCTTCTTGTAGTGTTGGAATCAATGTATGGTTTCAACCAACAAGATTGGGTGAATTCAATTGCTCTATGAATTCTCACTATACGTAGACCCAATTCAAGAGCCTGTTGAACTACCCAGTAGTGAGCCACATAGCGATCTTTATTCTCCAAGGTCATCATCAATTTTGGCCATCTTCCTGTCGGTGAAACTTCAGTCTTGGCTAGGAGAGGCAAGTCGTAGTGATGGTCATGAAGGTGCTCCGGGTATTCAAAATCACAGTCCAAAATATAGCCTTTTGGACCATCCTTTGGAATCTGTGAGATGTCTCCGATGGTGGCCGGGTCGATCCACTTGAAGTCAGCGTAGGGAAGCGGATTTGACATTGCCCAACCATAAAGGTTGTTTGCATCAAAATAGCCAAGGTAGACCGATGGTTGTTGCTCGTCGAAGCCGGGGATGTACTTGTTGTTGGCTTTGACATGACGTGTTACAGCTTGTGTCAAACCGCCCCGTACACCAGATTCCATCATGAGCACCATATCAATATCCGTTAGAAGTTCCAGTCGACAGTTGGTTGACTTTAGCATAGCTTGCCATGCTAATCCTGGAGATGTGTACGAGTGTAGAGGGTCCAGTCCATAGGCGGAGAAGCAGGTGTTTCTGAATTCTTCCATCACATCGCACAGCAGAGTTACGTCCAATTTTATATAAAAGTCAGAATATTCCCCTAAGGTTTGAATGTTTAGTTGGTTCCAAACATTACATGTATGATTGTAGTCTTCAACGGAGATTTCACTTTCGTTTAATTTGCTGTTGAAGGCTTCAATCGGCGGTAGACTGGTTTCTTCAAATTTTTCTGTAGAAGTTATGTAATCGTAGGGGAACACTCCTTTCCGTAATACTAGGTCTAATTTATCTTCAGGTACAATTTTTCTGGTTTCTTTTAGGTCTTCTCTTCTTAGGTTCTCTGACAATTTGGCTAAACTAGATGCCATAAATCTGTAAGAGTCTACGAAGCGAAGTTTAATTTTACCTACTGTTTTTGAAAAGCTGATGTACTTTTCCAATGTTGTAGCAAGAACATCAATTTTACCGTCATCTCTTCCTAACTCCGGGATAATAAAGTGGGAGTCGTAGCCGCTAAGATTGTGTAAAACGACAGGAATAAAGTTTGGCAGTTTGTAATTTATATTGCATGAATTACAAGCAGCTCCTCTGTATAACCCTGTCAGGTGATCGTGATCTCTTACTTTTGGATTTTCTTCACTGAACATCTTCTTGCATAAATAGCATCTTGTCGCTAAGTTGTATTCTTCTTGTTGATTTTGGTTTAAAGGTTCCATAGGTACAATATTACCGAACAAGCGTTGAACCTTTCCAGCAATATCGTACAGTTGGTCTACAAAATACTTAGCGGCTTCTTCACCACGGTAGAGTATTGGAGTGGATGTTAAACCATAGTCTTGCAATTGGTTTTCAGACAAGGTTGATTTAACTAGTAAACAAAAACTGTTGGGCTGATGCAACTGATATTTTGTTCTTCTAGTCACTTCGCCGTCCGGCAGCTCCTGTGGTACTAACGTTGATTCAAAATCTGCATAGACCACTAGTGGAATTCGGTATTGGTGAACTGTCTTGTTAAATTGTATTGAAGCTCGGGTAGGCGGTGGAAGACTTATCTTTACTTCATAGTTCTCGTTGCAAAGTCTTTTATGTTCCAATAACCAGTCCAATCCTCCACGTCTTGAATCTTTCCAAGAAAAGCAGAAACATCTCTTGCAAACTGTAATCCTATTTACTCTTTTGGTCAATTGTTTTACAACTAACGCTTCAAAGTCTTTTATC
This sequence comes from Neoaliturus tenellus, assembly GCA_030545055.2. Taxonomy (NCBI): domain Eukaryota; kingdom Metazoa; phylum Arthropoda; class Insecta; order Hemiptera; family Cicadellidae; genus Neoaliturus; species Neoaliturus tenellus. The sequence continues at coordinate 43,469,088 of CM061532.1, read as the reverse complement.
CATACATAATGGGAAATTTCACCCTTGGTTATCAATAGCAAATCCGTATGGTTTCTTTGCTCAACCTTTACTACCCGCAAAGGATAAACGTTGTTGGAATCATCCAGACCAAAAACATTGACTGAAACGCCAGGATTTTTCTTTTCAAATTTGTCAATATCTTTTAAAGTAACTGGGTAAGTAAGACCTTGAAAGTTGTAGCGGTGTTCATTTTCGTAGTATTCTCTACCAACTCTACAAGGATTGTTTTTAACATACTTGGTTAACATTGCATACTTGAAACATTCATTACCCTCATTTTGAACATTTCTACACGAGTTAGTGTTTTGGATTTTCTTTGGTAGAGGGATAAAACTGCTACCTCTTAAACCATATCCATGTTTATGAACCCTAACATCCATACCTTCGATTGATGACAAAGTCCATCCAGATCCTCTTCCTTCATGTTCTTGGAGTTTGGTTATAAGTTCCTCCAAGCATTCTTCAATAATATCATCAATGTCGGAGGTGAAGGTAAGGGTTCGGTTTTTGGTAATGAATGCTCTCAATGCTGTTTCACCATCAGTATTGTTAAACATAGCCTCTAACACCATTCCAAATTTAATAAAATTTAGCCTTTGTAATTCTTCCCTCAACGTTTGACCAACAAGTTCCTTAGCCTGGGTTATGAATGTTTCCAATTCCAATTGAACGTTATTAATTTTGAAATGTGTTACAACTCGTCCTGGCAAGGCTGTGGTGCGCAGTTGTCTTACATCTTCCAGTTCTTCTTCTTCCATATCCTCTTCTTCGGTGTCCTCTTCTTCGGTGTCCTCTTCTTCAATAGGTCTTGTAGCAGTAGATGGTCCAGCACCAGCAAATTGGATCACACTAGGTCTTCTTCTTTGCATTTGCTGTAGATAGCTGTCCCAGTAGTCCGTCTGCTTCTGGTGCTCTTCCAAAAACCGGTCAATTGAGTCTAAGTCTATTTCATCCATGGTAATATCTTCTTTTCTATCTTCGTCTTCATGTAATTCTCTGTGTATGGTGAAAAGATCTTCGTCTTGAAAGATTTCCCCACAAATGTCGCAAAGAGCCATTTCAAACAGTTTGGCTTTGAATGCACACTCTGTGAATGTCCACGCAATAATGAGCAGCGCACTCCACCGGGACCCTTTATATCCGAGGCAGATAGGTGGGGAAAGTGACGTCATATGGAAACAGGTTATCACTCATGTGCTAAATTTAGCCTTTACACAACCGTTTGTAATACATTTATCAGTAGGCTTGATAAATTGATGATATTTGGTCTAGATTCAATAATTTGTACAAGTTTTTTCAAAGATGTCTGTTTGAGCAAGTTTATGTAGGTCAAGGTCATTTGGAATTATTATTTTGAGCGGGGGATAGAGCACTAAGCAGCATCATTTACTACAAAGTGCTCTATCCCCCGCTCACATTCTTTTTTAACTTTTTGTTTAAACTTTTTACAAGGGTGAAACATCACCATCAGAGTCGGAATCATCCTCATCACGGAATAGGCAGCGATGACAATACATAATTCTTCTGGCAACTAACATCCTATCCATTGGACGATGGGGAGTGTCTTGTTCTTGTTCTTCTTCTTCTTCGATTTCCAATTGGAATTCCATTTCCGACTCAGATGACGACTCTAATGTTTCGTAGGCGTGCAAGTCCACCTCATTGTCCGTTGAACCAGCTTCGTCAGAGTCCGTTTCAATATCCATTATCTCTTCCTCCTCCTCTTCTTGATCAACCGCAGGTAGTTGGTCCTCTACTTCTATAATTTCTAGAGGTATTACCTCCAGAATAGAGACAATTCTGTTGCGATGGAACACGGTGTTGTCAAGTGGAGCCATGGTATGGAAGTGTTGTATCCATCCAATTTGCTTACCCTTTTTATACCCCCACCAACTATACAATTTATGTGGGTCAAGGTCACGTAAAGATACCCTTTGAGCGGGGGATAGACCACTAAGCAGCATGCTAGTCCATTGCCGCAAAGTGATCTATCCCCCGCTCTATTCCGCAGACCACACTCAAGTCCAAGTCCACATCCAAGTCCACATCCATATGTTACACTTTATTATTACTACCACCAAGTAATTGTCACTCGCACATTTACTTGGTTTTGATAAAGGTACTGCACAAACTCCATATTGGTTGTTTGTTCGTTATACAAATGCATCATGAAATATGCAATCTTATCGATTGCGGCATTGTCCAACGGTTCGCAATTCACAAGTTCCAATGTGCCCTGGCTGGTCTTATCCTCTATAAGTTCCACCACTTCGTTGATGTCTTCTTCCAAGAGGATGAACTCAACACTGAAGCTCTCCATTGTTGTTGTTGATAGTGTCTAGACAAATGCTTGACTAAATACTTTATTCATCAGTCCTACATATATACCAATTTCCCCCTCCTATTACCTATTCCCCCTCTACCTTTATATGGGTCAAGGCCATCCAATAATACCCTTTGAGCGGGGGATAGACCACTAAGCAGCATGCTAGTCCATTGCCGCAAAGTGATCTATCCCCCGCTCTGTATTCCACACAAGTCCTAGTCTTTACACACACATAAGCCCCCCAGTCTTTTACACTTACTCATATACTCTGTCCTCCCTGCCAATTAAGAGTTCCCCATGTTTGCCACTATTTTCAATTAACCTTTCCAAGTCCCAAAACACAATGTCCAAATTAACCAAGTTCGCTCGTCCAATTTGAAACACACTATTCCCCCCAAAGTCACTTGCTCTCACTTGTTGTCCTGTATACTGCTTCTTCTTCCACGCTACAATCACTACCCTACCTTCTTCAACAACCATTCTTTTAACATTATCATACACCTTCTTCAACATCCCTCTACAGTTTAAATAGTTTATGGTTACATACTCCCACTCCTTACCAATGATCAGTGATCCACTCATTTTCTAGCGTTCCACTGGAAGGTTCAAAGCAGAATGAAGTCGGGATGTACAGACCCCCCTCTTTTATACCAGTTAACCGGTTGTCCTTGCTGTAAAGTGGGTCAAGGTCATCCAATGCTACCCTTTGAGCGGGGGATAGACCACTAAGCAGCATGCTAGTCCATTGCCGCAAAGTAGTCTATCCCCCGCTCTGTATTCTACACACACACACACACACATGTCCCTGTCCAAGTCTTTCATTACATACCCAATATATATTCAGTTCCTTCATCATCACTATCACTCATCACTGCTTCCACAAACTCCACAGGATTAAAGTTAAATTGTTTCAATTGTTCTTTTAAGTTTTCAATTTGTTGGTCCTTTACTTCTAAAACACTGTGAAGGTGTGATATGTAGTCCGCTGCCTCGTTGATGCTTGCTACTCTCGGATCGCCTAACTTCAAGCTGGGAACTACACCCTGCAGCCTGTAGTACGCCATACGCCTTTCTTGCTCCTGCCGTTGACCAGGACTGAGCAAGCCTTGCCCGTCTTGGCTCACCTCCAGCAAGGTCCGTAGCATTGGAGCTTTGCAGGCGTTTGCCCGAGCAACAGTTATGCTGTGGAATGGTCGAGCAGGTCCACGAGTAGCAGGCAGGACGTTGGCAGCACGCCTTCTTGAAGAAGAAGAGGAAGCCTGAGAAGTTTTGCAGTTGGAAGCCATGTTGAAGTGAGGTATTCAGCTAAGCGATACAAAGCAGAATAACCAAACTGCACATCAATACCCGTATATATACACTTATCAGTGGTGGGGGTACTAGCTAGCCTTGGTAAAGTGGGTCAAGGCCATCCAAAAACATTACCAGAACGGGGGATAGATCACTAAGTGGCATGTTAGTCCATTGCCACAGAGTGATCTATCCCCCGCTCTGTATTTCACATTCACGCACACATTCATACATACACACAAGTCCCAGTCCAAGTCTTTACCCACACACCTATCCACTCTCATCCTCACTATCATCACTGTCCAACAGGCTTTCACACTTCTTAATCAGTTTTTCCCATTTACTCCTGACATAAAGTAGCTCCCTGCGAGTATTCTCTAGCATTCTGTCCCTTTGCTCTATCACTTCGTCGTACCACTCGATGATGTTTGGTGGAGTCTGAGTTGATGCATCCGTCGTGGTTGGTTGAGACGCTCCGCTGCTCCGCAACTCCTTCCTCACAGGACCAAAGCCGGAGAATCGGACACGACTCCTTGACGAAGGCCCCGATCGGATTGGTCCAATGCTCGGGCTGGAGTTGGAGGCGACCGGGCCAGAGGTAGAGGCTGGGACGTTCATAGCAGACATGGTGGTGTTCAGCTTAACGGTGTAAAGCAGAATGAGAGGACGGTTGATCACCACTCCTATATATACCCATTTTTAGTGGTGGGGATAACACTGGGGGGGGGGGTTAAAAGAAATTTTGCTTAGTCTTCCCGGTCATCAGTTTTACATACCTTTAGCACACCCATTATTTTGGTTTCTTCAATAACTTTACACACCTCAAACACCCAAGCAAACAGCTCATCTATGTTGTTATAATTAATTTTTGTCCAGTGTTCATACTTATGAGTTTGGTTGTTTATAATACATAGATAAAATGTAGACCCGTCTTGTCTTATACAATACTCAACTTCCATTCTATGCTGGTTTAGCACTTCCCAAGCATTGTGTTGATCTATCAAGAAGTCACCACCTTTGTAATTGTACCGTGACATGTTTACCACGGAGCATAGAAACAGACTGAAGCAAATGAACGGCTCATACAAGCTTAGTAAGAGCGTTAGAGTGGGGGTATCACGTGATACACAACATTAGTTGTAAGGTTAGCACTTTACTTTAAACAGTAATTTATATGGGTCAAGGTCATTCAAACTTTGACAAATTTTTACCTCCAAACACTTGTAGCAAGCTACAAGTGTTTGGAGGTAAGTTTTTATTTGTTAATGATTTATTTGTAACTTAGTCTTCACCCTCAAGGACACGGTTTGAGATTGTCCCAGTGAGTTTACATCACCGCCAGGTTAAAGTATTATACAAGTCAAGTGTTTTTTTTTTTATTACTTGACTTGTATAATACCCCTCTCCCTTACTTTAAGAGGGTTAAGACTAAATTTGGAAAAATAATTTGGAAAAAGACTTTTTAAATATTGTCCAACACAGCCTAACAATTTTGTTTTTTTTTTGGTGGGCCCATGTCCTAGTCCATTTCCCACACGGTTTCACATCCTTTCCTTCGTATTAGATAGGCTTTAGGTATGAAAAATTCTCTTTGTACCATACGAGGTGGTACTTGCATTGTACAAAGGCGGCCTTCACCTTTTACAACGATTTCTACTTTCTTATTACCTGCTCCATATGTCTGACCAATGAAATAGTATTTTTCATCAACCTTTAGCCTTCTAATATCCCGCGGTTGCGGACCGTGGGGATGTCTGAACTTGAACGTTTTAGGCTTAATGTACAGAGTATAGGGTTTGAATTGCCGAAATTTGACTGTACTTTTGAGGTGTCGTTGGCAGCGATCCCCTTCTGCACAAGCAAGTTTCTGGCAACACAAAACCCCAAACTTACTAGACATCCAAGCGTAATCGCATTTCTTACCCTTGCCAGCAGGGGCTTTAACGCGTTTACGTTTCTGTGTTGGACTCTTTAGCGGAGTGTCTTGGAGCTTCTCTGAATTAGGCTGGCTAGAAGGGATGGGGTTGGAAGGAGGTAGAAGGGGCAAAGATTGTTCAAGCGGGATGGAGCAAACAATTTTGGGCGGGGTAGGAGAGCGTGTTAGGTCTATGGTGGGAAGATCAGGGGAGAAGATGGATTTACGGGGTGGTTTGGTTGGTGTAGGTGGCATGGGGGATATAGGTGAGGGACATTGGGATGTAGTGTATGAGAGGATTTTCCGGGTTCTGCTGTATGGGGTGATCCTCGACCTAGACGTCTCATCAAAAGCCGCAGACTCCGATCCTGAGTCCGATAGCAGCGAGAGTGCTGGAGAGGCTACCGGGACTCGACCTGACGACTTGACGAGTTCTCCTGACGATGGCTGTGCACCAGCCTCTTCCACTGTCGCCGGCAATGGCGACAGGCTGGGCATTGAGGCGGGCTGTGGTGGCGGTGGCGGCATCGTCAGGCAGCTCAGGATGTTCGCAGTCATCAGGTATTCCAGGATCGAAGTCGAGGATGATGAGGGTCGAGACGCGTCGGTCGAGGTTGAAGTTGATGGGTAGTTTTTTAGCTTCAGACCCATTTTACCCATTGTAATAAATGAAAAGAATAGATGTAAAGAAAGAAGTGAACGTGTAAAACAAAAGTCTCAAGAGCGAGAGAGAGTACCTGTCCGTATGGGAGCTTGGACCGGAATGAGAAGTGCGTGCAGCCCGGCCGCCTTATATCCCCACCGGGGCTGCCACGCCCAGGATATTAGGGGTGGTGGTGGGGGGGGGGGGGTTCGCACTTTTTAAAAAAAATAAGCCCCACTTGAGGCATTTATGTTACCATAGCTGAAGCCTCCCAAGGGACCCAACTATTAACAACTCCAAACTTGTGGGTTACAAATACCTAACTGTTATATTTTTTTAACAGACATTAATGTATTAACTGTGTTAATAAGACCTGACTGTTAAACACTTTGAAAGATTTTACATATTTAGGTCAAGGTCACAAAAAAACTTTAAAAAAATTAAGCCCCACACCCCCCTTTGGGGGTGTGAGGCACTTGGGTTGTCATCGCTGTAGCCTCCGAAGAGACCCAACTATGACAACAAGGCAACATCCAATGTCGTGTACCCTTCGCCACGCAAGACTTGTAAACATTTACTGCATTGTCTTTTCAGTAGTTAACAAAGATTCATTTACATAATTTTGTGTTTCCAGAAGGAAACAAACTGAGGACACCCTAGTGGCTTACGTCCTCGTCCGAGTGCAGAGGCCGCCGCAACCTTTTGCATGCCAGCGTACAAACGGACATGCTCCCAAATGCCATCCGCAACCTTTTGCATGCCTGGCAGGAGCCTACCGATAATTAAAATAGGCTTTACACGGGGGCCTACTCCCGTAACCTATCTTTAATATTTTTCATTTAAAATGCATTGAATTTTTACAAGTCTTTGTAGGTCAAGGCCACACGGACATTAAAAAATTTCGGCCCCCGTACATCCATGGCGAACCACGAATGTTCGGGGGCCTTGGGGGCTAAAAACACAAATAGCTAACAAAGATTCATTTACATAATTTTGAGTTTCCAGAAGGGAAACATACTGAGGACACCCTAATGGCTTACGTCCTCGGTCCGAGTGCAGAGGCCGCCACAACCTTTTGCTTGCCAGCTTACAAACGGACATGCTCCCCAAATGCCATCCGCAACCTTTTGCATGCCTGGCAAGGAGCCTACCAATTATTAAAAGTGGCTTTACACGGGGGCCTACTCCCGTTCCCTGACTTTACAATTTACTTTGAGCATTGAAAAAGCTCAAGGGGGGATTGCTAAAACAAGCGTATACACTTTAGAAACATATAACACACTTACAACACACAATTGAGCTCAACGTAGTCAATGCTGGAACAAGCACATACACATTAAACACATATAACAAACAAGACACAAAGGATAAAAGACACAGGAGACATAGGGTACAAGTAAAACACTCTCATATAAAACAATTCGCAATACCCAAACGCAAGCGCAATATCTTACAACTAATACAAGTCTTAAAGTTAGAGTAGACTTCGCTAAACACTGAAGGCGCCATTCAATGTTTAGTGATGCCTATGGCGGTCCGTCCCGGTCGTTCACGTTCAACGCGCGGGAGCGGACTGCGAGCCGGCTCTGGCCGGACCCCCTTATATCCCCACCGGGGCTGCCACGCCCAGGATATCAGGGGTGGGGGAGGGGGTGGGGGTGGGGGTGGGGGTGGGGGGGGGTTCGCACTTTTTGTCGGGGGGGGGGGTTCGCACTTTTTGTCGGGGGGGGGGGGGGGGGTCAGGTAGGTCAAGTGGGTCAAGGTCACCCACAACACTTGTACTCTAAGTGTTGGCTATACCCCCACCACAACTGGGTCCCTAGGCTGCACAACACCGCTTTGCCAGTATGTCTCCGGCTTCCATGTGGTGCGTCTCGCTGTTCTCTAGCTCTCTATATGTAAGTAATTTTACAAGTTCTGAATGTAGGTCACTACACTTTAACTCTGGGACGATATCGACTTGTAGTATTTCAGTGTTTTGACTCAAGGTCATCACACTTTAACTCTAGCACATCAGTTATCGTACCAGAGGTGCTCAATAACCTAACTTGTAATGTTTAGGGTGGCGTTTGCACGCCACGTGGTATCGCCATGAGTGTCCAGTCCAGGTTTTAAGTTAAATTAATTTTACTGTAATCTTTTCCATTTCCGCTTCGTTTTGCCAAAGTATAAGGTGTCGCTTAATAAAGTGGTATTTCTCTAAAGTTATAGGAGATTGCAAGGATACAATTAGTTTATTTAGGAGACTCTTCATCTTGGAGTTTAACACAATTTCCACTTTGACTTTGCTTCCACGGCTCTCACAGCCTAAGCTGTACAGGAATGTTTCTTCTAGTGCCAACTCCGGCCAAGAGAACAGTGTGTTGACTGTAGGACAGCTCATGGTGAAGTGATGCGATACTCCAGCGTACCACCTCACCTTCCCCCGCCACTGTGACCTTCCCCCACTCCTGCTGTTTCCCCCACCTCTTTTCCCTTGACTCATGCGCTACAAGCAGTCTCTCAGTATTGTGCGGACTTTTGTGAGGTGAAGCCATGTCGCAGGACACTTTAGGTAAGAAACTTAGCCGTGTTAAGACTTTATTAGTTGCTCACTGTCCACCACTCAAAGTTAAGAGAGTTTCAACTTTAGCTAAGTGGCGCAAACTGTTGCGCGGAAACCCTAAGTTTTATACAAAACAGACTAATGTCAGTTTTACTGATGAGGATTTGTTTAAAATATTGGATGAAATGACTTTTCCTTGCAAAATTCAGTTAGTTACTCCCATTCCTGACAGTTTAGAGTCTTAGTCTCTCAAGCCGATATACCTAGCATACACAGAGCCTGACAGTCAGTCACTCGGTGGCTGTCGTGGGGTGCGCATCGGTGTCGGCGCTCCATTGTTAGGTTTTCAAGGTCACAGTAATATCAAATTGTTGGTGTTGTGCTGGTTCAAGGTCACCTGAGGGATAACCGATTGCCCATTTAGGCAGGGTCATGTCAGAATCTCGAGTTTAACTTGGCACTTTTGCCGTTTCTCGTCGAAAATTCGCTCCAAGTGGTCAAGGTCACGGGGACTCTGACTGAAACTCGGAGCGTAGTGCGAGAAACGGCAAAAGTGCCAAAAAATTTTAAGTTTCGGCGTGACCTTGACCTCAGTGGCGTCGGTGACGTCATTTTGATGACGTAAGGGGTGATGACGTCATCAGCACGTCATTTCTGTGACGTCATGGGTGTGACGTCATAGAAATGACGTCATTAGTGATGACGTCATCGATGACGCAATCGATGACGTCATCGATGACGTCATCGGTGAGGTCATTGACCTCGATGACGTCATCCCTCAGGTGACCTTGAACTGAGCCAGCACCAACAATTTGACACTACTTGTTTACCCGCCAATTTTAACCGCTCCACAAACTTCATCGAGTCACTGCTCTTATAGTGATTCTGTTTTGAGCTCCGCATCAAGGCTGCACCCTTGTTTTCCGTTGGTAAGATCTGATTCCGATTTTCTGAAAAATATTACGTAGAGCCCCGCAAACATGGACTTCGTCAACCCGGAATACTGGATAACTTGGACTTGGACAGCCTGCCAGAGCAGTAAAGTGCACTGAAATCAAGGCCGGAGCACGATGTGCTGCCCATCGATGGTGGTGCCTTGCTTTTTATTTATGTTTGTTTTGAAATATGACGTTTAAGATTTTAGTTTTGGTATTAAGTACACTATACCATGCAATACATATTTTTTTACAGGAATAATTAAACTATTTGTACTTTCTCTTGTGTTTACTCCTTTTATCGATAACTCGGAATTTTCAAACATGGGCACCGTTTGGTCCACTTTAGTCGGTCGGGTTTGCGAGACTCTGCTATTGGATTCAGAATAAGATAGTCATAATTTACACTATTACAGCGTGTACCTCTAAATATTTCCTCTACCTAAAAGTTTTATCGCTTTAGTGCAAAATGTTCTAATAAAAAAACTTCTCGCATTAGTACACGAAACATCGTAGAATAAGTTGGCTTAATCTGAAATATTCTGAAAAATTTATTTAAGCCTTCTTGTATTACTAAACGACATAAATAGATTATTAAAAATTAATGACACCCACAATCACCCACTTACATCTACCAACAAACTACCTACTACAAACAAACTACCTTTCTGAAAACATGAACCAAAGGCTATATCTACCACAACAAAAGGGAGTGGATTTTCAGTTGGAGTCAAAGTGGGTCATAGGAGATTTGTGTCTTTACCGAAGCACACCATTTAACAGAGTATTTATTGATAGATTTTTAATTACACTTTGAAAAAGTTTATTGTAAAACCTAGTAAATTTCATCAATGAATGTTGATATTACGACCTTTTAATGAAACCGTTCCCTCTCCGGAACATATTACAAGATAATACGTTCCGGGAAAGTAGCAGTTACTCTATCTGGTTGTAACATGTGTCTCAATTAGCCTAATCAATATCGTTATCGGCCCGGCAGCCGTTGCGCCTTATCACCGCCGATCGCCCGGCCGTGATAAGCAGCTCTAATGGCGGTGTGTAATGATCATCATTACATCCGGACTATCGGTTCCCCCATCGCAGCTCCTGCGTATCGCATCTCTCTCCACGCCTTCGCTCTGTGGTTCACCGCTCTCCGCATACCTCACCTGCTGTTGCTACCGGGGAAATAACAGTTACAACGAAATGTACTTGGGTCTCCTGTAACCAGCTTTTATTAGTTTTTAATTCAATTTAAATGTGTTGCCTCCTCTTTGAAACCTTTAGCCCCCTTCCAGTTGAACTTTAACAATGGGTTTGCATTGCGTAAGTTAAATTCCTAAAACTCTAACTGGCTGTGTAGCTGAGTGGTTTTGGTGCTCCTATTTTGGTTTTGGTGGTTTTAAAGCTAAAGGTTGCCAGTTTGATCCTATAGGATAACATAAAGGATCGCCCAGTAGCGTTATTAGCTAGTAACGTTTTAAAGGACGGTGGACCCGGTAGCAAGTTGTTATTGGGATATTAATTAATGGGCTATAATCTGGCAACCCCAAAGAGCAGTCCCGTCGTGGCGGCGGCGTGGCGGTGAGACAGAGACAGGTGGCGCAGCGCATTCCTCGGATCAGCATCAGCACGGGAGAACCGGGACTCGCGACGGGAGACGTTGACAGATCGTGCCACACGCACGCGCGCACGCACACACGCACACGCACGCCGGGTAATTGCCCCGCGTCATCCGGACACGGCCTCGTCCGATCCGTTTAATTATTCCCGGGACCATGGCCGGCCGATCTAATTGGTGTCGCATGGAAATGCGGCCCTTATTGAGACGTCCTCATTAACCCGGGACTTGTCGCCGTGCTCATACGTCAGCCGGGAAAAAACCGGGAGCTGGGAAAACAGCGGTCGACATCGCTGGCGGACATCAAACATCCACTGACTGGACTTGCATCACCGCACCGGGAGCTGGGAAAACAGCGGTCGACATCGCTGGCGGCAGCGACCACAGAATTAAATAGACTGGCTATCCCATAAGCCTGTACGTTGTCGGATGTGAAGCTAAAGTCGGCCATCTTAGCTGAGTACAGAAACGTAGAGCGACGCTGGAAAGGCGAGAAATTCTAAATGCGCTCTTATCATTTACACCGCAGTTTAAATAGTTTAAAATGCTCGAAATGCTTTGAAATTTGACACACTTATAGTTTAATAGTGTGTGACGCTAATGGTGTGGTTTTAATTCGAAAATAAAAACTGCATGACACCTAAAAAATTAAATAAGTTCCAATCTTTTTTGTACATTTTAATTAGTGACATAAAAAAGTTACATTGCTAGGAAAATTTTTGTTTTAAGGTCAGGTGCGTGATGTAAGCGAAAGAAATGTAGCCAAAAAGTTATATTTTTCGAAAAGTATTTTTTGAAAAAATTAGCTATTGTAGTTTTTATCATATGACAGGTAGAACACGAGCTTCGTGACGCGGTGATGCGGCCTCTCGGCTGCGCGGCGGCCCGCTACAAACAGGGGAATTTTCCGTGGTTAGCTTAGCTTATGGATTTGATTTTTAAAAAATTACAAATATTACATGTTTACAAAAGTAGGTCTTGCATGTTTGTATTTAACATTTTATCTACTAACTACATTTACTTTTATTAGAATTATAAATAGTCTATAACTATGTATTGTAGGCCATATTATATTTGAAAAACAAACAACAATCATAATCAGTAGGCTACATCTATTTTATCGAATTTTACACTAATTCAAATTTACAAATCAATAAATAAAACTATGTTTTAATAACATTACTGACTGCTTTGCTACTACAAAGTGTTTAAATGAAAACATCATCTACGCAATACCAAAAAGGTTATAAAAACAAATAAAACAATAAACCACAATAAATAGTTTACCTAATAAAATATGAGTTTACCATACGGGACATATTTCAAAATACAAAGACAATTGAAATAATCAAAATATAGAAATATAAATGATAAAGTACAAATAATGAAGTAAGAAGAATAAAATGAACGTCTGCCATAAGTTTCTTATTGTTTTACTGTCCCATAAATGTGATTGTTTTAGTTAGGTGGTTTCTGATTTTTTGTTTGTGTACAGTAGGCTATCATTGTAATTTTTAGTGTAATGATGTATCCTGATTGTGAAAAATATTTTGCATATTAGTTTGGTAAGCAAGACGAAATGGTTTTAAAAAGGATCTTGATCTAAAAAGTGGTCACTGTGAAAAAGATTAAGGGCAATACAATGGTTTAACTTTAGTATCCATCACGTCTACGACATTTTTTGTGCATATCAACATTTTATCAAAGTTTCTGTATCAACAAAAAAAAATTTAACAACCGATTCACTCAACAAACAAAGCTTTGTTAGTTCGGAAGATGGTTGTATTAATCCTCCTCGGTTCTTAAAAAAGTTAGGACTGCGGCATAGATCTTCGTTTGCAGGAAAGCTGCAATAATGCCTTTCTATACACACTGATAATAAAATATATCTGATTTAGCCTACTCAGTTGTATGCATTTAAGTGTCCGATATGCTAAGTTCAAAAACAATTAATTGTTCAAACCATTACCTACAGAGTAATGGTAAACAGTTTATACAGTACTGTAAATAGTTTAGGCCTACTGAAGTAAGACAATATCAAAACCGAATAAAAATAACAATACATTTTATTCTAAAAACTACATTCACTATAATACTTTTAATATTCATACAGGCCTAGGCCTACTTACTACCTTCATACGGCATACTTGCATAAACGAGGTATCAATAATTCATAAACCCGAGTGGCTTTAAAAGAATTTTACTAAGCCAAAGATAAAGATTAACATGGATGGGAAATTCAAACCTTTATTTTCAATCCTGGGGTGTGTTTTTCTATCGCTGGTCTAATTTGCAATAAAAACCTATCAGAAGTACAGAATTTGTAACATTTTTTTAAAGGACGGAGACACTAGTAGGATAAGGCCTAAGTTCGTTTTGTAGGATAGTTCAAGTAAAGCTATTTAAAAGCAAAAAACAGGGATAAATTTCTTGATGTCGTATGGGATTCTCAGCCGTGAACACACTATTTTACAACAACAAACTAACATTGAAACTTCTCCTAGTCTGATATGAAATCAAACTTACCTATGGTAGGTGATACCTCTAGCCCGACCTTTGTTGAAGCACCCATATGCCACACAATTTGTTGGCATGACGCAAGGGTTAAAAGCTGTGAAAAACCTGCCAAGGGTTCTGGCTAGGTTGCGGCTGCTGCCGGCTGCCCTGGGAGCGCGCGGCACTAGGGTGACTCATCGCAGCGACCGCCATATTGGTTGAGTTTCTGGCTCAGACGTTGGTTACACCTTTGCGTTCGCTTCGGCCAGTCTATTTAATTCTGTGGTCGCTGGCTGGCGGACATCAAACATCCACTGACTGGACTTGCATCACCGCACCGGGTCGGCCCAGTTACGGCGCTCTGGGCGAGCTGTAGGGGAAGTCGGTGCTGGACTGAAATGGTGCGCATGTGTGCTGTACAACAGTTTAGTATTTTTTCATTCAATCAAAAGTATTTTGAAACTACACTGAGATGTGCGACAAAATGGTCCATTTTTCTCTATAATAACTGTTTTAATAGGCCATACAAAGTGGTTAAAAAATAAGTCATTAGACGTAAGTGATTATCTTTTAGGGATTCGGTTAACCTTTGTAACACAGTACTGTGGTTTACTTATAACTGTTCAGTCTAATATTTGGTAAATCGGCAAGGCGATTATTTCCACAATACCCCCATGATATTTGAGATGACTTTAGATTCCTCTATGAAATATCTTCAGAAATGTTTGCGACATCTTTGTAATGTAACGGCAATTTCTTTTGTTCAATTACGCAAACTCAATGAGTTGATAATAAATTGATTGTTTATTGAGGTAATTATTTAATTTTATAGAAATGGGGCCATCCATAAATTACGTCATCGCTTTTTGGCCATTTTTGGACCCCCCCTCCCTAAAATCATAATTTGTCTGACCCCCCCCCCTCTCGAAAAAATTACGTCATTTTTAACAAACCTCCGTTTTAAGGAAAATATTGCTTTTTAAATGCTACATGATAAACTAAAAAAAAAATTGACCAATCAAATCTGAATTTACCTTCAGAAAAGCCACAATGACTTTCTCAATGGAAAAATAAACTATAAAACAACGCCTTAAAGTAGTCTAATGCATTTTATAGATAATTATTTTATAATAGTTGAGTCGTGTTAGAATTTATCATTGTTTTACTGTTAAAATTTGATATGAAACATAATATTTAAAATGACGTCATATCAAAGTCGACCCCCCCCCTTGCACATCACCTTACCGTCATTTTCAATCTGGACCCTCCCCCCTATTTTCAGATGACGTAATTTATGGACGACCCCAAACATAGGCTTAAGTTGAAGTCTTGATATATAAATAACAAAACTGAAAATCAGCTTTTCATATTTCATTTCAGTTTGTTTATTTACTTCAAGAACTATGTTTATACAGTAGTGATGTGCGACGCTCTACTACTGATTTTGTTTGATACGTGTTGCAAACAAAAACAACAACTTGGAATCGCTTGGAATACGCTCATGTGGACTCTATGTGGACTCATGTGGACCAGTAGTTTGGTGCCATTTCTGCTCCACTGTACTTTTGTTCTTGGTTTCATTTTGTTTTTTACATTGTTCCTGTTGCCGTTGCTGTTGCTTTACTTTGTCGTTGTGTTAATGATGTTTTCTGATGTTTGTTGCAGGCAACAACAACAACTCGGAGTACGCGCAGGTGGACTCCAAGTCGTACCAGTGGTTCGGCGCCACGGTGCGGAGTTCGGGCGAGGACGGCGTCATTGTGGTGAGTGTCGCCGATTTGTGATGAAAAACATAAAAGTTTACCACTAGGATAATGGTTAGTGCAGCGGGTCTGACGTAGGCTCGAATCACACAACTGTGATACGAACTTTTATTATAACTACTGATGGATACCTCAAAGTCCCAACTCATTGAGGAGGGTCTCAAACACAAAATATACATTTCGACGCGGCCAATGCGTGAAAAATTGCCAAATTTTGGTCAGAAGGTCCATCAAATTTAAACAACGCATATATATGCGTCAAATTTTTTACAAGAAAAAATCGAATTTCGCCTCCCAGTTCGCGCCGTGTGGACTGCGGAGCGAATCCCGCCTGTGGCCGCGCCACACGCCCGTGGTCACGTGACCTGCTGAAATAGACTTGGCCCGTGGTGACGCTGACTCAGCCGCGGTCGCCAAGGTTGCGTCTCCCCCGCGCCGCGCCCGCGAGGTGCCAGCGGCGAGAACGTTTAATCCATCAGAGATACAACTAGGGTGCTTCACGGGAATTGTTCACGGGAAATCTTTACGTAAAAATAAATTTCCATGATTTTTACCTAGGCCTACTTGTAAACATGCCTTCTCAACGCAAAGTTGGCAATTCATATGAACAGTTTTTGAAGAGAGTGAAAAAAACGAAACGCTTCTATTGTGCATAGTTTTTAAATGCTTCATTTCTGTTACAAAACATACGGAAACAATTATTTTTTCGAACTTTCTATTGAGTAGAGACGATCGTTTCCGAAATATGTCTTAAGATGGTTAAAACATGAAATATTTCCTAACTTTGTTAAAAAGTAGATTGATAAGACAGTACCTTATTTTTTGGATGAAATAGTTTAGTCGCAGCTTTGATGTTAGTGTTGTGTAAACTAAAGGGTAAAACATTGCCGCAGGATACTGAAAATAAAATATTTTGGAGATACTGAGGTTTGAATATGTTTTTCCAAAACTGCTGCTGGCTTTTGTAATGCCCAAAACGTAAGCCGCGCGCACACAAAACTTAGATCCTTTTCATTGATAATAGTGCATAGTTTTCTTAGGGGCTACCCCCCTAACACCCATCATGCGCAGTGGAGCGCTCGTGGTAGTGCAGCAATGGTGTGGTCCGTGTTGCCGGGTGTTCCCTGATTGTCCGAGACGTGGAGTAAATCACCGATGAAATACCCGCAAATAGAGACGCTCATTAGGGTTTACGAGCGCCGCCGGCCGCGCACCGCCGCGACTGCAACAGATCTGCAACTGCAGCGGACCCGCGCATCTCCGGGGCAACATCTGCATGTCGTCACTGCCTGGCGGTAGGAAACGTTGAACAAACAAACTTTAAAATTTAAAGCCTTGACTTAGTAATTATTGTCAACCTCCCTAGTTAAAATAACCACCTATATATATCAACCTGTTTGACATGGTTACTAATTACTAAGTAGAATTGATTATATAAACCTGAAATTAGTCAATTCAACCCTACAATAGCTTAACCCGGACTCGGTTAACTTCTCGTTTTTTCAGTGAAACAACCATCATGATATGGCGGCCATTTTTTAAAGTCCAATCATCGATCTATTGCCACTTATTGTACAGAATTGTCATAACTTTGAAACATAGGCTACCGTAACGGGTTGGATTTTAAATCGTAACTCAATCATTTAATTGTAATGAAATCTAACCTATCGACTATAAATAGACGAAGAAACTGATATGTTATATAAATATTCTTATTTGAACAACAACACAAAGTTTCACCCGACAACCCGACAAGACTTTCCTTCCACGTTCCACGGTGGTTCGGTGGTTCCCACTACAATCCTGCGCCGTCTAAAAGAATTCAACTTCGGACCAGAGGCCGTCATAAAATACTTTATTTGGGAACGCGCCGCCGCTTTCTTGCTACCGATTTATTCGAGTAAACGCATTCCGGAAACTGTATTTTTACCGTCCGTTGTGAGCGCTGCGTTCGCCGCGTTGTCGGCCGCGTATTTATGGGGCTGGACGTGTTAAATTCCTGCGTCCGTCGGCGGACAAATTCACTTTGGCTCCATCTACGGCGAGTCAGAGGTCGGCTCCGCAAGAATCCGGGCCGTAAGATAACCGGGGTAATTTATAAACAGTGTTTTAAACGTCGCCGCTGAAATACGGCGGTTATGTGTGGCGGAATTATGCGGCCACCGAGTCAGCCATTGTCCATTGTCCGGCGTTTCGGCGTCTTGTGGTGGCGGCGCCGCGCCTGCGGTGCGGGTGGCACACCTGTATCCGTCATATTGGCCGCTCTGCTGCCGCTGAACATAAACCATACAGTCTGGTGTCTTATGCGACCATTGTCCATTGTCCAGTATTTCGGTGTTGTGTTATATTGTGTTGGTACACCTGTATCCGTCATTTTCTTCCGTACTGTTACCGCTACCCCGATACACGGGCATAAACCAAGCGACTTCGGCGTCTTTCGCGACCATTGTAAATTGTCCGGAATTTCGTTGTATTGTGGTGTCACACCTGCTTCCGTCATATTGGCCCCACTGCTACCACTAATCATAAACCACGCAACCCCGATGTTTTATTCGATCGTTGTTCATTGTGTGTTACTTCATATCGTATAGTGTCAGTGGCACACTTGTATCCGTTACCTCTGCCACACTTCTGTAAACCATTGCCGGGTATTTCGGTATCTTGTGGTGGTACACCTGTGTTCGTCATATTGGCCCCACTGCTACCACTAATCATTAACCACGCAACCCTGATGTTTTATTTGATCATTGTTCATTGTGTAATACTTCGGTATTGTATGGTGTCAGTGGCACACTTGTATCCGTTACCTCTGCCACACTGCTGTAAACCATTGCCGGGTATTTCGGCATCTTGTGGTGGTACACCTGTGTTCGTCATATTTGGCCTCACTGCTACCGCCCGAATACACGGGTATAAACCACGTGACCCCTGAATCTTATGCGGCCATTGTTTCCAGTACAACATGTTCCTCGCTGAAGGTAATGTTTTAGCGAGCGAATAAACAAAGTGCAACAATGCTTTCTCGTCCGCGTTTGGTCGCGGGCCGGGCGTTACGTTGCGGTACCAGATGGCGGTGTGAAGGATGGACTAAATGTTGCAGGGCTCGGGACGGGAGGAGTACCACATTGTGCTATATAAGGAGAGTTGGTCAAACCTAACATCTTCACAGATATGCATTTTGGGTAAGAGGTGGATGAAAAACTGAGCAAACGTTATTACACAGGCATAGGTGAGCAACAGATTTTTTACGCCTCCCCCCCCTCATTACATCACTACATACAAGTGACAAGGTATAGGATTGAAAAATCAAACCTTCAACAGCGTTTTGTATTGAAATTAATTCAGACAAAATCATAGTAATCTTTCTCAGAAAAGAACAATGTGATGAAAGGTAGAGTTGTGTAGATGAGCAGAATCCCAACATTTTAATTCACATCGGCCCCCGGGGGCTATGCCCTACAGGCTTTAAAAGTCGCAATGTTAATCTTATTTAGAAAATTAATTGATTGAATCATTAGACACATGTTGTAATAAATGCTGGCAAATAAAAACAACACGTTTTCAGTTATAGAAATTGTTTGAACTATTTGCATCCAGATCAACTGATATTTAAGTGGAATTTCGACGAGTGGGCAATCTCTATTATAGCTTTAGTACATAAGCGGGCTTGATTTACACCCTAATATAGACTAAGTGTATGCTTACACAGAAGATTGCGGACCAGATAAGTATTGGTTCAGTGCCCAACCGCCAGGGTCCTATAACAAGGGGAAATCGCTGCGATTGTTTGCGGAACGTGCTCGTCATATGTATGTGACAAATTCAATTGTAATCGCGGGGCTGCATGAGTAGAAACTAAATCTGCCAAACAAGCAAACAGGTGATTTGGTGTCGATATTGATGTAGGGTGATAAGGCTACTTCGAATAGAATGCTGTTGCATGGTCATAAATGATTTATTCAGATGTTCCAATATTTTTTATGATAACCAGTATAATTTAAAATCTTTTGTGGACAATTCTATATAACTTTTTAGATGGCATTATCAGTTTTGAAATTTGTTGCTTGCTAGCTGGACTGTTTAGCTAGACTGGGACGGTGGCGACGTCCTGTAATCCAGCTACTTGGAGGTCACGAATTGTGGATAGTTATAAGGGGCGCACCGAAACTGCGATCCAAAACCCAGGTAGACACCGAAACTGCGATCCTTACCCCAAGGGTGACCCCAGGCAGACGCCGAAACTGCGATCCTGGCACGGAGGCCGCCCCCGGGATGATACTGTACAACAGACGATACTGTACGTACGAGACGACACTGCTGCTCTTGCTCTCAAACTGAGAATGACTGATATATTTGTGGGGGGAAATAAAGAAGGAATGTACACCTTGAACGTCTTCGTTTATTGGTCCAGGTTATAAGAGTCATCTTCACCCCTGGGCCGGTAGCCCATTGTTTCGCAGTCGGCAATATTAACTATACGGCTTTTATTGCAAAACATGGTATTTAATTCCCCTGTTTCGCACGCCGTTTTTCAACTGATTTTCCTTAAACTTGGTAAGTATTTAGTTGAATAGTTATATTAGGTCCCTCATACCTCGAAATTTTTAAAATTTAACAAATATTACTCTCTGTGACGTCGCAAAGCAACTCGATTTTCCTTAGTAATATTTCAAAATTTAGTAAAATTTTCAAAATTTCGAGGTATGAGGGACCTAATATAACTATTCAACTAAACACTTACCAAAAGTTTAAAGAAAATCTGTTGTAAAACGGCGTCCGAAAAGGGGGAATCTAATACCATGTTTTGCATTAAAAGCCGTATAGCTACCATTGCCGACTGCGCAACAATGGGCAACTGGCCCAGGGGTGAAGATGACTCTTAAGGGGATGGTATGCGCGAGTTTAGTACAACTTGGAAGTCCCGTGTCGTCCCACTAGATCCGAGTCCCACTAGATCCGGACATGAAATTGACAGCAAACTGTCCCACTAGATCCGCGACAAATATGTGGTCCTAATGAGGGGATTACCGATTCCACTTTCGCGCGGCGGCGAGGGCAACCCTTCTTATTACTATTGCTTGACTGCACTCGGTAGCAACAAGCGCTAGAAACCCAGTGTTGTTGTATCGCTTTAAATACAACTCAATATGAATAAATTTCGTTAGCATAACTAATTTGTTCTTAAAATTTCAATTATTTTGATACCAAGTTTGATATTAATCGGTTGATATACAATTATTGACGCAAACAAAACACATTACCCCTATGTGAATACATTCCCTAGGGTACAACAATGCCATAGTATCTTAATTCTGTAGTTATTTTCCGATAATCCAGTATAATTTTGTTGTTGGCATTATTTTTTTAAGTTAGACATCCTGAAAATAAATAAATTGATTTAAATATTATTAAACTTTTTTTAAATTGTTAGCTACAAAGGAAAGATTTTATTAAACTTTTCTTTATGTACTGGATTAAAAGTTATAAACAAATATATAAATTGTAAATAGCACAATGGAACTTCACCAAGGATCCGCAAGGTGCCGCTACTTCAGGGGGTAGTGACCTCTGGAATTGCGGCTCTGCCCTCGGAATGCGCTAAAAAAAAAAAGAGATAGGCTTTAGGGTGCATAAAACTTTGCTTGTATACTGTCGAGATGTTTGATATATTTGGTCTGATGATTCGTGAACAATCATTGAAATAGCAATAGTGCAAGCAATGTGATTACACCCTAAAAGGCCGAGTGCGGTTATCCGTGCGGGTTCAAGGCGTCCGTGGGTCTTATACCCCCTGTTGTGTATGTTTGTGCGAGACTATACGACAGGCCCGCCTCATTGAGGTACCATTTTCACAAAGGGGCACGCAATCTCGGGTGGTGCTAACAATGAACTTATCGTACTTCTTTAATTTTCCTCATCCCTTATGTTTCTAAGTGTAAAAAAATTTAAACAATTTCATGTTCAATTACAGTATCGTCAACTATTTAAGGTTTATGCCTACCAGTGAAAAGGAAAGTTTTATTTTACACGACTACTCTGCTGCTGAGCGGTTTTCCGAGAAGGCTGGGAGGGGTCTAATCACCCTCACGGAGAGCGCGGATCTACTCGGACTCTCTCCCGAGGTAGCGACCGGACTAATTAGGGTTACTTTGGAATTCGGATCTAGCGGGACTCGGATCTAGTGGGTCTCGGATCTAGTAGGACTGCACCGGAAGTCCCAGTTCATTGACATTATAGTTGAAAAGTGACTTGAGCGAAACGAAAGATACCAGAGCCATTAGCCTACACCGGACGCTGGAATCACCGCTGGACCCTCCGCTACCTGCTGATGGGCCGCTGTGCCAGGATCGCAGTTTCGGTTGTGGGATTAGCGAACCGTTTTGAGGATTAAAACTAGGATCGCAGTTTCGGTGCGCCGGTTATAAGCGATGGCTTGTGGATGCGATATTCCCTAGTGGGGATTAACGTCCGCACTAGTGAATACTAGATCATCTATGAAGACCATCCTCATAATTAGACCAATTCGTATATAAGAGGTCAATTGTGGTTCAGATCCCACGTTAAACTGTAGGTCCCTAGATACCATTGGCTGTTGGGCTATGAATTAACAGTCCTGTCTAAGGTGAATGTCGTCCTTAGTCAGTAACAAGACTACAAGATCGCGCCACAATCATCCTACACTCATCTCTCATTCATACTTGGCTTTAAACTACCTATTGAGTTAGGTCGCCATTTCAATTAAGGTATTAAAGCAATAATTAAAATGCTACTATTTATTTTTATATGTAGTCTTATAATAATTTTTCTTTAAATTAGAATATCTTATGTGGTTCAAGGGAAGTCCCCACAAACGAATATGAAAATTGTAAACTATGAGGAGACGCCAAAGAAAGACAGGGAAAGTAGAAATGTACATGGATAAATATATTTTATAGTGAAAGTGAAACAATTTAAACTGGCGTATCCCATAATCGTAATATTTTGGATGGTACTGATTTAGTTTTGGCGTAGTTTAACTTATATATAAAACTACCAATACTATAGATAAAGCCGCAACTTTAATAGTAAAATATCTTGTTTTATCCGCCAGCATTCCTGGGATGCCGTGTACAGACTATTATTCTCCACTTAGTCCCCTAAAGGTTTTATGCCGAGTAATTTCACCATAAACTACAGCGGCAGTGCTCGAATGCCGATTATATTGCGCTTTAACTACCGGTATCAAGCAATAAGTTGGCCCACTCTCCATTGCTATAAACCGCTAAATAATTTTACTACAGATAAATTAAGATAATAAGCTATCAAAATTCTCATACCGGCGCTTCAAGATAATTCATGGGTTTTAAAATGATTTTTTTTAGTGAAACCATGCATGTCTCTACAATTTGTACAATAATTCGGGTGATTTCCAGTGCCAACTCATTTTACAACTCAAATACTTTTAGCGAATTTCCCTATAGGGAATACGCTATTACCGTAGTAGCCATGGTAAGACCTAAGCCCGGGACCACTTTACTTTTTCATTTTGAGGTCCCCAGAAGCCAAAAACACCATTCGTTCGTTTTCATATATATATATATATATATATATATATATATATATATATATATATATATATATATATATATATATATATATATATATATATATATATATATATATATATATATATATAAGTATGTATGTGTGTGTGTGTGTGTGTGTGTGTGTGTGTGTGTGTCCGTGGTACCAATAACTTTTGAAGCGGACCTCCGATTTTGATCAAATTTGGTATGAAGGTGTAAGACCAGGTCTAAATTCATGAGTTCGCGAACCAGCATTGTCGGGTTATGGGAACGGGGTTTTACGGGGTTTTTAATGGGTTTTTGGCATTTTTGGACCTAAATTTTCAAAATTCATCAACTTTAACAAAAATCATTTAAAAGAGCTTAAAAAAACAAGCAATTTAGTATTTTGAATCTTTAAAATAGCTTAACTGGTTATAGAGAAAATTCAAAACCAGTTTCCCATGTTATTCTTATGGGCAAATCTTTAAAAAGTTATATATCGCTTATTTATCAACATATCATAATAAAAATTTGTATGAACCTTCACTAGGTGGTGAGTAATTAAGATTTGATCAAAAACCCACATGGCAGCAAACCTACATGCTAAATACCACGGTATTCTCATGGAAAATAAGTGTATAATGGGAGCAAGAGAGATGAAGATAATAAATAAGGTATCTGTTCCTAATCAGCTAATCAGCTGTCTCCTGCATATTTTTCAAATTTGAAATGTTTATGTTTTGTTATTTGTAAACAAATCATTCCTTTTGCATTGAAGCTTTGGATGTCCACTTTTATTACTGTTAAAAAAGTCATTTATTGCAATATAAATATTAATGTATAAATTATTAAATGAAAATAATTTACTCAGAAATATAATGCTATTAAATATATTATATTTCCTTGTAAAGATTATTAATTATATAAGATAGCCAGAAAGTTCTTTGATGTTGAAACAATAATTCTTTGGAAATTCGCTGAGTATGCAAGTCTGCTGCGACGGGGGTATTTTAACTTTTCAAACTTAACCATTAAACAAACTAGAATTATTTTAATACCTTATTCAGTGTTTATAAGTAATATTTTTTTCTTTAATAGGCCTATACTAGGCTTACATCCCAGGAAGAGCCAACTCTAAATTATACTACAAAAAAAACTGAATCCTAATAAAGTTTCTTTGTTTCGTATTAAGACGCGATCGCAATTGTACGCTCAGAGTCCCCGAAATTAATTTATTGTGTCTAATCCTAAACTAAACCCCACGTTTTCAAATCTAAAAAGCATTACTATCATAAAACAAAATAAAAAATGTTTAGGCTTATTGTCAATGCAGTATAGATTCATTATTCACTGGATTATAAAAATCCCATAGAGCGATTTGAAATACTGTAACACCCATTTAAGCTATATTTTTTACATTTTTCCACCGAATGCCTCACCATCCCTTACATTTCAAAATGCTACCCTTCCCCTGTATAAGGACATATTTTATTATTAAATGATTTTCTTGTTTTATAGTGTTGTTTTGGAATTGTATTGTTTTTGCTTCCATTCCATTGTATAGTATGATAATTTTGATTCAACTTTATTTGGAAAGGTTTTTGACATTGATTGTTGATTGGTTTATCAGTTCACATTAGTCATACTTCCCCTTTGTTGTTTTAGTATTATAGCATTTTCGGAAAGTATGATCTGAATGGGAGATTTTTTAGGATTTCAGTTTTTTAGGGAATATTGATAGATTTTCAAGAAGATAAATTAAAAAGTTAGAAATTTTTGATTAAAATCTGGATGTTTCTGCATTGGCGGATTACTACTAGGAGTGTTTTCTCGCTAGGTTAAATGGAGAGTTTCCAATCCCAAAGTTGCGGAAACTTACCATAAGACCCAGGTGAGGTGGCATCTTCCCCACTTCAGCTGGAACCCCGTCCGCGCTGCCCCGGTGGTCCGCAGTAAACGTACTGCCTCCTCGTCCGGTAAATGACGCTGTCATTGTACGTACAATACGTACGCACGTATAATAACGCGTATAATAGCCAGCCGTACATTCCGCTGCCAGCCTTTGTTTATTATCCCACCGTTAGTTTACCCGCGGGTTTATGATAACGTCCTCTGATGAAGGACTCCTCCTCGGCGCGCGGACATTTTATATTTGGTTTTATTGATATTTTTCCTAGAAGTATGCCTTTTGCGGGGTTTTACTATTTCAATTTCTTGAGTAATTGTTGGGTTTCACGTTCCTGGCGTTCTTCTTCCTTGACTGCAGAATTGTTTGTACAATCAAGTTTATTTGGTTAAATTTAAAGGTAATGTTTTTTACCAAATTTCCGTATAGACACCCATAATTTATAAGCGCGCGAGTACTTAAGAGGGTAACTAAACATATCGTAAACTTGTTTTATTATTGGCCAGGAAAAAAACTTTAAGAAACAAAGTTGAAGTTAATGAATGGATTTTAAAGGTTTACTTAAAACATCATTAAAATTGTTATAAAGTGATTGGTTTTGTGAAAAAATGTTTATCGCCTTTACTTACTCCTGTGACACAACAGATTTTGAACAGTTTCGTATCGATTTTAGATGCCCAGAATGATATCTCAATTTACGTGGTTATAAGATATTCAATATCTTAATTTGGATTGCCCATTAAAATTTTCAAAGTTGATCCAGAAAAGCAATTATTAATGGTTTGATGGTTAAAATAAAAACAAAATTTTTGTGTAGTGTTTATTTGTATCAAATTATTTTGGTAAATGTGACAAAGATGTAACATATTGTTGCCTCGATTCGGCCGGCCAGGTCACCCAGCCCCTTGTTGAATGTCTAGGTGTGGTGGTGACTCTCGCCGAAGAGCGGCCGGCCAGGTTCACCCAGCCCCTTGTCGGATGTCGAGGTGTGGTGGTGACTCTCGCCGAAGAGCGGCCGGCCAGGTTCACCCAGCCCCTTGTCGGATGTCGAGGTGTGGTGGTGACTCTCGCCGAAGAGCGGCCGGCCAGGTTCACCCAGCCCCTTGTCGGATGTCGAGGTGTGGTGGTGACTCTCGCCGAAGAGCGGCCGGCCAGGTTCACCCAGCCCCTTGTCGGATGTCGAGGTGTGGTGGTGACTCTCGCCGAAGAGCGGCCGGCCAGGTTCCCCCAGCCCCTTGTCGGATGTCGAGGTGGTGGTGGTGACTCTCGCCGAAGAGCGGCCGGCCAGGTTCCCTGAGCCCCTTGTCGGATGTCGAGGTGTGGTGGTGACTCTCGCCGAAGAGCGGCCGGCCAGGTTCACCCAGCCCCTTGTCGGATGTCGAGGTGTGGTGGTGACTCTCGCCGAAGAGCGGCCGGCCAGGTTCCCCCAGCCCCTTGTCGGATGTCGAGGTGTGGTGGTGACTCTCGCCGAAGAGCGGCCGGCCAGGTTCACCCAGCCCCTTGTCGGATGTCGAGGTGTGGTGGTGACTCTCGCCGAAGAGCGGCCGGCCCAGGTTCACCCAGCCCCTTGTCGGATGTCGAGGTGTGGTGGTGACTCTCGCCGAAGAGCGGCCGGCCAGGTTCACCCAGCCCCTTGTCGGATGTCGAGGTGTGGTGGTGACTCTCGCCGAAGAGCGGCCGGCCAGGTTCCCCCAGCCCCTTGTCGGATGTCGAGGTGTGGTGGTGACTCTCGCCGAAGAGCGGCCGGCCAGGTTCACCCAGCCCCTTGTCGGATGTCGAGGTGTGGTGGTGACTCTCGCCGAAGAGCGGCCGGCCAGGTTCACCCAGCCCCTTGCGGATGTCGAGGTGTGGTGGTGACTCTCGCCGAAGAGCGGCCGGCCAGGTTCACCCAGCCCCTTGTCGGATGTCGAGGTGTGGTGGTGACTCTCGCCGAAGAGCGGCCGGCCAGGTTCCCCCAGCCCGTGTCGGATGTCGAGGTGTGGGTGGTGACTCTCGCCGAAGAGCGGCCGGCCAGGTTCACCCAGCCCTTTGTTGAATGTCGATATGTGATCCTTTGTGTTGTACAATTTTTTGAATGATAAATTTTTGTTTATTTTGTCCTGTATTATGTGAACAGTGTGAATATTTATATAAATTTTCCATAGTAACCAAGTCTTTAATTAATTGTCGTCTTTAGCATAGCTACAACAAAAATCGTTGTGCAATAAAAACACTTAAGGGTCGTCGATTTATTCTGAAATAATCGGGAAACTAAAACTATTACAAAATAATGTTATATTTAAACATTTTGGATCAACTAAAACTTTAACGCTGAGGTGTTGTATTTAGGTCTAAAATAAAAACCTTTATCGCTTATTTATTTTATGATATATTTTATGAAATATATTTTTTATATTATTATAAAAAAAACATAAAATAAAAATGCATAATTTCATAGCTTTCCTATCAGTAATTTGTAAAATTAAACGGCTACTATTGATTTTTTGTTTGTTAGCGAATTTCACTATAGAAAATACGCTATTTTTTGCATTATTTGTCAGTTTAGAACGAGTGTAATGCGTCTACCCGTTAGATCCAAATAGCCACACCGCCAATTCCGCCTATACCAATCACAGTGCCAACCTCACCAATACCGTAACGATGGCCGAACTCTCATCGCAAAGATTGCATTAATTGCGCTCACTGCGCCGGCGCATCGCTAATTATCTCGCTAATGACGTGGACCAATTAACGGTTTGTGGGACAAAGCGGGTAATGACGGCAACGCATGATGGATGGCGTATAATAGAGACGGATGTCTTCATCATCCGCAGCGGCGCCCGGCCTCCTCCGTGGCCTCCTGGGTAATGTAGACGTGGCCGCCGTCCGCGAGGAGATAGAGATGCTGGTTGCTCAATTGAGGGAGGCGCAGACGAAGATGTCCTCTACCAGAGAAAGGGGAGGAAAAGGTAATCAGAGAGAGGTTGCAGAGAGAAAGAGGTTTTGAAATATTACACCTTTAGTTTGGCTATAACTCACTTGTTAAAAGTTATCTAATGATTATTTGGTTCGTAAATGTCGTCCAACATTAAATAAGCAGCAATACAGTACAATAATTTCGAAATTTCCATGTTACTATGAATTTTGGGTTTATATTTTAGCCTTTATGAACCTGGATGCATCAAATCGATTTGTCTCAAATATTGTAGTTACACATTTATTATAACGACTATCGGGGTAGCTACTCGCTGATTATCACTATAATTGCAGGATATTGCTGTAACGGTAGTTCTTGTGTCCTGTCAGTTTTTTGCTCATGTAATCCTCCCGTAGTTGGTTATCCATGATGGACGGACCCCCATAAAAGATCGCGCAACGCTCTAGAGAGTTTGATGATTTATTGCTGGACTTTCTACCAACAGTAGCTTCGCCTTTTTAACCAAGGGAAAACGAGGCGAGACTCACACGAGTGCAGGAAAAAGGGGGATTTCGATTTCCAAAAAATTGAAGACTATATATCATTTTTTGAACCATTCCGAAGGAATCTACGGAATAAGTTGGGTAATATCAAAATTACCATAGCCTTTGGACAGATGAGTGCTGAGCTTGATCCAATATAAGCAATTGTTCTAACTTCTGCGCGAACTGAGTGGTTATCGCCACCGAGTCTATAACGGTTAAAAGAGTTAAAAATAAACAAACTTACTCTTTTTACCTGCGAGTGTTACCAACGCTGCAGAAAATGGTTCTCCGTTTGCGTTGGAGATTGTTTGACTTTACGTTAGTACAGTAAAGAATTTGAAAGTGACCTACAGCAGCATTGCTTCATCCGTTTATTCAGTCAGCTGTGTAATGGTAAATCTTATAACGACTTCCGGTTTAGTTTTATCGCTTCATTTCCGGGACACAGTAAAAAAATATTACAGGACCTGGAAAAACAGTTTTGATTTTCCTGTACCGATCATAATCAAATCTGTTCAAACAAGATTAGCGGATAATTTTCCTCGAATATAAATTGTCTTTGTATTTTTTCGGCATTCATAAATGATGTGATTTTTTTCAGGGAGTGAACTGAACTATGTATATAGGCCTAACCAATCGGAAAGTTATATGCTAGGCCTATTTGGTTCTATTTTATTTCCAAGATTGGCGAAGAGCCAAATCTTTGTTGAACGGAAATCTCTTGATTGGCAAAGAAATGGAATTCGTCAACTCTTTATTTTTTGTTTTTTTCTGATGTCTTTTATCTCAAATAACTATAATTTATTATAATTCTATTTCAATCGTAACGACAAGTTATTTTTGTAACCTTTTCACAAAAAAATTAAACCTTTTCACTTTAAAAAATCAACCCATCCATCCAACCAATACACCCTATAAAGGTTGAAAGTAGCGTCGACGAAATGACCGCCAGCTAACGGTGAGTAGCACTCAGCTGCCGCACTACGCAGCGCACTGCGACGGCCCAGGTGGCCATAGAAATGTCTTAATCCGCGTTTACACAGCAATAACTGCAGAGTAGAGCGCCATATGGCCCTAGCCGGTAATGGCGCACTAATATAGATTTAACCGCCATCTAATGCGCCTGTTGCCCGCCGCGCGGCGCTGCTGCTGAAAGCCGGGATTACGGAGACCCCTACGGCCGGTAGCACTGAAGGCGCGCGCCGCCGCTCACGCTTTCTATGTAGCTGTCGTCACATTAATCATAATCGCAACATAAATCTGATAGTAAAATTCATCATTTGGCTTCGCAATGGGTTGAATATGGCTTAGGGTACATTTTAATAGTTTTATTATTAAAAAAGAACGTTTTTATACGGAACAATCATTGATAAGTACTTCTTAAATTAATTGATGTCATACATGATAGTTAAGAGTCATTTGTATCGACAGTTAAAACGCTTTTGTTTAGAAACCGTTATTTCGAATTTTCATTTACAACTACAAACCTAATCATGTTATTTTTTACTAAATGCTGTAAATAGTGTAAACTACTAACAACGAATCTTGTTTTTACTTTCTGAGTAAATGTTGAAAACGACTTTTATGTAATGTACAATGCAAAATGTAATATATATGTGTGGATGATGGAAATCCTTAACACCACTCTAGAAATCGTTTAGCTTATTCTCCTAGCATCTAATTGTAATTATAATAAAATTACAGTTACAGCATGATGTCCCAACTCTTAATTTTGGAATAATTTCAGTGTAATTTACGCTCTATTTTGCAAGGACTTCTGCACTACATAGTTCAAAAGGTCGCACATCAACTGCGCGAAAAATTCCTTCGATTTGCATCAACTGCGCGAAAACCGAAAAGGGTTCCCCAAAAATGTGCATCAACTGCGCGAAACCCGAGCTAGGTATACGGTAGTTGGCTGCGGAAGAAATTTCCTAGTTTACAGGTTCATCCCAACCTCCCATATCACAATGTGTGGTCAAACTCTTGGCTTTGGCACTAGCATTCGTAAATATTTAAGTGGTTTTCTTAACTCCACTCCCCATGTTATTTTATTGGTTATTTCGGTCCGTCACGGTGTAGTTTTTAAAGGCACAACATCACACACGTTGCCCTGGAATTTTCATAAATAGCCTACTATATGTTTTTTGAAAGATTGCGAACTGTAAATATATTGTTGTTTGTTTTGTAAAAGTAGGCTCACTTATATTTGTTGTTAAAAATAGTTGAATGATTTTGGAGCCTCAAGAAGAATTCAGTCGGTATTGACAAGAGGCATACAGTACTAAGCTTTTCAACAGGAAATAAGTCAAAAAAGGAAGATTTATCAATTAATAAACATATTTTAGTTTTTCGTTTAATTTAATCTAATGTTAAGTTATCTAATTTGCAAATATTAATACCCTATGTTGTCTTATAATATGATACTGAAATAGGCCCACCACTTCGCGCAGTTAATGCACGTCTCTGATCGTCCCTTGGAGCGTTTCGCGCAGTTGATGCATCCCCAGCTACCTGGCTCAGGTCAATTCGCGCAGTTGATGCACGCCCGTTCAAAATCAAATTCTAAATATTTGACCTGAGATTTTTTTTAGTAGCTTTGAGATAATTTAAAATATGATTTTGAATTCAAAACTATAGTATCGGTTTTGTTTTGTAGAAATTACTTTAAGGGCACCTATTTATTTACCCATCCATCCTGTTAGCTACCAAATGCTATTCCGTCCGTTTTAGAGCACTCCAACCGAACAACTCCTGTTCACCCCCAGGACATTTTCGTCCCCGACATTCCGTTGCTCCCCGGCAGCTCCAGGTTTATGTCCACGGCCGCCGCGGCCGCTGAGGCTGACTGACGGTACGGCCCGAGAGTTATTGTTCTCTGTTCCTTGTCCGCGTCCAGTGTTCCTTGTCTACAAGGGTCCGTGGAACCCATCCAACCGTTCCGTTCCGACATTCCGCCAGTCCGGACTGCGTGTCCCGGTGTTGGCGAGAGGCGGTATCCAGTGTCGCTCCTTTTGTATTTCTTCTCTCATCCAGTTAATCGTCCGCTCCTCTTTGGCTATTTAAAATCCATTATTGCAGGTTTTTATTGTGCTCTTCATTTTTTTACATTTCACTTTAGAAGAGTACCTTTTTTTTTAAATCATCTCCATATGTTATTGCAATACTTTATTCAACTATTTTATTTTATGGGTTAGAATCTTTTCCATTTGCGTAGGTATGAAAATTATTTTTCTTGGTTTAGTACTTAATAAGTAATTAATAGCGCAAAAACTAATATTAAAACAAAAATACAGTAAAAGGAATCGAGGACTGAAGTCTATGACACTATACAATATTAAGAATTTGTTTATCTATATATATATATATATATATATATATATATATATATATATATATATATATATATATATATATATATAAGCGAAATCCCACTCACTGACTCATCACGAAATCTCAGGAACTACCAAACGGATTTACTTGAAACTTTGAACATACGTTCGTTTTGCCTCCTAGGTGCTCACTAAGAAACGATTTTGCTAAATTCCTTCAGGGCTCCGCCCCACACGTCTTCAAAGTTACCATGTTATTCTTATGGAAGTAACATTTTTCTATTGGATCATATGATTACATCTTCTTCTTCTATATCTATAAAAGGCAAAGCCCTCACTCACTCACTCACTCATCACTAATTCTCCAACTTCCCGACTAGCTAGAGTGCTGAAATTTGGTATACTCATTCTTTAGGCTCAAAATAGGAAAGTCTGACTATTTTCATATTAATATTCACAAAGGGCTACGCCCTAGACGCCCTCAAAGTTACTATGTTATTCTTATAGAAGCAACATTTTTGTATTCTAACATATGATTATGGAAATTGAATTAGGTTTGTTTACATCTGCCACATGATGATTCATGCAAGAAAATGATTAAAAGCATTGAAGCAACCAGGTGTGAGATAATATAATGTTTATTTATGTTTGACATTGTCAAGATTATAGTGATGTACTATTACTTTTAGCAATGAATTTAGTCTGGTGTACTTTGGCTGTATTAAGTGCAGTTTACTTTATTTCGTATTTTACTACTATATACTTTTTTACTGTTCATAGGTACTAACAAACTGTTTTGCAAATATAGTTTTTAAAGCACTTTAGGGCTCTACCCCACTGGATTTCAGAATTACATTAGGGCCTTCACGGGGTTGAAATTTGACATGGACAGGTTTTGCAAATATAGTTTTCGAAGTTCTTTAGGGCTCTGCCCAACAGGACTTCAAAAACATTTTAGGGCCTCCGGGGTTGAAATTTCACATGGCGTTCCCCTTAGCTTAAGAATTTCAAAAAAGTGTATGTTTTGAAATTCTTTAGGGTTCCGTCCCACAAGTCTTGAAAATTACTTTGGGCCCGCGGGGTTGAAAGTTGACATCGACGTTTCTCTTTGCTTATTGTTGCTCACTAAGAAACAATTTGGCAAATTTACTTTAGGGCTCCACCCCAAAGAACATCAAAATTACTATATGATAAGAGATTAAAATCTAACGTGGAAGCTCCGTTTTCCAAATAGGTGCTCACTTAGAAACGGCTTTGCAAATATAGTTTTCGAAGTTCTTTTCCGCCCCATAGGCCTTCAAAATTATTCCAGGGGCTTCCCCCCACAAATCCTCAAAATTACCATAAATCCTACGGTGTTGAAATTTAACGTTTATGTTCCGTTTTGCTAATAGGTGTTTATTAAGAAACAGTTTTAGAAATATAGTTTTTTATGTTCTTTAGGGCTCCGCCCTACATGATTTTAAAATGACTGTAGGTTCTGCGGGGTTGAAATTTGACATGGTTGTTCTTTTTGCTCAATGGTTCTCATTAAGAAAATGTTTTGCAAAATTCCTTCAGAGCTCAACACACAGTAATTTGTTGTTTCAATGTCATTCTTAAGGAAGAAGATTTTGTTGCTCTTTTATAGATTTTATTACGTAAAAAATAAATTCAGTCACGGGCGAAGCCGTGACGGGAAACAGCTAGTTAAAATCTATATATATAATTCTGTAAGCCCAATTTCTTGAGCAAAATTGTGAGCGTTGTACCAATCGCAGAAAGATGGGAGGGGTCTCAAATTAAAGGTCTCAGTCCCATACACGAGGGAAAACTATCGGCGTGTCCATAGTGTTAACAGGAAATGAGAAATCACGCAAAACGTCCTCCATAAGAATAGCATGGGGATTCAAAAAACGTCTGCTTTGTGTACATTGAAACATGTGTTAGGTTTGATTTTTAAACAAGACACAGATGATATCATTGAGTGAAGATGATAAAATAATTCACACCACGTGAAGCAATCTACATATATAATTCTGTAAGCGAAATTTCTTGAGCAAAATTGTGAGCGTTATACAAATCGCATAAAGATGGGAGGGGTCTCAAATTAAAGGTCTTGGTCCCATACACGAGGGAAAATTTTCGGCGTGTCTATAATGTTAACAGGAAATGATAAACCACGTAAAACGTCCCCCATAAGAATAGCATGGGGATTCGGAAAACGTCTGCTTTGTGTAGGTTACATTAAACATATGGTACAGTTTGATTTTTAAACGAGAGACCCAGATGATAGTATTGAGTGAAAAATTTATAATTACGAAATGACCAAAATATACCTGGAGAGATAATACTATAATAAGACGTTTTGTGGCTTTGAGCGACTAAAAATTCTACTCGGAGCGTTACCAACCTTACAAACCATTACAAATTGACTGCTCATTTTTATTGTTATAATAATTAAAATCGTAAAAAAACTGAGTGTGTATGCAAATCATACAATACATTCTGATCGTAATAGGGACACAATGGGCGATGGGGTATGAGAAACGCATACATTAAAGCATGTTTTGGTTTTATTTTAAGACAAAAAGTGTCAAATGATCATATTGAGTGACGATGATACACACTATCTGAAACTTAAAGTGTATCTTTCAACTAAGTGTTGGTATTCTGTTAATTTTCCCAGAAACATTTTGGACATTTTATTTTATTGATTGCAGGATTATAGAAGAGACGTTTGTCCTGCATACTACGGGGAAATGTAGCAAATCAAAAACATTACAACAAAATGAGAAAATTATAAGAATCATTTTCTAAAATAAGATTGAGATTCTCCTTTAAAGATTCTCCATGTATGATTTTAAAAACAGTCTACTTTGTTTACACAAAGTCAAGATTTTTTATTAGGAGGGATGATCTATAAGTGAAAATGATCTATTTTGAGGCGCTGTGTTTATATTTGGTGACTAAAAAATAATAAAAAATCTGACAGGTGCTAAAAAATTCCATTCCATTTTAGGACAAAAAGATTACAAGAGATTATGAAAGAGGTGATACAAAGTATTGAAAGTTTATTGACTCTTAAATGGGGACTGAACATTTATCATGTTTTTTTCTCACTGCCGCTTTTCATGTTACTGTATATTAAAAAGCCGTCATAGCTCAAAGAATTATGATTTCTTTAAAAATTTATTTTTCGTAGATCTTTATAAGTTTAACAACAGACAAAATGATCATTTACAAAAGGGTGGCCTATAGTACAGTACTGTAAAGAGTGCTTTGGGGGCGAATGGTCTGTTCAAACGGTATTGTTAAAATATCATTTAAATTAAAAATTTCTGGAAACTTTCATAGTGAAGAACTGGTAATCCGCTATGGTTCATGCCATTTTAATTTTATGATTAGGGGCTTTTGCCCCTATCAGCCACTAGTATAATATTAATTTTGTAAACAGCTGTTCTCATTCAAATTCTTGAGGGAAGATAGGTAATAAAAATCCATCCAAGTATATGTAAAAATCTAGAGGATAATTGCGGTGAGTGAGCTTAGCGACAAAGCTAAACCTGACGGAAAGTGATTACTGACTGACTCATCATGGAATCTCAGGAACTACCAAACGTATGTACTTGAAACTTTAAACACAGCTTCGTCTTGCCTCTTAGGTGTTCACTAAGAAACGATTTTAGAAAACTCCTTCAGGGCTCCGCCCCTCAGGCCTTCGAAATTTCAAAATAATGTTATCCGCATGGCCAAATTTAAATAAAAATTAGAAAACCTGAACGGTTGAAATTTGGAGTGGTCTCTTTTTTCTTAGATGCTAAAAAAGTGCTTTAAAAATCCCCTTTGCCTACTCTGCCCCACAGAAGCTCACAATTAATTACGGTATAGCCTACGTGTTGGAATTTGACATGGACGATTCTCTTTTCTTACAGATACTTATTAAAAAACAGTTTTGCAAATATAGTTTTTGTACCATTTTAGGGCTCCGCCCCACTGGACTTCAGGATTACTTCAGTTCCTCCGGGGTTGAAAATTGACATGGACGTTTCTTTTTGCTCATGGGTGCCCCCACTGGATTTCAGAATTACTTTTGGAACTCTGGGGTTTAAAATTGACACAGATGTTTTTTTATTGTTTTTTTTTTTTTTTTTTTTTTTTTTTTTTTTTTTTTTTTTTTTTTTTTGCTCATGGGTGCTCCCTAAGAAACGATTTTGCAAATATTGTTTTCTAAGTTCTTTAGGGCTCCACCCCACAGGACTTCAAAATTGCTTTTGGGACTCCGGGGTTTAAATTTGAATCGGACATTCCTCTTTGCTCATATTTACTGACTAAAACATAATTTTGCAAATTTCCTTTAGGGCTCCACTTCATAGAACCTCTAGGTTACCATAGATCCAAGGGGATTGTTGTTGCTGTTGTGATAATTAGACTACTTTTGGGCCCCTGGGGTTAAAATATGACTCAGACGTTCCTCTGCTCATAGGGTTTTGCAAATATAGTTTTTTTAATTCTTTAGGGCTCCGCCCCACAGGTCTTAAAAATTACTCTAGGGCCCACGGGGTTGAAAATTGACGTGGACGTACGTCTTTGTTATAGGTGCCCACTAAAAAAATAATTTTCAAATTTCCTTTAGGCCTCTGCCCCATAGAACCTCAAAATTACCATATATAGGGGCTATAAATTTAAGATGGATGTTCCGTTTTGCTAACAGGTGCTCACTACGAAATTGTTTTGTAAATATCGTTTTTGAAGTTCTTTAGGACTCCACCCCCACCTGACTTCAAAATTAATAAAGAACAAACGGTTTTAAATTTGACATGGACGTTCCTCTTTGCTTATAGGTGATCAATAAGAATCAATTTTGCAAATTTCCTTTAGGGCTCCTCCCCACAACTTCTCAAAACTACCATAGATCATACGGGTTGGAGTTTAACGTACAAGTTCCGTTTTGCTAATAGGTGTAAACTAAGAAACAGTTTTTCAAACATAGTTTTTGATGTTCCTCAGAGCTCTGTCCCACATGACTTCAGAATGACTGTAGGGCCCAAGGGGTTGAAATTTGACATGGTCGTTCCTATTTGCTCATAGGTTCTCAGGACCTTTTCTATTTAAGAAAGCTTTACTCACTAAAAACATGTTTTGCAAAATACCTTCAGAGCTCCACTCACACTACTTCATTGTTTCAATGTCATTCTTAAGGAAGTAGATTTCAATGTTCCTTGAAAAGATTTTATTACCAATAAAATAAATTTAATCACGGGCAAAGCCGTGACGGGCAACAGCTAGTGTATTATATAACGATTAGCTTAAGTTTGTGCCTGATAGCCTTTACTCAAAACAGCAATATTTTCCCCACAAGAACAATGACGGTATACATAATAATTCCTTTCTTTGTACTCCGAAAACTTTTGTACTGTTTATAGATGCAAATTAAGAGTTAACAATTAAGGATATGGTTTGTGAGCGATATTTTCATGACAAATATAGTTTTTACAAAATAAAAAGTAGGCTACATTGTTTATCAAATCCTTTCACAAATTTATCTCGCTTAATGGAATGTAATTTAGATTCAAACACAATTCACTTTAAAAGCCATTGACCAACAAAATTAAAGAAATTATTTGACATGCGACGAGAAATTTTTAACGTAGTCTCTTATAAGAAATAAATACAACTTAACTGCACTACAACTCTTAGTTTATTCATTGGTTATGTAATATTGAATCCCATTAATCTTTTGAATGCAGTACAGCAAATACCACCCAATTAATTCCAAATGAACATCCAGACTGGTGTCTGCCGTGGTGTCGGACAGGCTGCGGATATC
Source organism: Neoaliturus tenellus (assembly GCA_030545055.2). Taxonomy (NCBI): domain Eukaryota; kingdom Metazoa; phylum Arthropoda; class Insecta; order Hemiptera; family Cicadellidae; genus Neoaliturus; species Neoaliturus tenellus. Next base: position 43,431,498 of record CM061532.1, on the reverse strand, counting down.
GCACTCGCTGAGCTCACCACTATCACCAGTCTCACCAATTACCGGTACACCAACACTCACTTAGCTATCGACCATCACCCTGGTTTATTACTCCATACATTACCGCCTGCCTCCGTGCGATACCGGTAATATGTTCCCGATCTGAAATACGGCGCGGTGGTCCTTGTACATGTATGTTTAGAAACAATCGTAAAATAGCTCATTTTCTAGGATGTTTGTAGTAAAATTGTTAATTAGATAGAATATTTAAATATTTTTTTAGGAAATATCTTAATCTTTTCATGACATAACTCCCAGTTAAGGAAGTGAGAAAGTGTAATGATAAGTATAAATTATAATGATAATATTTCATGGCGATTTTTTCATTTACTCACTTGCCTGACAGGACAATATAATATTAATAACACCCATTATGAGCCCGCTTTGGGTAAAAGAACTACTTGTTATAAACATTGTGGAAAACAATGTTCGTCTTAATAACCCGTTTTTGCCTTTTCATCAACATTAACCGTGTTAGACCACTGGGAAAACCACATAAGATTTTGAAAGCGGGAACAGCACATTGTTTCAAACGAAAACTATTTTTGGGTACCTGATTAATTAGTAACCAGTGACAAAAACATTTTATATAACAAAGAGTTTCCTGATTTTTCCCTCAGTTCTTGGAACTTCAGCTCAGCTTCAGAATATAGTCTACGACACATTCTTCAAGGAATGAGGAGAAAACACGAAAATCCGTTGATGCACTCATATGTACATATACAGTCATATAAATTGATATATTCTTGGGTGAAATTTCAGTGAAAGTTTTACCATGAGTCTACATTATGGTGGTAAACACACGATCCCATCTTGTTGACAATTATACTGCTAAAGTGGGAAAAGTATAAGGGTGCGAAGGCAGTTTGCCTCACATTTCTTCAAGAATGCGCTTCCTTGGAAAATTATTTATTTGTTTAGTTTCAATTACACTATTAGTCTTCCACAAAACACAGCCATGGAAAACCCTAAATTTAAGATATTTTACATTTTAGATCTTACTTTAACATGGAAACCAAGACAACCACCTTAGTTTTGTTTTACTTACGTCAACTCAAAGAAAAATAAATTATTGTTTAAAATGTTCAACAGTTTGACAACAGGTTCAACTCGCTACCGGTCTGAAAATTCCACATAGATACATAGATGACAACCGCACGTCGCATCTACGTCCAAACATTAATCACAGCGATTGGCAGACCCATTACATCCCTACTTTTCATCATCCCGGTTGTACGAGCGGTAATCAATTTTTCTAAATGCTACAAAAACCTGGGTATTTCTAATTGGTCGGTAGCTCGGGCTGTGTGACGGGTGTCACTCGCTGACGGTTGTTATTTATCTTAGGTTAATCGAAGACATCGATAACTCCCGCTGGCCGCCGTCCAAGACTCCCGCGGTTTACCCAACAGATGTCAGAACTAGATTGCTCTCCGGTGTCTGTCTAGCGTCTAGTCTAGGCTACACGCTCTCCAATCAGATCTACAACGATAACGTTTGTTCCGCATCAGTCAGACTAATAATGGGAATTAACCAATGTAAGGGGCAATGTTAGCGAGTGAAAAAGAGTGTTTTGTTTGTGAACAATGTGGCAAAAACAGGTTTCGAAGAGTTTATCAGATTTGTGAAAGGGATTTTGACTTCTTCTTCATTTCTCCTTAAATTTTGCTTTTAGTGCTTCTATAGTAAGTATATCTAATGTATCTTTTCACCTCGTCTCCAGAGAGTGTTCCGTTTTGACAACATAGGCCTAACCACTTGAGTTTGTATTTAAAACCAACCAACTACTTTCATAATGTATGAGCTGTTTAACATATAAATTTCTTTTCATTTTGAGTTTTTCTTTTATTTTTGGAGTTTTAACCTCTGTTGTACATCTTCTCTGTATCCAGTCCACCAAGTTCAAAATTTGAAAATGGTAGGCCTATACAGTATTGAATTCTGTGGTTTTACAAATAGAAAATGTCTGCATTTTAACTTGTAGGAGTTGCCATTCTTCTATACACTGTTGTATTTTTGCACTTTTCATTTTCTTGAGTCCCACTCTATTATTGTAAGCCTACTAAAGTAGTACATTTTTAAGGAAATCATCTTGATAAGCGTTTAGACACTAAATTACTTTATCTACATTTAGTTTTGTTGATTTTGCAACAATGGGCAATAGTCATTAATCAGTTATTACTTTTCCTCTCGAGACTTCAGCTCCGCCCTTGTTGTCATCTCTCAACCAGAGATTAGCAACCACGATATACTTGTCCTCTTGGTATGAGGCAGTTGTTAGTTCCTGTAGCCGCGATGAGATAGCGCTGGTACCAGTGTTGGTGGCGGATCCCGGGACTATACGTCTAGATGAGGGATGCAGACAAGACTAGGGATCTGGGATCTGGGATCACCTTCGACCCCTGGCCTGCCCCGCCGCTACCGCGCCGCCTGTAGTCCTAACTGTACCGTCGTGCGGTGATGTCACTATATTACGCGAATCTGGCTGGTCGTCAATGAACGAGTGTCGAGAGGTAAATGTCATGACTAATTCTAGAAGTTAATACTTCACTTTATGCAAAAAAAAAAAGAAAAAATTGGTGGAAAAATCAAAGTAATTTATCCGATTTTTATTTTTTTTTACAAAGTCCTCTCGGAAATTATAGAGTTTTCATGTATATTCGCTAGAGACATTCTGTTTGAAAAAGTCACGAACTCATTTCCAGTAAAGAACCCAAACCCATAATGGTTGTAGGCATCCCGAAATAAAACCCACAAGGAATTAACCGATTCTCAGATCCTTCGAGTATGCATCAAAGCAATAAAACTAGACTTGGAACAAACCTAGAACTCCTGGACTGATTTACATTAACTATTGTAGTTGAATACAATGCGTTTCAACGGGTAATGGTGTCAGGGGAAAGTTCAAGATGAACCATAAAGATCTGCATTGGTACCTAGCATTAACGAATTGAACACTACTTGCCAGTGATAATCGTTGTGAAATGTAGCGCTTGAAAATAATTGGATACCTATACTCTTGGTAGCATATTTTCCCGGCTAATGGTTTACATATATTTAATAGTAGTGAAATAATAGCTCACTTCACCAGTATAATTTCTATTACGCTTAACTTTTTGGATTGAAAAATAGTTTTCAGTATCCTTCAATACAACAGCTCATCTGTCCAACTCACAGGTCACATCCTCAACACCGCATGTCTTTGAACAGTAAATTCGCAATATTTACTGCCAACAAGAAAACTTTAATATTCTCGCGCCTGCGCAGAACGGGTTGTTCGCCCTAATACCTGCGATAACCATTGGTCTCCACCCGGGACTACAGCATAACTCGAGGTGTTGATGAACTAGACCGCCACTAACTCGAGCTTTGCGTAAGGCCAACAAGACAGTAACGACGGCAGGGCGACCGTATCGCAGATGTAACAGCTGGAGAGCCAGTACTGGCCATGACAGCGTCACTGCAACGCTGCCTTCGGGCCAAGAGACCCAGTACTGGGCTCATTGGTAAATTATTTATGATTATTTTTCTAACTTGCAAAGATAGTTGTAAAAGTGGTTTGATCATCATTACCAATCTATACTAATTTAATAGGCTAAGGTTTTTGTTGTTGTTGTAGAACTCCTCCTACAATAATTCTCAACCGACTTTCAAGTATTTGGTGTCGTTGGATAGGGCTTGGTCTGTAGTTGTTTCGACTAAAAATTGATGAGAATCGGACTTAAAATAAGAGCGCTATCCACAAATTATATTTGAAATTATCCAATTGGAATAACATTGGGATCGGGTTGAGCATTTTCAACGCCTGTTAATGTACAGCTGTAAATACGTGAAGTTTTGGGTGATTACTTAAATTCACAATATTGAATTGGTCGGATGTCATTGATTCGAAACTAAAATGTAACTTTTGTATTTTATCAAAATAAACTACTATGTCATAATATATATAGCTGAAACCTTTTGTGTTTTGTTTAAGAACTTAGAAACCAATACTTGTAAAGTTATTTACATGACTAAAATTAAGAAACGTAATTTTTGCCTTTTCACTGTCGTTTCTGAAAAATTGTTCCCTTAAATTTAGTTCACGTAGACTGTAGACGAATAAGAGGATTAAATTAAAAGTTAATGTATTGTTGATTGGTAGGACTCTCCATGCCCGCAAACGTGTAGTACTTGTGGAATTTCCCCCATTTATTTTATTAATTAGGATTGATCTTGCTATTTGTGTTGGTTGCGTCTTATTTGCGGACAGTCCAGATTGCGGACAAGGGCAAAACCTTCCAGATTGCGGACAACCCAAAAATGTAGTGGAATGCACTAATTAGATTTGTCCAGTTTGCGGACACATATTTTAATCCTGTCATAAAAACCATTTACCAAAGGAAGCAGGTAGTAAACGCACGCTGTAGGTGTTTGAGTTATTATAATTTTCATTTCATGTTGTGTACATGACGCATATTGAAAAAATTAACAAAAAGGAAAAAGAAAAAACTAAACAAATCTAATAATTGTTACTAGTAAGTGCTAAGGTTACTTAAATGTATATACAATCTTTAATTTTCTTAGTTTCTCTTTATCAAGAAAATTTGTCCTAATCTAACCTAACCTAACCTATTAAAAATATGTAAGTGGCTTGGCAATCTCAGAAGGGGAAAAATTTACATCGTGCACCGAGACCTGTCCGCAAACTGGAATCCTCCCACCCCAAGGGCCTTGTTTACCCCCCTCGTAAAACCAGACATGTCCGCAAACTGGACTGTCCGCAAATAGGAGGACACCTTTGTGGTTGGAAATAAGTTATCTGAACAGTGAATATGTAAAATAGGGGGCTATCCTTTTACTAATAAGCCTATACATCATATCGTTCGATAAATCGGTTTCTTACCCTTCGTGCGGAATTGTTTTCCATTTGTTAATTTAAAACCGTTACTCTGTAGACAAGGGAGATGCTTAGCTTCAAAATGAAGTTTTTGTCTAGGTGTAATTAATTCCTATTATCATTAGTTATGGAAAACTCCACCTCAGCTAAGCTTTTCACCAGTTTTTGTTTACAAGCGCCAATTACATGCTTCTCTACCCTAGATGCATATCAGGAATTTCTCGCTCATGTTCGAGTTTGTGAATTAATGAAATCAACCAAGACGTTACTGGCCAGCGCTACAGCACTGCACGAACTCCGGCTACAACTCGAGCTTTGCCGGACAGTAACTGCAGAGTATCGCAGCTATACCCAGCACGTCATAGTGACGTCACCGGTGCACCAGTGTTACCAACCTGCTAAGTGTTAACTGTATCGCCTACAACTCCAGCTTTGCCGGACAGTAACTGCAGAGTATCGCAGCTATACCCAGCACGTCATAGTGACGTCACCGGTGCACCAGTGTTACCAACCTGCTAAGTGTTAACTGTATCGCCTACAACTCCAGCTTTGCCGGACAGTAACTGCAGAGTATCGCAGCTATACCCAGCACGTCATAGTGACGTCACCGGTGCACCAGTGTTACCAACCTGCTAAGTGTTAACTGTATCGCCTACAACTCGAGCTTTGCCGGACAGTAACTGCAGAGTATCGCAGCTATACCCAGCACGTCATAGTGACGTCACCGGTGCACCAGTGTTACCAACCTGCTAAGTGTTAACTGTATCGCCTACAACTCCAGCTTTGCCGGACAGTAACTGCAGAGTATCGCAGCTATACCCAGCACGTCATAGTGACGTCACCGGTGCACCAGTGTTACCAACCTGCTAAGTGTTAACTGTATCGCCTACAACTCGAGCTTTGCCGGACAGTAACTGCAGAGTATCGCAGCTATACCCAGCACGTCATAGTGACGTCACCGGTGCACCAGTGTTACCAACCTGCTAAGTGTTAACTGTATCGCCTACAACTCGAGCTTTGCCGGACAGTAACTGCAGAGTATCGCAGCTATACCCAGCACGTCATAGTGACGTCACCGGTGCACCAGTGTTACCAACCTGCTAAGTGTTAACTGTATCGCCTACAACTCCAGCTTTGCCGGACAGTAACTGCAGAGTATCGCAGCTATACCCAGCACGTCATAGTGACGTCACCGGTGCACCAGTGTTACCAACCTGCTAAGTGTTAACTGTATCGCCTACAACTCCAGCTTTGCCGGACAGTAACTGCAGAGTATCGCAGCTATACCCAGCACGTCATAGTGACGTCACCGGTGCACCAGTGTTACCAACCTGCTAAGTGTTAACTGTATCGCCTACAACTCGAGCTTTGCCGGACAGTAACTGCAGAGTATCGCAGCTATACCCAGCACGTCATAGTGACGTCACCGGTGCACCAGTGTTACCAACCTGCTAAGTGTTAACTGTATCGCCTACAACTCCAGCTTTGCCGGACAGTAACTGCAGAGTATCGCAGCTATACCCAGCACGTCATAGTGACGTCACCGGTGCACCAGTGTTACCAACCTGCTAAGTGTTAACTGTATCGCCTACAACTCGAGCTTTGCCGGACAGTAACTGCAGAGTATCGCAGCTATACCCAGCACGTCATAGTGACGTCACCGGTGCACCAGTGTTACCAACCTGCTAAGTGTTAACTGTATCGCCTACAACTCCAGCTTTGCCGGACAGTAACTGCAGAGTATCGCAGCTATACCCAGCACGTCATAGTGACGTCACCGGTGCACCAGTGTTACCAACCTGCTAAGTGTTAACTGTATCGCCTACAACTCGAGCTTTGCCGGACAGTAACTGCAGAGTATCGCAGCTATACCCAGCACGTCATAGTGACGTCACCGGTGCACCAGTGTTACCAACCTGCTAAGTGTTAACTGTATCGCCTACAACTCCAGCTTTGCCGGACAGTAACTGCAGAGTATCGCAGCTATACCCAGCACGTCATAGTGACGTCACCGGTGCTCCAGTGTTACCAACCTGCTAAGTGATTGTCGGTGTACGGGGTTAATTGCTGCGGGTTATCGCTGTTTCTCGCCTCCTCTCGCAATATTTCTCGCGCAAAAGCTACCGCCGCCGCCGCCGATACCCCTGGTCCACTTATGGCTGGCTGTTTAACTAATGTTCCCCACTCGCTGGGTGATTTCTAATCCATGAGTTATGAGAGTTTTAGTCTCGTTGGATGTTTCTACTGATAGGAGACAATACCTGTACTTCAGTGTTTTGGATTGTGTGTTTCGATTGGTATTTTTTTTTTAAACGTATAATTTGGTATTAAATGATCACTTAATGCAGCGGAAAATTAAAATATGGAGTTTAATTTATGGGATTCACAAAAAATTATGCACTTAAGTTTTGACGTTTTTATTATTTAAATTTCGTTTAATCAGTACATTTACTGTACACAGTGCTAGAACAAAATTAAAATAATAGCAAAATGAAAACTAAGAAAGTAAGTAAAATTTGCAATTATAATCTTGCATTTTAGAAGATAGGCCTATATTTGTTAAAGAAGGTTTATATAAGTTACACTAATTTTGCATTTTAGTAAGTATTTCCGATAAAGTTTATTCATATTGTCATTATAGGGTTTCACTTAAAATACATAAATGGTCGTAATGTATTTTATAATATGATATTCAATGGTAGACCAACACTCCATAAACTTAAATATCATGTCTTATGGTAATTTTGCGCAACATAAGACACCTTATTAAACCTTACAAACCCAAAAAGAATACCCAATTTATTGCGTTTGAGGAATGGCGACATTCCAAATGTTTCAAATGAAAAGGTGACTATTTTTATTAATTTATACCGTTTTAAAGATGATCTAACCATAACCAGCTTTTTATGTATATGTTATAATAATCCCCAGACTGTACCATAATGCCAAAATTGAACTTTCTCCGCACACGTGTAGTTAAAAATCAATCCACATACGCCCCAGCCCACCGGAACCCTCGGTACATTAACCTTCGCCGCCAAAAGCGCGACCCGCTCTCATGAGGGGGAATTAAAGGGAAGACGCGGCGAGATTTCAGTCCTAACCTTTTTACGGAAAGACAATAACCCACAATCTGGAGCGACTAATGGAGAGTGGATGAGGCGAGCGAAGTAACGACCGGGTGTGAGATGGGATGGGGTCGCCCCGGAGCTTCTGTCGGCGCTGCAACGGTGGCGGGCGGCTTGAGAGGGTCAGGGTGGAATAATTAGGCTCTAAAAGGTGGATCAGTGCTGGTTAGTGCATAGGAGTTAAGATGTGAAACAATACATTAGTAGTTAATTAAATTGCAATCAAATACTTTTTACTCTTCGAAACTTTTAATTATTGATCATGATGGATGAGAGTTTTTCTCATTTGTGTTAACCAACCTATTACCTAACCACTTTATGTGTGTTCGGGTGATCTCGTTTACAAAATTCATTGTCTCTGCAATATATTTGGGAGAATACTTTGGCGTTGAGGATCATATTTTGAACGTATTTGTCTGTCGAAATTACATTTGAATTTAGATGTGCTGCTTTGGTACTGTATTCCAAAAGGAAGAATAAAAATTCTAAAGTAACTTTTTAGGTATGTGAAGATTCCGTCAACATGAAAACTTTTTTGCCATTAAAGTAATATAATACGTCATAACCTAACAACTCCTAGGGAATGTTGTCTAACTTCGTTATTTTTAACAATACATCGTTGAGTAAGTATGGTTTATGATTTCAATCCATATAATGTCATTTGTCAGTAGTTAAAGACACTACCAATTTTATATAGGTACCCTAGGTGGTTTAGATAGTTAATGTAGGTCAACTATAGATATCCAGTGGCACGGTCGTGTCACGTCGCCAAGTCCCACCCAACCAAACAGACGACGCGTGCCTATATAGACACGAAGCAGAATACGGCCAATTTTCACTTCTCAAAAGGGCACAAAAAGAACGCAATTAACCCATTTTTCGTTTTCTATCCGTTTAACTGGGTCACTGAACACCAAAAATCACCAAGCTTACTTTAAAAACCCTCAATGAAGTAAAATTGTGTTCAAAAGTAGCCTAAAAAATGTCAGAAATGTGGTTTCCTACGCACAACAAACTATTTAAATTTTTAAGCAAAGCTACAGCCTTTATCACTGATGGGAATCACACGAAACTTTGTAGGAATCTTCGTATTTGTACGTAGTACAAACCTTTGTGTACAAAGATCGAGTTCATTCACTTTAAATATCACAAAATAAAACAAATATGAGATTTCTTCAATCATTTTGTTTACATTTCGTAAATTTAAAAGGTAAACAAAGCAAACATTTGACATTATAATTTTAATTCGTTGTATAAACCAAGCCAAAACATCTGCTATCATATTCATTGATTTGATCAGCTGGCACTTATAGATTGTGTTATACAGAAAATTGTTTTACTTAAAACAATTTTTTTCTGTATACATTGCTTAAAATTGTGTTGACTTTCGTCCAAGCCAATAAATTCAATTGAATTATCTGTATAACTGTATTAAAAAATAAAATATTGTTACCTTTAGAACTGGAGAACCGTTATTATCCTCACTGTTGTAACTTTGTTGTTACAACAGTGTAATATTTCTTTGGTTAAGTTACAACCCAAAAATTAACAGCCAACTCAATAAAAACACACAAAACTAAACCAACTAGGAAGACTTTATCTTCAAAACGCCGTTTTAAGAGAAATTTGTCTTTGTAAATATTGTAAACTGTGGAATGCATAAAAGAAACAAATACATGAAGACATGAAAAAAAAAATATATTGATCCAAACCAATGAAGAAGTGACTATACGGTGCCAAATAAGATTAATTATCCTCCTCCACTTATACGTACGTGCATTAGTTCCTATGTTAACTTCTCAGTGGCAACTGAACCAATCTTCAAGATTAATTTGTCAAAAAATTAATTATGTTATATTTGCCAATTCTTCATCAAATTAAAAGGCGTAATTTCTAATCGAGCTATGCCCTATTACGCTTGGAATGTTTGGTTTTGACCAACTCATTTATTGGGCAGGAAAAAATCGCGGTAGGCCGCCCCCCTTATGACAGAAAACTGATATCCTCATAAAAATGCTATTTTTGGGCAGTGTTGATGTACTAAGCTTTAATGCTAGTATTCAGAAAACGCATGGTAAGCGTTCTTATTGTACTCCCTGAAAAAATCTGCTAGGGAAATGTTTGAACTAGAAAATGTTGTCGTTTCATAAATTTCAATGTACAGACGTTGCTGCAAGGAGTAATTAACTTTAAAAATTCCAATATGCTATCATTCTAATTTAATTGAATGTTTGGAGATTGACTGATGTTTATATTAAACATGGACTAATCCTTAAAACAGATTACTCTTTTTTCACTGATACGATAAAAATCGTATCCGTAGCAATCGTATCTTCATCCATTCTTTTAATCAGATGTGCAATATTAAATATTTATAGCTTAAATTCCTTTTTAACGCTTCACATACAGAACACAAAACGGCTATGGAGCAGACCTGTAGTAGAAATCAGTTAATCTTAGGTTGTCTTTACTCAAAGATAGTTCTATGTAGTCTGAAAATTACACTTGCAGTTATTCAGGGAGTAAAAGTACCGTACATTTTCTTAACACTGCAGATGAAGCAATAAAATTTGGTACATTAACATGACACAAACTTATGCATCTAACAATCTTTGATTTATATCTTGATAGTAAAGATGAATTCGAAGGGGGTGACCAAGATTAAAGAAGCCTTCAAATTAATACCTCCTGTCACTTCCCTTACGAATCACGGGTATTCAGCATGGACCCATAAATTAGTATTTTAATCTCTTAATGCAGCTAAATAGCTAAAAAAACTACCCTATAAACGACACCAGTGTTCCTCTGTATAAATTCCAGACAAACGAATTCAAACATAGTGTTCGGTTTAACTTTAAAGCTTTTAATTAAATCTGTTTTCCTAATTAAAGATTTTACTTTAAAAACCCAAATGGCCAAATATGATAAAAAATAATGATATCATACCCAAAAACACAAAGTGTTGAGGGGTTGCCAAGTCCTAAAAAGGTATGATATCAACATTTGTTCCAAGTCAATGACATTGGTTTTAGAATAGCTACTAGACAAATTGATTGGATCTTTTAATGCTTGGTAAACATTCTGTAAAACATTATTATTTTATCGAGAAATCGTACTTGGCCAGCAGAGGTATTAGCAAAGTTAAGCCTATTTACTAATGGGGATATATTAGGATGAATATTGAAATTCTGAATTTACATACAGCTCAATACAATATAAAATAAAATACCACACATCTGCTGGCCAAGTACGATTTCTAGGTAAAATAATAATGTTTTACAGAATGTTCACCAAGCATTAAAAGATCCAATCAATTTGTCTAGTAGCTATTCTAAAACCAATGTCATTGACTTGGAACAAATGTTGATATCATACCTTTTTAGGACTTGGCAACCCCTCAACACTTTGTGTTTTTGGGTATGATATCTATATATCTTCCGTCATCTTTGTTATCGCTTGTTTGACATCATGCATGACATGTCTGATTTAGGATACAAAGGTGGTTCAAGGTTGGTAACACATTGTTAATCTTGCTTTGTCGCTAGCAGACGAATGTGTGATTAATTATTTACGCTTTAAATCGTTTTGACAGCGGTAGTTTAAATTTTAAGATGAGTGAATTCAGACTAAACATATGGCCTTATCTATTATAATGTGGCCTAAATTAACCCCAAATTAGCGACACACTCTTGACACCGACATTCTGAGACTCTGTTGTAAAAGCTGTTTCAACCATTAAGCTGTTTTAACATTAAGACCATTATATCAAAGGATATAATGGTCTTAATGTTAACATGACTGCTAAAATAGATTCAAATAATGACCAAAGCAGTAAATTCCCTGACGAAGACAATTCTATGAACAATGAAAGGGTAACTAATGAAGACCGATGGAAAATACAAACTTACAAAAAACCTCAAACTGTGACAAAGTTTAACAATGTAATATTAACAAGGAACAAGTATTCCATCCTTGAAAGAAAAGAAGGTGACAAAACAACTAAAGAATCAGTAGAAGCATCGATATGTAAAAGCAAACAAGTTAGAAATGTTGATACAGACAAAGTGGATCTCATAAGAAAATCAAAAAATAAATCACAACATTCTAAACTAACTAAAGTTTTACCAGAGATAATAGGAATTGAACCGCAGGTAACAAATGAATCAACACATTCTTCTTCGACTCTCTCTAGTGAAAATGTTACCAATACTAAAATTAAGATAATATCAGATAGCCATGGGCGAGGTTTAGCTGAAATACTATCAGGAATTCTTCCTACTGAGTACAAAGTCACTGGAGATGTAATGCCTGGTGGAGTTTTAAGACATATAATAAAATATTCAACAGATCAATTTACCAAAGAGAATGATTGTTTAATTTTAATCGGTGGTACAAACGACATTGAAGATAATCTCTATTCTGAGAACATTACTTTTGAAATGGAACAGTTTCTTAAAATATCCTGTTCAACTAAAGTTATTATAGTTGGCATTCCACATAGATATGATAAACCTCATCTAAATTCATTGATAAATTACATAAATGATAAACTTCAATTCATGACATCAAAATATGACCATGCAAAATTTTGCTCTGTAAGTGATATTACAAATGGAAGCTACAAACAAGATGGCATTCACTTTTCTAACGTAGGAAAAAATGAACTCGCTTACTTATTGAAGAGACAATTAACATTCTTTATAAACTACTCAAAGCAATATTTTAGGTCATCATTAATTGAAGATCATAACAACTCAAACTGGCTTCATCTATCACAAGGTAATCCTTATTGGGTTTCATTAGTAACAGGAAGTAAAATATTCTACAATTCTGTTTTTTTAGGAACAGGAAAAATAAAATATTCCAAAACATGACAAATTATTATGAGAGAAATAATACCGATGAGAATAAATGGTATAAAGGTAATAAGAAGCACAATAATTTCAATACAGGAAAAGGAAAAGTGTGTGGAAATATTAAACAAGCTATAAAACTATTCCATCAAAATATTCGAGGGGTAAAATCTAAATTTGATCCTTTCAAAGTAGTAGTCGATTTGGAAGATCCAGATATTATTTGTTTATCAGAACACAACCTTAGACACAATGAATTCTGCAATTTTGGGTTGAAAGGTTATATTAATGCAAGCTCCTTCTGTAGGAAAAATATATCTTGTGGAGGAGTGTGTTTATTAATTAAACAAACAATCAAATTTGAGCTAATCGATGTTTCAGAGTTTTGTGTTGAGGGAATATGTGAGTTTGCAGCAATCTATGTATTTTTATCATCTCGCCCCATCTTGATCCTAGGTGTCTATAGACCTCCAAATAAACATCATGAAATATTCTTTAAAAAAATTACAGAATGTCTTGAAAAATCGAAGAAAAATAATCAAAATACAATTGTTTTAGGAGACTTTAACATTGATCTGTCTACAGATAGATTAACTACAATTGCTTACAAAAGTATAATGTCTTCTTTTGGTTTGAGGGATACAATTTTTGAGTATACTAGAGAATTCAAAGGATCTAAATCTAGAATAGACAATATATTTACAGATATAGCAAAGGATAAATTTAGCAGTAAAGTTTTAGTTACTGCTCTATCGGATCATCATGCCCAAACTGCTCTAGTGAACTTTAAAATTGATAAAACAGACTTAACATATACAGCCCGAATGGGCAGATTATTCTCTGAAAAAAACATTAACCAATTTAAGAAATTACTTTTTAAAGAAAACTGGGAATTTATAGAAGAAGATTTACCATTTGAAGAAAAATTTAATACCTTCTATGAGAAAGTAAACATATACTTTGAACAGGCTTTCCCTGTTATAAAATTTAAAATACGTAAAAAAATAAATACAAGTTTAGTAAAGAAATAATGGAACTTAGAGAATTTGTAAAAATAATGTATGTAAGAACAAAAGACTTAAACTCCTCACATTATCTAAGACAATATTACATCCGACTTAAGAAAAGTTACAGGGCTGAAATATCAAAATTTAAATCAAACACTCTCAACAGTAAGTTAAAAAATTCAGATAATATTTCAAGGACTTTATGGCAAATCGTCAATGACAACAGAAACAAATCTGGAGTAATTTATAATAAGTTTCTGATAAATTCAGAAAACAATAAAACTGTTGAAGATCCCCTTGAGGTATCGAATATATTTAACAAATTTTTTATAGATGTTGGGAAGAAGGCATGTTACTCAAATAATTCAAATAAATGTAATACATCACCACCTAAATGTATACCGAATTCCTTATTTTTAAATCCTACAACGGAGATTGAAATTTCTGAAATAATACAATCGATGAAACCCAAGCATTCCGCAGGAAGTGATCACATTTCACCTTTTATTATGAGAAAAGTAGGTGATCAGCTACTAAAACCATTATGTAAATTAATGAATATGTCTTTACAGACTGGATTATTTCCAAACATATTAAAATTGTCCATTGTAAAACCAATTCATAAAAAAGGAAGTCCACATGATTGTAACAACTACCGACCTATTTCATTAACTCCAACATTTTCAAAAATAATGGAAAAAGTTATTTTAATTCGATTAATGTCATATCTCAAAAATAATAGTGTAATTATAAATAACCAATATGGATTTGTTAAAGGGAAAACCACATTGAATGCAATGTACAATGTAATTAACAACATAGTAAATGAAATGGATAAAGGTAACTATGTCAATGGATTATTCTTTGATTTGAGCAAAGCCTTTGACATTGTGGATCATCATCTACTACTAAAGAAAATGGAAAATTATGGAATAAGGGGCGTCTCAAATTCATGGTTTAAAAATTATTTGATTAACAGGAAACAAGTTGTAGAAATACCATATGTCGATGAAAAATGCCTTAAATCCTGCATTTCGCATGAAAAAATTGTAAAGAGAGGTGTTCCTCAAGGTTCAGTACTGGGACCACTTTTATTTCTCTTATACATAAATGATGTACAATATTTCTCCGAAAAAGGCCACTTAACCTTATTTGCAGATGACATTTGCACTACTTTATCAAATAATTGTATAACTAAATTAGAAGTTGATACTTTTGTTCAATGCAACACTTTACTACAAACTATTCAAGAAAATAAATTAATTATGAATATTGAAAAAACAAAATTAATGACATTTGGTATAAGTAACAAGAAACTTTTAATTCATTCCATGGATGTTCTAATGGATGAATCTATAGTAACAGAATGTACAGAAGTTGAATTTTTAGGCTTAACCTTGGATCAAAATTTGAAATATAATATACATATAAAAAAAGTTGCTTCAAGAATATCATCTTCAATTTTTATGATTAGAAAGTTATCGTCATATTCAAATATTAAATTATCTCTTACAGCATATTATGGGACTATATTTCCACATCTTTGTTATGCTGTACCAATTTGGGGAAATGAAAACCAGAGGACAAAAATTATATTCAAGCTACAAAAAAGAGCATTGAGAATAATATTTAATTTAAAATCAAAAGAATCATGTAAACATTATTTTCAAAAGTATAGAATTCTAACTTTTCCCTCCATCTATATACTTGAAACAATAGTTTTTTTGAAAAAAAATTTTAATCTTTTTGAAAATCAAGATATAAACAAAAAATATGTATTAAGAAATTCAACTAACATTGGCACTCATCAACATTCAACGAAATTTTATAAAAATCAAATTTTTTACTCAACAATTAATATATACAATAAATTACCAAATATGTTCAAAACAACCATGGATGTGAACAAGTTCAAGAAAAAATTAAAAAGCTGGCTTCTAGATAAATGTTTTTATAGTGTGCAGGAATATATAAATGAGGGAAAATATGAAGATTAAGAAAATTTTAAGACATTTAAGGAAAGTTAAGACATAAGAAGAAAGGAAAAGAAGATTGAAACCTAAAAATATGGCATTTTTTAATAGTTAGTTAAGATTGTATAGAAATTGTATTAGTATAATGTAAATTAAGCCTATGCAATTTTATTGTCACGGCTAAATAAATAAATAAATAAATAAACCAAAATACGTAAATGTCATGCAAAAATATTAACAAAGGGGTCATTAGTGAAGGTAATATTGTATGTAACTGTAGTAGTTTTCAACTTATAAACTTAAAATAATGGGGGTTACGAATAACCAAGAAGTTTAGAAAGGTATTTATTTCAGGCTAATAATTATTGATTCCATTATTTGTCTTTTACAGTTTTATTACTAGGCAACTTTCCAACTAAGAAAGATTTTTAGATATCATTCAAATAATCCAAATAACTTGAAAATTTAATTTCGTCACCCTTCCATTTGGTTGTTTAATGACTGAAGAAAATCAAACAATCAAATATTAATAACCAACTTGTGAACGGTGTAATTTCATGTAATTGTCCCTCCACGCTCCAAGTGTCTGGGCCCTCACCTCCCTCACCGCTCCCTACAGACGTGGTGGCTCCTCCATCTTTCACGCTCGGTCTACCGTGGTTCCTCTGGGCACCCTTCCAACCCGACCTACACTCGTCACAACTCTCTTCGTTGACACGGTTCGCCTCTCGTTGATATTCTCATCGGCGCATTTAAAAAGTTCCCCAGCCTCACTTTAGTATACGGTAGGAAGTTTCATACTGAAGGATAAAGTGAAGGGAGTAGAGATCCTCTTAAGAGTTTTGCGCCGAAATAAAAATTAAACAAGAAAATGAGTTATATACTATACATAATACATAAATTTTTGAACATAATTGTATTGCAACATTGACAATGTTACATTTCATTATTGCTTATTGTTTTTTACCTGTCCACAACATGATGATTCCACCTCAGCTTATTAATATGCTACGTTCCCTATGTAAGATAGGGTAGGGGTGTATGACCGAGGAATCGTCCTCTTCTGATTCCGCATGAACTGAAAGTTCTAGCTGATAGGCAGGGAGGGTCTATTGCCCTGGTAGCTCCTGCTACCTGACGGAAGTCAGTATTTAATTATTTACTCGCTATATCTCATTTCCCTATATCTCACACGTTGCCATTTACTTGAATTTTTTGAACCGCTTCGGGGTCTGAAAAGGAAGTTAAAACTAACAGACATAAAATTCTACAACCAAACTTTTATAACTCAATACCGTTTAAAAACTCCACATTAAACTCGTTCTCCATAATTGAAACCGCCTATAACTCAAACATGTCTCCATTATTGTCTTAATTACACATACTGCTATAGAATCAATTAAAATAAATAATTTATCGAAATCCAATCTGCGGCAGTTATGGAGCCGTATTTCTAAAGAAATCGTAACGACCGGCGTGTACGACAGCAACGACTGTTCACTATATCAAGCGGATGACGGTTATTAGACGTTACGTACGCTCATTACGTTTACGTTTACGTTTACGTATATTAGTCGTAATGAGCAGAGAAGCGCGGGTCGTATCGGGTTTACTGTTGGCCCCACACGAGTAATGAACGCTCGCTGATGGCACCCGGTAACGGTTCCGCAATAAAACTCTGAGTGAAATTTAGCCCTGTTCTCAGAAGTCCGTCTGGTCTCTCGGGAGGTCAGAGGTCGGCATTGTTTACAACCAAGAAAAGAAGTTATTCAAGAAAGACCAGAGTTATTTTTCATCAAATCTTTATGTTTGTACGTGAAATACTCAACTTGTGGTCAGGATCAAGTCTCCAAACTTCTTTGGGATCTGAAACTTTCGAAACTTGAATTTCTCTAGGCCTGAAATTACCTCTTTCGTCACTTAGACCAGAACAACAGATTATTTTGTGTCAAAATATCAATAGTAAAACTAAAACTTCCGATCTTAGATGTAACTTATGTGGTATAGGGGTGGATTTTGTACCATTTCTTGAGGGCAGTGCCAAATGATTAACTTTTATTTTTTGACTGGCGTTGACAGAGTGTTGAATATCTTGATTGCAAGAGTAATAAAAGAGTGCTTTGTTTTGGACTCAGAAGGGGATGCAAATTTCCCCACTGTATCGTGTAGACCAAGGCTGAATGGACGTCTACCAGGAGCTGGATCTTCTACGTACGTTTTAAATTCAGAATTGTCTTTGCAAATGGATTATCCTTATCCTGCATTCTTTCTTATTTCTTATTCTTTCTGGTGAATCTAAATGCTTAGGTACATCGGGGAGAACTTAAATCCTAGACAGATCTGCACTTCTGATATTATACCCTTCTAAAGAAAATCTTGTAGGTATCCACTTGTATGGTGTCATGAACCTTTTTGCTGCTGTAGAACGTAATCCTTCACCACATGCAGTTCCAATTTGATTCTCCGATTCGTCGTTCCGAAATTTATTGCCGAAGCTATAGGCTGATATATATTACATATATCATAGGATCTAGAATCGTACCTAGGTAGGTCGACAATATATAGGTTTATATTTTATCATGTGTCATTGTAGCTGCGGGGCTAGTCACTCGCGTCTGACAACTCTCAGACAGTCCTGACCTAGAGCACAGTGTCATGTCACACTGGGCATGGGCGACTGATCACAACATCTCCATGACTGTGTCCCTCCGTCACACTCGCTTCTGACAGCTCTCAGACAGTCCTGACCTAGAGCACAGTGTCATGTCACACTGGGCATGCGCGACTGATCACAACATCTCCATGACTGTGTCCCTCCGTCACACTCGCGTCTGACAGCTCTCAGACAGTCCTGACCTAGAGCACAGTGTCATGTCACACTGGGCATGCGCGACTGATCACAACATCTCCATGACTGTGTCCCTCCGTCACACTCGCTTCTGACAGCTCTCAGACAGTCCTGACCTAGAGCACAGTGTCATGTCACACTGGGCATGCGCGACTGATCACAACATCTCCATGACTGTGTCCCTCCGCCACACTCGCGTCTGACAGCTCTCAGACAGTCCTGACCTAGAGCACAGTGTCATGTCACACTGGGCATGCGCGACTGATCACAACATCTCCATGACTGTGTCCCTCCGTCACACTCGCGTCTGACAGCTCTCAGACAGTCCTGACCTAGAGCACTGTGTCATGTCACACTGGGCATGCGCGACCGATCACAACATCTCCATGACTGTGTCCCTCCGTCACACTCGCGTCTGACAGCTCTCAGACAGTCCTGACCTAGAGCACTGTGTCATGTCACACTGGGCATGCGCGACTGATCACAACATCTCCATGACTGTGTCCCTCCGTCACACTCGCGTCTGACAGCTCTCAGACAGTCCTGACCTAGAGCACTGTGTCATGTCACACTGGGTATGCGCGACTGATCATAACATCTCCATGACTGTGTCCCTCCGTCACACTCGCGTCTGACAGCTCTCAGACAGTCCTGACCTAGAGCACAGTGTCATGTCACACTGGGCATGCGCGACTGATCACAACATCTCCATGACTGTGTCCCTCCGTCACACTCGCGTCTGACAGCTCTCAGACAGTCCTGACCTAGAGCACTGTGTCATGTCACACTGGGCATGCGCGACTGATCACAACATGTCCATGACTGTGTCCCTCCGTCACACTCGCGTCTGACAGCTCTCAGACAGTCCTGACCTAGAGCACAGTGTCATGTCACACTGGGCATGCGCGACTGATCACAACATCTCCATGACTGTGTCCCTCCGTCACACTCGCGTCTGACAGCTCTCAGACAGTCCTGGCCTAGAGCACTGTGTCTTGTCACACTGGGTATGCGCGACTGATCACAACATCTCCATGACTGTGTCCCTCCGTCACACTCGCGTCTGACAGCTCTCAGACAGTCCTGACCTAGAGCACAGTGTCATGTCACACTGGGCATGCGCGACTGATCACAACATCTCCATGACTGTGTCCCTCCGTCACACTCGCGTCTGACAGCTCTCAGGCAGTCCTGACCTAGAGCACAGTGTCATGTCACACTGGGCATGCGCGACTGATCACAACATCTCCATGACTGTGTCCCTCCGTCACACTCTGTCAGTCAAGGTTGAAATGTCCTCGGATCAAATATCTAGTATATACTTGCTTCTTTCTTTTGATGTACCATAGTTTTGCTCATCCAATCTTTCCTTTCTTAAATTTTTACTAAGGAAGAAGTTGATTTTAAGAAAGGTATATGTCGATTCTTGTAAATTTTGTTATTTCATGAAATTTCATTTGATGGATCTAATGCCGTCCATACAAGTGGAAGGTACAACCCCGAAGTGTAATGAATTAAAATATTTAAAAGGTTTTAATAAAATTCTATTGGGATTCTTAACTTATTTTAGATTTTATAAAAAGTGTTGTTCCTAGCAAAACGTCACAAAAAAATGTTGATTTTTCCAAATAATGGGATATTTCAATTTTGTTTTGATAATGTATCCAACAACAAAAAATTGATTTAATTATTTTCCTACCTATCAGCACACAGACTGCTCTCTTCTCTAATGTTATGTCTTTGTGGCAATAATACACTGGCAAAGTGCTATAACAAAGAACAAAGATTACAAAGTATTCATATTTGTTTGAATTTTTATTCAGTCACGTTTACATTTACAAACTCTCACTAATTTATGATGTTTACCTGTTACATTTACACTGAAGTCAGTACATGGTTGCAATTGTAAAATAATATAGAATGTACTCGGCATATTAAACAACGTAAACATTTCCCCTTAACCCCATAAATCTTCCAAGCAAGCGGATTTCTTTCAAGTATAAGAGTCGAACTACAAAAACTTCTGATCGGGTATCCCATCGAGATTGCCTACAAGATAAATCCCGCTGCAAGCCGTACAAGCTGTTAGCGTCTGGTACAAAAACTCGTACAAAGTGGCGGTGAAGAGGAATGTGGTCAAAGCTTGGTTGATTAATTCCCGCCATAAATTTCATAGATCAGCCCCCACTAATAGAGTAATAATAATTAAAGTTGTGGCGGGCCGTCATCGCTCAGTCCAGGGTCTGGCCAATTAGGGGAGAGACGTGACATACGGGCGCGCATACGAGCATACGAGCACTGCGGCGGCCTAGGCCTAACGCGCATAGGCCTACGAGCATACGAACATACAAGCACCGCGGCGGCCTAGGCCTATAGTAGTGTATAGGAGCAGTGGAGCGAGGGGAATTTGACTGGAGACTATTGAATTCCAATTCATAACTTGTCATTATAGTATTAAAACTGTTAAAAAAGTTACATAGTCCCACAAATCTCTTGATTAAACACATTTGTTAATGTATCGCGTAAAAAGCCAAAAATAAATTGCGTTCTTGATAGTAGCAGCATGGCAAGCATATTCGCCGATGAATTTCGAATGAAATATTAGAAAAGAAAATTAAGACACTAGTCATTGTCTATCCTAGTGCTTAGACATGACTGCCCCAATTCGTTTACATTATTGTTCTACGGGTCGAATGTGACTCTGTTATAATTAGTTTAAAGAACCACATTTCACACAGTAACAACAAATAATTTACAGACGTTCTTATTGTAAATTATCACGTAAATGGTTTACAAAATTGTTCCAGACGATCATTCACCACATTTTTGTTATGAATATTTTGAAAGTTGACAAATTGTACAATAGCAACTTACAACAGGACAGTAAATTGATCAAATAAAAAAATGTTGGTATGGTTGAAAAAAGTTAAGTTCTATAACCTTTGTATTATAAACGGTTTAAATGATGCAGTTTAAATTTGCCTTGCTTCTACTTTTAGCGAATTTCCCTATAGGAAATACGCTATTACGGTAGTAGCCATGGTAAGACCTAAGCCCGGGACCACTTTACTTTTTCATTTTGAGGTCCCCAGAAGCCAAAAACACCATTCGTTCATTTTCATATATATGTATATATATACATATCTATCTATATATATATCTATAGGCTATATATCTATGTGTCCGTGGTACTGATAACTTTTGAAGGAGACCTCCGATTTGATAAAATTTGGTATGGAGGTGTAAAACCAGGTCTATTTTCATGAGTTCGCGAACCAGCATTGTCGGGTTATCGGAACGGGGTTTTATGGGGTTTCAAAGGGGTCAAAAATGGGTTTTTGGCATTTTTGGACCTTAATTTTTAAAATTTATCAATTTTAACTGAAACCATTTAAAAGAGCTTAAAAAACAAACAATTTGGTATCTTGAATTTTTATCATAGCATAACTGGTTACGGGGCAAATCCAAAAATGTGTTTTCCATGTTATTCTTATGGGGAATCAAGAAAACCCTATATCTTGCTTATTTATTGACATAACTTAATCAAATTTGGTATGTACATTATCTATATAAGGTTTAACTTATACTTGCTTACAAAACCCATATGGCGGCAAACCTACATACTCACCCCTTATGGGGTTTATGGGGAAAATAAAAAATTGCCAGAGTTTGATACAATTTTGTGTTTACATTCACCAATTATTGATTAACTTAGATTTTCTAACAACACCCAATGGCAGAAAACCTACATACTCGATCCTATGGTGTTTTTATGGGGAAAGTAAATAATTTGAAATTCCATTGGAAATTCGCTGAGTACGCAGGTCTGCTGCGACGGGGGTATTTACGTTATAATGACGCGTCGTTTAGGAAGTAAGAATAACCAATTAAAATGTCATTTGTTCTTGTATAGTGTTTAGCTTTCATTATTTTTGTCAAGTTATCTTTTAGCCTTAAACGATTTTTGTTAAGTTTCCCAGCTTGTATAACTTAAAATAAGTTAATGCTCTATTAAACTTCATAGGATTGAGCAGATCCCTAATGAACCCTGCCAAAAAATGTAGGCCTAAAATAGTGTTTAGCTAAATTACCTACAGCAAATATAATATTACAGGCCTTATATTTACAGTTTTTTATGTTTAAAACCTGTAATAGGAATTCATAACAGCCTACCGCAAAGAACCAATCACCCGTTTAATTACAACTCCCGTTTTATTCAATATCGCCAAACGTTTGTTCAATAACGCAGCTATAAGGCGGTGTGACGTAAAACTACGGTAAAGTGAGCATTAAACTCACAGCCCGTTGTTACAGTCAATTACAGGTTGTAAATAAGTTGGCCACGGGTTTACGCAGCTGTAAATATATATTTATCGGCCCATCGGATGAACGGGTAAGAACGGAACGGCGCAAGCAGAAGCGCTGTTTCTGGGAAGCGGTGGCGGATGTTATTTCAATCTCATGAACCACAATCGGGGCCCCGTATTTGCACCTCTATTGTTTCTAATTTGCCGACACAATGCGTAGTAAAATAAATACCACGGGTTGCAGCGCTCTGCGCCGGTGTTGGGAAACTTGCAATTGTTTTGCGCCGCGTTTAAATATCCGGTGGTTAAGTTTACGCTTATTTGTCTTCCGAATGTGCAGCGCTATTGGCGCGTGCTCGAAATGGTCAGCAAACAAAGATGGGCAACGGTCGGTGGTTGGGTTTTTTTTCGGGTTTGATGGGGGGAAATGATTCATGAAGAACTTTTAGAACCGAGTTGCTGTACTTGGAGTAGGAAAGAAAAACGCTTTGGAAGAACCGTATCCGTAAGGCTTCTTTCAGATCAGAGCGGTCCGGCGCCGCACCGGACCGGACGTGCGGCGGCGACCGGAAGGCCCTTTCATATCAAAGCGGCCGAGTCCGGCGATTTCCAGGCCAATATTATTCAAATTTTAAATACAAATCCCCATTTTTATATCTTTTATATAATTTAATTTTTAGAAAAATTTATAAATTTGATATTCCTAACAGTTTAGAATATGGTAACGGTAGAAAGTTAGTTTTTGTTTTCAATACCTAAGAATAACATGAAAAAATTCACAACCATTCCAGAGTTTTTGCACACACGGTAAATGAATACGGTAAAGGCTAAACGCTATTTAATTAATGGTGGATTTAGGTACTTTTGACGCTTAAAGCTACGGAAGTTCGTTGAAAAGTGGTCAATAGTAACCATTAAGAACTAATAATACAGTTGAAATATCCTGTGTAACGTAATATACGAAAATTTGCCAACTTAAAAATAGCGTTTAGCTTTTACCGTAAGATTTACAGTATGTTGCAAAAACTCTATTTAGAGTAATACCAGGTTAGGTATTACGTTGCAAAGGATAGTTCAACTGTATGAATGGTGTCTAATAGTTACTATTGATCACCTTTTCAACGAGCTTTTGTACCTTCAAGCAGCAAAAGTACCTAAAATCGCCACTATTTAAATAGCGTTTAGCGTTTACCGTATTCATTTACCGTACATGCAAAAACTCTCTATTGTCTCTGAGCATTTTACGTTAAACAAAACTGTCGAAGCATGAAAATAAATGTCTTACCTACAATATTGGATTGGTGGGATGTCTTTGATTTAGTACTATATGTAATTTTCGTAATGTATAAAAATAAATTGCTCGATTTCGACCAACAAATGCTGTAGGAAACAGGTATTTTTTTCTACCTGATTCTTTTTAAGAATATTGGATTGGGGGAGTGATTTAAACTGTAAACAAAAAAATAAAACTCGTGACAAACATGTTCGAGTATCAGATTTCCTTAAATAACGTTTTAAATCAGTTATAATGTCTTGCAGTAGTTCGGCCAGTGCGGACGCAACTTAAAGACTTGGGCTATTTGATTTGTTTTTGGATTGTTTAAAATGTTGAGTTTTTTTAGCTATCATGGCTCAAAGTTAATCAAATTTAGAACATCATAGCTTAATATGGATTCAAAACGTTAAAAAATCCAAAAGTGAACCAAATATCCCAAGTCTTCATCTGTTATTTAAAACCTCTCTCACTTTTGTTGGACTTTAAATTAAGGCAAAAAGTGGGGGCAGATGAACCCCTGGACAATGAATTTTTGACCCGCGAAACCTTAATAAGTTATTGTCGTACAACAATGCCAAACATATTCCGGTAGTTACCGCAACAGCCACTTTATTGCGCAAGCAAAATAATCGCTGTATCCCTCTAACCCTTTCTTAATTCGTTATAACTTGGACAGTTAGCAGAATCAAGAAAAATAATACAATTATTAATTTTTATAATTTTAACATTAATAATTTAACAATTTTGTTTTTCGATTTCGACCAGGAAAATTCTTCCATTGTAGACCAACGCCGTATAGGAATAGTGTTTTCTCATTTTAGCGAATTTCCCATAGGGAATAAGCTATTACCGTAGGTCTCATGGAAAGACCTAAGCCCGGGACCATGTTACTTTTTCGTTTTGAGGTGCCCAGAGACTAAAAATAATAGTCATTAAAATTTTTATATATATATATATGTATATATATATATATATATGTATATATATATATATATATGTATATATATATATATGTATGTGTCCCTAGACACGATAACTCTCGTAAAAATGGTCCGATCGACACCAAATTTGGTAGAGATGTGTAATCCTACGTTTATTCGGATGAGTTCGAAAACCAGACATATCGACCTACCGGAAGGGGTAGTTTTTGGGGGTTTTGTACCCCAAAAATGGGTTTTTTGCATTTTTCATATGTAAATTTTAAAAATTTTTAATTTTTATTTTTACCATTGGATTTAGCTCTAAAAAACACACAATTTAGTATTTTGAAGCTTTGCTCTATCTCCATTGGTTACCGAGATATTACAAAGTCTAAAGACAGTACATTGTCTTTTGGGGCTCCAATGTTAATCTTATGGAGAATAAGGATGTGTTAATATTTCACTTATTAACCAATATTTTTTGATGAAACTTAGTATTTAGCTTCATTTGGTTGAGATTCATCCATTTAAGGTAAAAAATCTTGGTTTTTGTACTTATCATGGCAGCAAACCTGCATACTTTTTTCCAATGTTAATCATATGGAAAATAGGCACCCTCTTTTATTTATGGACAGATATTGATGAAACTTACTATATGGCTTTATATGGTCGAAATAAATTTTTTCTATGCTAAAAACCTACTTTTAGTGTCCCCCATGGCAGCATACCTGCATACTCTTTCCCTATATATTAAGGAGAATAGACATTTATTTCCCTATTTATGAGCACGTGATGAAATTTTGTTTACAACTTTAGCTGGTCAAAATTAATATTATTAATTTGGAAATTCGCTGAGTACGCAGGTCTGCTGCGACGGGGGGTATTTTACTCGCGGGAGGGATTCAGATTAACATATTTCAGACTTCAGTATGTAAAATCGTCCAAAAAGGTCGACCAACCCTTAAAAACCACAATCAATAAGCGAACCTTTGCAACGTGTACGCAGAATCATTATCCATTCGAACGAATACAACTTCCATCCACTGACCACAGTTCTTGATTTCCCAAACCATCAAAGCACATCAGATAACTCAAGGACCATGGGAACTGCGGTCTCGATGTGGGTTCTAGATGGACTCAATTTGTTTCCTACTCGGCCAGTCTATTAGTGATCCTCAGTTGTATTAATCTAATAAAGGAGGCCGATGAAAAGACCAGCCCGCCCGACAATTAGCCAGGGTCATCAGCATAACCGGGGGGGGGGGGGGGAGAGGGGGGGACTGCCCCCGGGGCAGGGGTCAATTGGATAATGGCCGTCAATTGATTGGTAGGTGAAGGGTTGACGTTGACGGGTGACGGACCCGCAGCTCCGAGCTTGGGTTGCGACTTGCAGTTCAGCAGTTCTCCGATGAGAAGACCATTTACGGGAACAAAGGAATACGCCTGTCGCAAAAGAACTGCATTGTCTTCGAATTTCAAAAGCAATTCGGTCATTCATTTATTTTCAAAAGAATACAGCATTGCCGAATACGTATAGGCTTGATACCTCCTAAGTGATGATGGTTAACCTCAAGCATGTAATGTTATTGCATATTCAAAGTTTTGTCATCAAGTGTTATCACGCTCTTCAATAAGTAAATTGATTCATTCGCAAAACTACAGAATATGTAATGCCTAATCTTCTTCGTGGCCATAGTTTTACTCCAAAGTTTCCGCTTGATTCCTGCGCGTCTTCGGCTTTCTTCAATCAGTCTTGGAAGATGACGATCGATCATGAGGTTATTGGGTCACTCTACAGTGCAAACACAAACCAATCTGCACCCCTCCAATACTCGTCTTTAACACAATACCAGTGTACAGTATGTTACAATCAAAGTACCAGGGGTCAAGCTCGGTAAAATTATTACTTTCGTTCTCACACAAAGCTCGTTCGCTCCGCTCACTCCCCCTCTTCCATTTTAAAGACGAGCTCATTCGCTTCGCTCACTCGCCAAGCCGAAGGGTGCTGGTGTAATTTTCTAAACAACAGGTTAAATATGTAACACATTGGTTTATATCTACAGTTATCAGCTTATTTTTATTCAATTAATAAAATCTCCATAAGGATAACATGAAAACTTTGAAGTGCTCTAGCGCGAAAACCAGATTATTCCCAGCTATGGGACCAGCTCCAATCGATTTCTGGTGGCCAAAACCCCCATATTCAATAAAAAAATCAAAAATCCTTGGAGCGAAAAAAATTTGCCCATACAAACGGAGCTTGTTTTAGAGTATAAGATAAGATAATGTAGTGTAACATTGTTAAATACGATGAGACATATATTTTTGCACTTTATAAGTAGAAAAACCTTTTTGGCTAGTAATTTTAACGTAAAGAATAGTCTGATTCTTTCCCATAAAAATATCAGCCTTCGCGTTGCTGTTCAGTTGACCTGCCCATTCAATAAGCCTCAATATAACGCCCTCTGACCCTGCCTCAGCACCTAACTATTTTATTAGCATAGACTTTGCTCGTCTGGCAAGACAAACTCGGAGTTCATCGGAACCGCTCGGCCACCCACGCGCTACAATGCCTACTTCATTAATAATCGACACAATGGTGTCTTTATAATGGCGGGTGAGATGCGCAGGGCAAGCGCGTAGAGAGCAAAATAGAGCAGAGCAGCTGTTGTAATTTAGAGCATATAAAGGTAAAGATGTTCGGAAAAGGTTAGTAAGCATTATTACGTTATTTTGACTTGTCAACAAATATCAGGCTTCGGTATTTTTGTCAGAAATGCTCCAAATCAAAATGGTATTGTATAGTTGTTACGTTTTGGATCGTTTGTCATATTTTGATGAGAAATTTAGGAAGAATGCAGTTTTGAATATTATAAAGTTTTAATCATAAATAGAGTAAAACGAATTGAGTATAAGCATGGATAAAAATACCTTTAACAAATATAAACCCAGACTTATTTTTGTTTCAGTTCTTCCCCCATTAAATTTATGCATGAACTGTCAAGAAAAAGTTTTAAGTAAATTCTTTCGTTTGAAATCAATATACAAACAATTTCGACATGTCAGAGCCTCTCCAGTAATTCCAGCGGATTTTCAGCGCTGAAAAATTCATCATCTATAAACTTAAAGCCATATTTCAAAGATAAAATTTTTCAAAACTGATTGGAACCGTCTTGTAATTCATGTAAGTAGCAATGTAGCGTTGTGTCTCTACACTCTTCTCGGCTATTGTTTGAGATACTGTCCTCAGTGTTTATCACAGTTGTAAATAATATCAAATTCCGCGTTTGGATGTTGTGTTGAATGTTTAATTCCCTAACTTTCTAGCGTTTATACAACGATGAGCTAAAATTCTGGTAACAACTTTACTAATTCTCCCCTATAAGGAAGCCAACCTCACCCAACACTATCGTAAAGATTCCTCGTTCCCGCATCACGTGCGATTATGGCGAGAGATTCCGCTATTTTTAGATAGCGAGAGGCGGAATGGGACAGAGCAGTCTAAACACCAGCTGACGCGGTTCATGCCGCTGTAAAATCAGCTGATAAGTCGCAAACAGGCGGTATATTTAGCGCCTTTCAACGGAGCGGCGCGAGTCGCGCCGTGCGGCATCTGACTCTATGAGCAACCTCCCCCCCCCCCCATCACTGGTTGGTTATATGATAATGTGTGGTCATACTCATTAGATAAGGAGTGTTATGTCGTGGAGTTTCATGGAGTGTCTTTTACTTCATAACTGCTCAGCAGAAAACTATGGTTAGTTTAAAAGAGCTCAAGAAATTAAAATAAAAGTCTTAACACTATATAAGGTTTACTAGTCTACTTGTTGCTCGAAATCAAGCAATTTATTTTCATACAATACAATAGTAACATTTAGTTCTAAATCAACGACATCCAACCAATCCAATTTTGTGAATATCAGGAATCACAAAAAACTACATTATTTACAGCTGTACAATAACAGATGTTTCAAATGTTCAACTCAAACCCAATGTTATTGTACAACTGGAAAATTTCAAATTTTATTTGTATATAACGCCTTTATTTTATGACCGATTTTCATTAATTTTTGTCGGAAACAACTACAGACCAAGCCCTATCCAACGACACCAAAAACTTGAATATCGGTTAAAAATTGTAAGAGGAGTTCTCAACACAAAAAAACCTAACCGTATTAAATAAGTTTAGATTTCCTAATTAGTTTAAAATCTTCCCAAAAGTCGTTTTTATTTCATAACACCCCTAAAAATAACAACTTCATCTACAATAAAACCAACGACAAATAAACGTTTTAATATGATATATCAAGGACATTAACACCCCCCTGCTTTAGACGTCATGACTTTATTCAGAACCCATGAATGGTATAAACCAGTATTATGTTTTTAAAGCTATTGAGCATGATAATAAAAAATGACTTCTACAATAGTTAGCAAAGTCAATATGAATTGGCACTCAAACTCGTAAAATCCGTTTCAACTCTACAACCTATCAATCAGTAAGTACAGTAATCACGTTATATTAATTCCATAAAAAGCATAATTGAATCCAACTATAGAGCAGTTTTTATTTGGCTTGTTTAGTTTTTCGCAAGCCTATGAAAGGTTATGCCAGGGCACTGCGGGTTGGCGACATTTAGCTAAATGTTACCGGGGCGTTCACAACAAAGCCTGCGGAATGGCCGGCAAACATACCGCGCTTTGATGGAGTTAAGCAAATCTTAAACCTTTTACTTTACTACATTTTACATCTTATAAGAGATTTATCTCGTGTTTGTGTGCTATACTTCGTTCACATTAGAGCATATTTACTCTTGTATACTAATTTTAATTAATAAGATGTCTGTAATTAGACATTGGGGTAGTGTAGAAGTTCGAAAAACTTTTAAACTCAAATAATGTGCGAATCTATCCTTAGGTTGTACACAAAAATTAAAAATTGCAGACATGTTCCAATGACTACATCACGAATTGTTGTACAAAATATTAATAGTTTTAGCTTGGTTAGCAGATTATTCATTAGATTATTCATTAGATTATTCATTAGATTATTCATTAGATTATTCATTAGATTATTCATTAGATTATTCATTGACTGGGGCGGTGGCGACGTCCTGTAATCCAGCTACTTGAGGTCACGAATTGTGGATAGTTATAAGCGATGGCTTGTGAATGCGATATTCCCTGTTGGGATTAACGTCTGCACTAGTGAATACTACTTCATCCATAAAGACCATCCTCATAATAAGACCAATTCGTATATAGAGGTCAAAATTGTTGTTCGGATCCCACGTTAAAATGTAGGTCCCTATAACCATTGGCTGTTGGGCTATGAATTAACAGTCCTGTCTAAGGAGAATGTCGGCCTTGCTACAAGATCGCGCCAAAATCATCCTACACTCATCTCTCATTCATATCCTATGCTCTTATACGAGCAATGTTTGCTTGTTTGCTTGTTTGCTTGCTTGCACAATTATCTCAAAAACGGCTCCGACGATTTCCTTCAAATTTTGGAATATGGGGGTTTGGCCACCAGAAATCGATTGGAGCTGGTCCCATAGCTGGGAAAAATCCGGTTTTCGCGCTAGAGCCCTTCAAAGATCCCATGTTATCCTTATGGAAATTTTTTAACTGAACAAAAATCAGCTGATAACTGTAGATAAAATAAACCAATGTGTTACATCTTTAACCTGTGGTTTTAGGAAAAATCATACCAATGTGCAGCAAACCTTCCGCCTGCGAGTGAGCGGAGCGAACGAGCTTTGTGTGAGAAACGAAAGTAATAATTTTACCGAGCTTAAGCTCGGTCCCCCTGGTACTTTGGCTTTAAACTACCTATTAGTTAGGTCGCCATTTCAGTTAAGGTGTTAAATTAAACTGTCATATATTTAACTTTTACAAAATTTTTTTCTAGATTTATCGTAGATAAATTAAATTGCAATGAACAACGGTTTATAGTTTGAGGATAGGGCTTAAGAGTCATCTTCACCCCTGGGCCGGTAGCCCATTGTTGCGCAGGCGGCAATGTTAATCATACGGCTTTTAATGCAAAACATGGTATCGCATTCCCCTGTTTCAGACGCCGTTTTTCAACCGATTTGCTTTAAACTTGGTAAGTGTTTAGTTGAATAGTTATACTATGTCGCTCATACCTCAAAATTCGAAAATTTTACTAAATTTTGAAATATTCCCTAAGGAAAATCGAGTTACTTTGCGACGTCTCAAAGAGTAATATTTGTTAAATTTTCAAAATTCCGAGGTATGAGCGACATAGTATAACTATTCAACTAAACACTTAGCAAGTTTAAAGCAAATCGGTTGAAAAAACGGCGTCCGAAACAAGGGAATGCGATACCATGTTTTGCATTAAAAGCCGTATGGTTAACATTGCCGACTGCGCAACAATGGGCTAATGGCCCAGGGGTGAAGATGACTCATAAGATGTCTGCAATTGGACATTGTAGTGGTTTAGACGTTCGCAAAACTTTAAAACTCAAACAATGTGCAAATCTATCGTTAAGTTGTACACAAAAACTAAAAATTGCAGACATATTCCAATGACTACATCACGAATTGTTGTACAAAATAATAATAGATTTAGCTTGGTTAGCAGATTATTCATTAAATTAAACGATTTATATTTAACTTTTACAAAATTTATTCTAGATATATCTTAGATAAATTAAATTGCAATGAACAACGGTTTATAGTTTGAGGATGGGCTCAAGTATAACAGTTATTTCTCCGTGGAATCACTTCATATCATAATTTTCTCATTCCTTACGTCACTACATGGTGTCAGCAGTGGGGTCGGAGGTGTAGAGGGCGGGGCCGCGCTGACCCAGTCTGCAGGATCGATGGCCCACTGATTGTTGCCACTAAAGTAAACGACGCTCGGCGACGAGGCGCCGTGAATCACTGCCAAGTGATGTGATTGATTATGTACCTGGCCACCTACAATCGGCGTTGCAACATTTAGGAAAATATTTTAATAATTATAACTAAATGATGTTTTTTATTGTGATCTATTACTTTGGTTTTAAAGAATGAGATGGTCTTGAACAAACGAAGCTATCATAATGGTCATTATAATCACCATACAAATTCTTAATACGGGGTTTTTTATTTCACAGGAATTCAAAACAAAAACTAATGCATTTTATACTAATGCTGTAGTTGCATAATAAGGATACCCTTATGATAAATTTACATTAAGGGTGTAAAAAATTTTTGTCAATTACGAGTCAATAACTCGTATTATTAGTCTTGCTTAGTTGTACCAATCTATTTATGTGTCAATCAAGAAATTTATTTGTAATTTCATCCAAAAATATCATTAAAGTTGTGTGGCTGACATTTGATGTTGCACTTCATCTTATGAAAAAAGCAACAGAAATAATGAACGGTAGGCCTATGCCTAATTATTGGAATGTTGTAGAGTGTAAAAAGTGTCTTTTCTCTATTGCCATACGTTTTCTTTTTGCTGTTCTAATTGTCGATTAACATCTTGCAAGTTAATTATATGTGTTTAAGTTCATTATAAGTGGACCTAATAAAACTGTAAAATGGTGTGTTTGTTTTTGAGACCCGACTACTAGTTTGCCCTAATTTTGCTTGTGAATTCTCCAACGCCTCTAATCTATTGGAAACCTAGTTCTTACTGAGGTAGTATTTTCTTTCTCTTGTAGCGTGTACTATATTTATCGTGTGTATGTGTTGTGATGCAGGCGTGCGCCCCCCGCTACGTGTGGTACTCCACCCACCTGAACCGCCGCGACCCGGTCGGCACCTGCTACGTCGCCAAGAACCAGATGACCGAGTTCAACGAGTTCTCGCCCTGCCGAACCCGTGAGTACACCTTCTTTGTTGTGTTCCCTGCAGAAAGATAGGTATTTGTTAAGAAATTTGCCTCTTAAATACTAAACATTTTAGAAGTCGATCATGAAACAGTGACAGAATCTCTCAGAAATCATAGGATAATCACTTAATGATTCATTCAGCTCAAGAACGAAAATCCAAATGCACTGAAAGCTTTCACAGCACTAAAAATTATCTATGTCAATTCTTTGGGTTTATCAATCAATCAGATATAATATGCTATCAGACAGCATACTAACCTTGCTCGGTTCCTAACCTCCTTAACTTTGTGGTGTTCGATTCTGAATTTGAGATACCCAATACTTTTTTAGACTAATCGAAGGTCTACAAAGTTCGGTAGTTGAAGGAATACTCATTAGCATTAAAGGAAACTCTTAAACAAACTAAACTCCAAATGTCCCATCATCTCCTTAGACTCTTGTATCTCAGAAGAATCACTACCCGGGCTGGATGTTCTCCAGTGATCCAAGGAGACGGAAAATTCCCCTTGATTTTATTTTAATGTCTTAAAAATGTGATGGACCGGAAACATCCATGTCTCCCACGACCCAAGAGCTATTTGAGTCCCAGACAAGTCCTGAAATCTTGAAAGCGTGTCACTGACCCAAGAGGAGCCTATATCTCCCTCGATCCATATATGAGACATAAGGTCACGGAAATACCCTTTGCTGAGGAGAAAATCCATATCAACCCCAATCGAAGGAATTAAGGATCGATCCTCTTGCACTCTCTAGATGAGTCTCAAATTCCAGGAAACACCGCAGATCTAAGAAGGATATAACCTCGTTGTTCTCTAGACGTGACCTTATTTTCGAAAGAACAGCTGGTCGGAACCTCCATGTCTCCCCAATCCATGGACCCCCAATCTTTTCGAGACCTTGAAGGTCTCAGAACAACCCTCTGCCGGAGTAGCCTATGGCCCTTTTTCTATTCATGAACAAGTCTAAGGTCCTGGAAACATAAACTATAAAGGACCCATTTCAACCCCAATAAAAGGATTACCCTAAATCCCCTCAAGCCCTTGACGACTTCTAAAGCCCCGGAAGCACCCCTGACTGGGACCCCCCTGTCACGTCAATTAATCAGCCATCAGCCAATTACTCGCGCCGGTTTGTGACGGCTGCGGTTATTAATGAACCCGCTAATTGATAAATGAGCCGGGTTAATGAGCGGGACTCCCGACCTCGGTGACGGAGTGTCTCGGCTGTGATTCCTGGGGGTCGGTCGGGTGACGAGGAGCAAAGGAATGTGATACATATTTGATTAGTCAATAGAATGCCGAGTTCTTGTGTCAGTTTGAAGACTACATACGTTTTCAGTTTTCTGGTCGTACCTCTTTTAGATGCCCTAACACAGTAGGTTCTACTGCCACTTTGATAATGTACTAGAATGAAAAATCCTCCTGCTAAAGATAGTCGATAGGTATATTTTTATGGTGGTCGATAAAGCACAGTGAACTGTTCAACTTACCCCTTAGGAGGAATTAATTTAGGCATCAGGCCTACTACAGAACATTCAATGAGATTGTGATAAAAACTAGTCCTGATTGTCCTCACTGCTTGTGTATAGTATAATAAAATGTTGTAATATTAAATATAAACTATAGTATTAAGTTTTTAACAGTATTCACTTTACGAGCAATATTCCAATTTCCTTGCAATAAAATGTGCTGAAAATTAATTGAAATTGCATACTTTCCTTTGTACTAATTCCATCTTACCGTTGGCTTTACAATAACAACCTAACTACCTAGGTGACCAGGTAGTAACTGCATTTTAATTTTCTAATTTTACGTTTCAATTATTTCCATAATCAATCACTTCCATGCAACATAACCATGACTGTCACATTTCCCTCGCCCTACGCTACAACTCCCACCACAATAGTGTACACCGGCGCACGTCGCCCCATCACATGTTGCCCGCCCTTGTAATATTTTTTGCAATCGTAAACAACGCCGGTCGCGCTTGAGCGTTCTAATTTCCGGTCTACAGCAATATCCGGATGGCTAATGTGCCATTGTCAAGCGCGCAGCGCTCTATATGGCCAGTCGTGCCGGCCGAGATATGACTTTATTAAATGTGATCTCTGCGGTCTGATAGCTGATGAGATTTTCGTGATGATGAACAAACTTAAGAAATTGGTACTTAGGTTCCCGTTAGGAGTTCTGAAACGATAAAGAATACAACGTAGTTACCTCATTCAAAGGTTTTTCTTTTAATTAGGTGCCGGTAAGTCTAAAATAGTCTTTTTAAACCTTTTTTATTCAGTTAAAAATCACTTCATAGAAGACCGACAAGTTTTAAAAACAATATTGCAAGTGGATTTTTATCGTGATTTAATACGACAGATTTAAAAGACATAGGACTCCTTAATGTTGCTGTACTTTCAAAGTTCGCAAGACATGTAGAAAAACAATTGTCAGGCAGAAGCCAAATTGAAATAGGAAAACACTGACATCAGTTGCTCACAAGTTGATATCAAACATTCGGATCTTTTCTACCGGTTAGTCAGAACTATTCGATTCAAGCGCGAATGAACAAAGACGGATTCTTGTCGGTTGAATCGAGTGCCGCTGCGGATCGTACATAGCATTGTTGCGCTATCACGGCTGTATCTGCTATCAGCATCTGGACATTCCAGACACCGGGCCGGTCTCTCACCTCACCTCCCGCCCCCTCGCGCAACCCCATAGGTTACGCCTCGCCGAGGTGTCTTCTGAGGCAGTAGGAAGAGGGTACTCCTTGAAAATTGACTAACTTGACTATCGTCACATTTCTTTGATAATCCATCCGCCACGACCAAGAAGTGGTCAGAAAACCTTTTGTCATTCCAACTATCAGATAACTGTCAACCATTTCTTTTCTTCCGATAACGAATTAGGCCACGCTCCTGATATCTTTTGCCACATGTCAGTTCCATTTAAAATCGTTTTTGTTTTATGTCTTTACTATCATTTTTGACAGTTCTGACCTGCTCCCAAAGTCTTTTGTCGTGCGTTTCAAGGATTATTGAACGTTCCAATTTTGACTCAGAAGTAAAATTAAATTTACAGAACCTCGATAAAACTTCTCCTGAAACTCTTCGACTCTTTTTCTAAGACAGCTGCAAGATTACTTAATAATTGTGAGTAATCTTGCCATTAAAATAATAAAATTATTTAATATTTCGCGAATAATATTCATCGGGATATAGTAACAGAGATATGAAGTTTCAAAAGGGGTTTCAGTACATTTCACTCCTAGAAATTTTGAGTAAACCCCTTTATCTTCTATATATTAAAACATATAAGGTAAAATTCACCTTTGAACAGTTCGTCTGAGACTTCTACCGGGCCGATTTACACGTTGGTCATACCAAAACAACCGTTTCGTTTTCCGTCCTATGTAAGCAGGTTTTAATTGTATTTAGGAAAAATATTTGAGTTAAATATAAAAAATGAAAAATAAACTTATGGAGATTTTAACATGGGAAAACCCCAACATTTTCAATAATTTAAATTTAAATAGTTTGTCTGAGAGTTCCACTGGTTCGATTTACACGCAGTTTGTACCAAATAAAAGCTAAACTTTTATATATTATCAGTTATTATTTTCTTTAACGTTACCTTATTTTATAAAATCAAAAAGTCGACATTTCTTAACTTTTAAAATTAATCTAAAATATTAGGTAAACGAGAATGTTTTGAAGTAGAGTTTATGTTTTGGAAGTTATTTTCCTGAGGCATTTTATAATGTTTTGATGGGGGACGGCCCAAGTCCAAACGCTGGTCTTGTTACTATAATGAACATTCTTAGATATTATTTTTTAATTTGTCAAACAAAAAAGAATGAGTGGTTGTAGAAGTTTTATCTTTCTATAAAGTTGAATTTACTAACTTTAAAGCAAAACAACTCTTTTGACCTTGTAAAAACTTACTTTAAATGTATTGTTTTATGGCAGTGCTTTATCTGATTTCACCCTTAATGTCTAGCATATTTTTTTATAACAATAGATTTTTTGTGCATCCATAGCAACCATAGAAACCAAAATTTCAGTCTAAATTTTAAAATTATAAGTATAACTTAAAAATTATAGTGTATACAGAAATTCCATTTTGCTGACCACATCAAGAGTAAATTTGTAAAAAGTAGAAACCTACACATAGAACAGGCAGTTACAATTTTTGTGAAAAATCGTATCACATGGCAGTGTGAAGAAATCAATGTGAAACAAAAATTAAATACGTATAACAGGATATATCTACTGAATAGGAAATTGCAAGTTGAAGCAGTTGGAGTGACATTTAAATCTTAGTACCAAAATTTTTGACAGGACTGCTGCAGTTATTGGAAAACCAAAGTTTTTGGATGTCATAACCATTTGGTGGAAATTTCGAAAAACGAAAACTTCATCCTAAATTGTCTTGGAATACTAAATGAACCAGCGCGAACAAAAAATTTAAGTTTATCTTGGAAAAAGCTTTATTGTGAACTGCAAATTGTGGTTGGCAAATCCCGTAGTTGAAGTTTCGTGGTTTGACAAAATTCCCAGTTCGACAAAATCCTTAGTTGAATGCCAAAATATTTAAGTGGTTCAAGGAAAAGTGTTATGAGTGTGTAAAAAAACAAAGAAATATTCTTTAAAAATCTACAGTGATAAACAGAAGATAACTAATAAGGTGTAGGCCCTACCACAAGATATTTTTAATTGTTTTGGACCAAATTCTGAATAATCCGAAATTCCTGTCAACTACCATCATGTCCAGAACAACCCACACAAAGGCAT
This sequence comes from Neoaliturus tenellus, assembly GCA_030545055.2. NCBI lineage: Eukaryota > Metazoa > Arthropoda > Insecta > Hemiptera > Cicadellidae > Neoaliturus > Neoaliturus tenellus. The sequence goes on along the minus strand of CM061532.1, from coordinate 43,393,623 downwards.
CATTATTCCCGAACAGAATCTACATTGGACCACAGAAGATTCCCAGTGATCAGGATTACCACCAGGAAACGTTAGAAATTATTTTTGGACCCAAATTCTGTGTTACCAGGAATTTGTTTTGGCTACCATCAAGTTTGACATTCGTTGAAGATTTTTTTTTTGTAGATAGAAAGAAGCAGCAGTTTTTCAGAGCCTGTAATTGAACACTTGTTAATATTTATTCTTCTTATTTTTGTTAAAATTTGTATTTGTGCAATTCGGAGATCAATTAAAAATTCAACTCAATGATTTTTTATTTTTTTGGTGTGTTTAAGTTGGTTTTCCATGAAGTATACCATTCTCATTTAAAACCACAAACTAATGAAATTAGGAAACAAATATAATTAATAACAAGTACTGGGGAATTGAGCTTCGCTCTAGAAATAATACATTTTAAAATGTTATAATTCAAATACATGTCATTAATTTTAAATCATAGACGATGTATAAGAACTAACAGTAACGACTGGTTCTTATGAATTCAGTACGGTATACGAAGAAGTTAACAATATGAGCTTCGTTTAGTATTATAATGTCCACAAGACAACGTATTGTCTTTATTAATTTTCCATAGTATCTCAGGTTTTTTTATTTGTGAAAGGGCTAAATTTGTTGTCTCATCAGTTCCAATTGTATATATACATGAATTCTGCTGTGGGGCTCTTTTGGCCTAAATTGGACCCCAAAACTCAATATTGTTATTACATATTCATATGACTCAAAGCTCTTTTTCCGTGAAATAATATTGTTTTACTATGGGGAATTAGTGGGTTAAACATTTAATTCATTATAAATCCTGCTTTAGTTGAAATCACTTAAACAAATTTCAATTTGAATCAAATCAACGTTGGGTTAACTCCTCCAAACCGACGATGGATCCAGCATTAGCTCATGAAAAACACACTAAAAGAGATTTTTCCCTTACATCTATTATCATACATTTGATATCATAACTACGATAGAAAACTAAATATTATTATAATCAAGGAATCTAAATTAATAAAGAGAAGGTGAGGGGGTCAAGACCCCCTCTATGCACCAAGTGTCCTTTGCCGTTTGCTCCTATGACGTCATCATTATCATCACCAGTATTACTAAATAATTATGTCATAGGTGCAAAAGACCACCTGGGGCAAAGCGGACGTTGCATATCTTGACCCCTACTTTGTCTCCATTTATTTAGATTCCTTGATTACAACTGTTTGTCAACTACACTTGTATTTATTACTTTACTTTATTGTACACTGTAGATCAAAGATATATGATAATAGATCTATCTATGTCAAAGAATTATATGATAGTGTAATACATGCCTTCTAAGTTTTGTAGAAATCAGCAAAAATTTATTTAGATAAAATAGTTTTAGCCGATCTTCTCTAATTAGAAGTTCATGTACTGACACTTTCTGATTTTGACTGGAAATTTTACCTATTTAGATTTTTTTAACAATTAACACTAACATTTTTACTACCATGTGCCTCATAGATCCTCAGACTTTCCCACTTTTGACTCCCAAGTCCCAAGTGAGTTACAGCCCCCGGTTTTCGGGTACAATGGGGACGTCGCTCGGCACATCTGGGCTCGGGGCGCGCCCTACGGGCTATACATGCTATAAATAGCGGCGCAGACAACAGCTGTACAGATGTACCCCTGTAAGACAACATAACGGGGTGTGGACAGACACCCGGGGCACCGACAAGTGGCCACGACGGGGGGTGGGGGGAGAAAAACAGAAGGATTGACCTCGGGTTTATAGTTTTGGAAGTTTTTACAATAAAAGCGTCGAAGGGTAAGGGAGGGGCTGTGAAAAAATGTGGGAAATTTGTACATCCCTCCCCCCCATCTGTAGGGTAGGGTCAATAATGTCATATTTTCAGTGCCGTATACATAATGACCATTTCAAATCCAATTAAGCTCTTCAACCAATCGTTTGCTTGGTGCCAAGTTAGTCAAAATATGATCTCTGCGTTGTTAGTTGGTGTGACATAATTTGTAGCTGACTTGTTAGCTCGAAAGGCAGGAGAAGTGTGGATAAAATGGCAGTTAAAATTTTTGTTATATACAGTAATTAATTAGCACATTTCTGATAACCGTTGGGTGGCTATCCTACGCATGTTTCATACAGTAGGCTAAAACTTGTAATTTTTGTGAACGTTACAACAAAACATAAGTTATAACGAGTTTAGATCGATTTTGACCTTTACATTATTTTTCATATCTATCATCTTTAGTACTGTACAAAATAGTATTTTCATGCAATTTTTGCAAGTATTTCATGACTATCGTACGAAAAATATTCATCGACTGCAGTAGTGTTTAGAGACTAACAAATGAACAATAACTTAACACTCCAATGGTCGCGCGGGGTAGTCCCATACCCCAGTGATTTTGTTTTGCTGATCATTGACAATTGGCAACACTCCTGACCTTGAGCAGGTCAATACCTTCCCCTCAACTCTTCATCAAGACGTCAGTGTCATTTCAGATGTCTGACTCAACTGTGCGGCTGCTCACACTGTTTTTAAAATACTACTGCATGGCATGGGGTAGCGGCATACCCCACGCGACCAACTGTGCTACACTTTGAACAATAGTTTGCATATTTTTCGTCCGTGTTAGTTCGGTTCTATGACAAACATGAGTGAAGGTGCTCCTGCTCAGTTGCGAATGTGGTTATAGGAAACCGATAGTGACAATGAAAGTGAGTTGGGAGTTGAAGATCCGGAAGAAGTAGAAGAGGATCATCTAGAAATAAACATTGCTAGGGATGACGTATTATTAAATTATATATATATATATATATTATATATATATATATATATATATATATATATATAAAACGGCTCAAAGAAGCCTTTTTAAAAAACCTAATATATAAAATATATATTAGATATAAATATATATACATATATATACATAGGCCTATATATGTATTTATATTATATACATATGTGTATATATATATATATATATATATATGTAGTTATATATATATTATTATTATTATTAAATAATACAGGTGTATGTCATTAATTATACTTATTCTCTAAAATTAAAATTATTTGTGTGCATTTCCGCGTTTTCTTTTTTATCAAAACCCTATTCACATGTTTGTAACATTTTTTCTCCATAAACTAGACCCAAACTGTGTTTTTAGCAAACAGAAATATGCAAAGATGTATTAAATAACATATAACAACATAAATTAAAGAAAAAGTAACGTAAGATTATTTTTAAAAGAAAAAACACACGTGGGGTACGACACTACCCCACGCGACCATTGGTGTCACAGTAAGGGGCGCGACCAACGGAGTGTTAAATTTTAAAATTATTTTTCACACAAAGAGCACGCGCAGTCATGAAAAACAAAATCCAAAATAAAAATTACTCCTGTCTTTACATCTTGTTCATAAGCTACTGGAAATACACAACGTTATTCTGTAACTATCAAACCCATTTTACACTTGACCTATCAAGATAAATTCAACAAGACAGTCTCATTTGTGGGTGTTTTTTACTCGGGAGTTTTGAAGAGGGTTCCCCTTTGCTTTGCATCTCGAACAAGTGGTTTTATCGGAGTGTGTTCAAGTGAATATAAAGACGGGTGAATAAATCTGAGAAGCCCAGACTGAGGGTCGAATATCAACAACCCCGCCGGAAACCCCTCGGAGAGGGAGGGGGAGGCGAGAGAAAAACTATCATTGGACACTCACTGTGTTGACTACTAATTACCAATGTTTTGTATGTCCATCCTGATTGTTTGGCGTAAAAAGATTCAACGTGCACTGGCATAACTCAAACAAAAGAATCAGGTAGGTTATATACAACAATCTTTTGCAGACTGTCTGTTAAAATCTTCGAAACTATTCTATTTTGTTAATGATTTCGGTCAAATACTAACGAATCTAATTGAGGCATGACTCTTATTCAGCTCGAATTCCTAATTGGTGTTTATCTTTCAACTGTATCTGTTAGTATGCTACTGAAAAATCTTAGACCCGAAATAACTTGTGTGTAAAATTTTAACGAATTATATGAAGCAGTGAAACTAAAGTAAACGTTATCGTATGTCATCATGTTACTACCGTATCTTAATTGATTAGGCCTATTGGTATACCTCATACGGTGTACAAGGTATCCACAGATTATAAACATATTCTTAGTATATTGAAAAGTATTCATCGTTCATTAAATTATCGTTAAAAATGTTGTACTCAAACGAGTAAATTAAAATGTATGACTTTTTGGGATCTGGCTAAACCCAGGCATTTAACACTTGACCCGAAGAAAATAATATTTCTTGATAACGTTTCCGGGTGAAATGTGATGCTAATTTAATCTACCTACTCCAGTACAGCGTCTCAGGGAGTGCGCCGTAGTGCCCGCTATTGCCGCTATAGGCTATAGCGCCACATTGCCCGCTATTGCCCGCTGCGCCGCGCCATTAGCAAGCGCGCGGGCACGTTACAAATACCGAGTGTTATTGCCCAGCCCCAGTGCCGGGCAATACGGCAATACGGCCACGGGTGCGAAAACTGCCGTCGTTCAGAGCAAGCAATCTGCGTTTACAACTGGTACCGTTGCGTTGGACAGTTTAAATTAATTGTTTCTGTTTTTTTTCCTAACTAAAAATTAATCTATAAAGAGTTTTTAGATTAATGAATCAAGTTTAACAACTAAATTCGGTCTGAATTTGTATACATTTCCCATTGTAAACCACATATTTAACATATGTTGTGATATTGTAATCTTTTTTTCATAAATTTACCTACTTTGCATATTTTTCAGCTTAAGAATATTATTGGAAATGTAAAATTAAAAGCTCAAAAACACACTCCATTGAAAGGAGTGACATTTATTTTGGAATAGTTTTCTTGGTCATTTGTTTTTGTTTAGTTATATAAATAGTGATTTAAAACTAGGGTAAAAATCCTAGGAATCCTAACTAATCATAAATCAGTTGACTCTTTGTACTCTAGAAAACAGGGTACGAAATATAATTCTTTATTTAAACATGAAAGTTTATAATTCTTCTTTTAAATCCCTTGCTAGTTCTTCATTCCAATTTTTCATGTTATTTTGTAAACCCCTTACTTCAAGAACAACATTTTTATTTGGATTAGTTTTTATAACTATAGGTTAAGCTATAGGGCCTATGGCACAATATGCTTACCTGATTTTTTTGGACTAGTACAAAAAATGTATTATGTTGTCGTTGCCCATGTAAAGTTTACGTATCAGTAAATCAATCTCCTGATCCCAGTCGGCCGTTTTTGCGCCCCCCCCCCCACATCGGTTCTGCGGTGATCCCCGTATATTCCGGTAGCCTAAACACGATCAGATATCGGGCCGGATTAAATATTTACCGCCTCCGGTTTTTTACGCCCCGACCCTCCTCAATCCTCTCCACATTCCGGTGCTTTGATACGGAAAATATTTATTGGTCCGACCACCGCCCCGCCAGCTGAATCCCGTTGAAATGTGATGCTTTTTCGTCTTGTTTTATGTTTGTTTCACTATAAAAAGGTTATACAGTAATAGATATTTTACGTAAACCTTTCGTCAAGGAAGAAGATCTGTCCTATGTAATATCATTCCATTCCTATCAATGTCATAGCATATCTTAAAGCCAGTACAATACAGTTTTGAGCTAACTTAAGTGCCCCAGATATGGGTAAACTATTTCATGCAAAATTGCAAGCATTAAATAGATCACAGCAAATCCCGCAACTTTTCACAAACTAACATTATTAATAATGTTTATTGATAAATAAATTTAAGTATGTTTTGTTCAACTTTATTCTTTTGGACAAAGTGTAGGACTACTTAAAAATAACCGAAAAGAGGTTAGGATATGACCATTTAAACAGAAATATTCAAATTGATAAAGTACGTCTTAATTTTAATTACAATAAATATAAGAGGTTTATTGTAAATAATTAATTCACATAAACAATGAAAAACAACATCAATAAAAAATTCTTCACATTTGAGTAGATTTAAAGTTATTAAAATTGTTTTCTAACTGTCAAAAAATATAAAGAAGAAAATTTAAATCACATTGATAAATAACTAATTCGTCGTTCGTTAAGATTATGGCATTTTTCACTAAAAGAGGTTTACGAACTGACATGGTCATGAAAGACCTAAGGAACCAGTGGAAATGATTTCTCTCCGATTCTTTACGACTTCCATAAAGACGGCGGTGTGGAATATTCGGCAAATCCGATGAAGGGGTTTTGCGAGGTCAGGGGTCGTGAGCGGCGGCTGCGAGCTACAAGCAACTGCTGGGCTCAACGCCTGTAGAGCCGCTACAAGCTGCATGCTACACATACAAGTGTCACTGCGCCGCGGTCTTTACTGGTATTGTAGGGGATGCAACTTCACTGCCAAATTTGTTTAGCCCTTTTTAATCTTGGTAAAACTTACTGGGTAGCTGAGAGTTTATAACGCTTGCCCTTAAATCCAAGGTTGCCGGTTTAATTCTGAGAAAAGTAAGTTTATTTAAAGTTTTGATACCGGACCCAGTTGCCATTTGTCATTGGACTATTAATTAATGACGCTTTCTAACAACTGGTTGATGACAGTAAAAAAGGGGGTTTCGGACCGTTTATCGTCAAAACTTTACAAAAATGCCATTGGCGTAAATATATAAAAAAATACAAGATCTGCTGTTATTCAGTACACTATTATAAGATTATAATTATTTAATTATATTTATAATACAATTAAAATTTAATTAATGGGGCGCTCATCAAATAAAAATAATCTCCGATTACGTTCCTAACGACAAATTAACGTTCATCAAAGCCCTCCCCCCGCCCCACGACGAGCGGAAGCCCGACGCTGACGCGCGACGCTCAAAATACCCTCACTAATGTTGGCTTACGCTTCTATTTTATTGTCGGTAGGAAGTCATAACTCGTCCCCAGCTCGTGGCACCAACCCCTCCCCCCCCACACACACACACACACGCACGAGACTGTTGTAGTTGAGTACAAATTGACACGCGCAACACAACACATGTCGCGGTGTACCGAGTGACGTGTGACATAACGTGTGTCAGTGTCTAGCCGCTGTCTTGTTATCTCTGGTGGGTGAAAGTCGCATGGGATCAGATGTCATACGCTGTTGTGATGTGATAGAGTGCAGGGAACAGAGGTTGGGGTTACTGTCTCATCTGGGTCTGGGATTGGAACATTCTTTCATCACGCAATTGGTAATACATTAAAGGAAGTTACCTAAAGTCCGTGTGATTTTGAAGGAGGAAATTAAAAAATTCTATCTTGAATTTATAAAGACGATTTCATTTATAAGGAATATTTAAAACTTTGGTATAGGAGTTTTAATGTTGTTTAGGGTAGTAGAGGGAAGTTAAGGAAATCAATTTGTAGTAGGGGAGTAGGTCCTATAAAATCTTTTACCAAACACTAAAAAACTAAACACTAAACTTTAATGTAATGAGTGAATTAAAAACCAAGTAATTTATCATCTTGGCAACATCCAACGGACAGTTGTAAACAAATTTGCTCGACATAGAAAAACTAAAAAAGTGGTGTGCAAAAACCAGTATTTGTTCTAAATTAACATAACTGGTAATTGGTTGGGTTTGGGTTTACAACTCTTAACTCCTAAGCCAAGGATTCCGTTATTCCATTTGTCCCCCAAACATCTACAAGATTAAAGACCCCCTAATCCTGATCCATCTGTAATGCTCGTGTGACGACCTTTCCTCAAGCCGTTCCCCTCGACCCCCGAACTCCCGGGCGGCCGCCGGGGGGCCAGTTTATGCCTCCGATGTGACGTCCAGAGTGCGTGTTTATGTAAAGGAATATTTATCGCCTCCGGCGACCGCTATCGGACACAAGAGTCGCGGATTCCTGCGCTCAGGAACGGCGAGTGGCTCAGAGAGCCTTATAAATATCGCCGAAACAACGAGGCCCGTCGTAAAGCGCCGACCTGGCCCGGGACGGATGCGCTCTCGTGTCACCCGCCATATGGTCACCCGTCAACCGGCAACTGAACAAAGAAATTGTCAGCTTTAAACTGTATGCAAACACTCTACACCGTGTCTCAAAAAAGCTGAACAACATTGAAGACTAATAAAAATTGTCATACCTAGGAGAGATTAAAAATCATTTCGTATGGTAGAGGAAATCGTGTTTTTTTCAATACGATTTGCAAGTATCGATTGATTCATTGTCGACAATCAAAACTTTTAAACTTTAAAACATAATTCTACAATAAGGCAGGCGTCATGGATGTGCAAGAGCAAGCTAGGGGGCACTTGTTAACTTTAAACGATTCATTTAGTGCATATGAAACATATGGTCTAGGTCATTGTCAAAGACCTACGAGTAAGTCTCCAATATATTCGAAAATTGAGATTGAGAATCAATGCAGCCTACAGCAACATCACTGATGAAATTCAACATAGAGTGCTCCTTCCACAGTAGATTGCCGTATTGACCAAGGAATCTAAAATATGATTGACAGGATTATGAAATGGTGATGTCATAGGAGCAAAAGAACACATGGTGCATAGAGGGCGTTGCATGTCTTGGCTTGGCCCCTACCTTCTCTTTAGCCTATTTGTTTTAGATTCCTTGTATTGACTATGTTTTTGCCGACCATACGAGCCACGTTGAACGTGTTTTATAAAACTTATCCAGAAAAACTTAAAAATGTGTCTGTTAAGATAAATATCACCCAATTTATCTTTTTGGAGGTTTATAAATGTAAAAACATTTATGAACATTTCCGTAAGTGTGTTATGAAAATATTTAGATTGTAATAAAATTATTCAGTTTTTTTCTGGGACACGGTGTATTTTTAAAAACCAATGGTTTTAAATTACTACCATAGAGATGGCTGGAATGTTAAAGTTTACTGACTTATTCTTTACATGTTATCTTACATTTTCGTAATAATTATATGTAAACTATAAATTGTGGCATTTCATTCGTAAGTATCTAACCTACCTACTATCATCTGCATGTGTTAGTACAGTAATTGCATTATTTAAACGTTCTATTTATCGTTATTATTTTGAGTTTATTTAATATCACATTTCGTTCATGTTTTGTGCAGGTAACTGGGGATACCACAGACAAGGGTCCTGTCAGGCGGGTTTGGGCGCTTCCATCTCCAAGGTAAGTGAGATGTTCTCCCAAATATTTGTACAGTATTTTATTTTATATTTAAAACAATCTACAATCCTAATAATAATAATATTAACTTGCCGCCATGACCAAATATTTTTCAATCACAAACTTATTTCGTCCCCCCTATAAACATTCCATTGGACAGTTTTTTTTAACTGTATACGTATTCCCTCTCACCTTTATAGGGATTAGTATATCAAAAGGTATCGACTTTTATAACCCCTCATTTCCCCAGTTTCCACAAGCCCCAACGGCACACCACTATCAATGCGCCACCACCCCGTGCATTGCGCACGTTATATACCATCGAGATCTGCGCGTCGCTCGCGGCGAAGCACAACGCATGCGCAGAGATGCAAATACAGCTCGGCATACGGGCGCTGCCACGCAGGTCATACAGGTCAGCCATGATAACACTCCGGCCGATCGTACATCTGCGATGCGACGGCGATGGCTTTATTGGGAAACCCACTCGGCTGACTTTTACATCACGACAGTAAAGATGCGATCCGCCGAAGGGGAGTCGGACAACGGCGGTTATTGAATTACAAATCAATCAGAGGACTTTTACTGTTCCCCGGGGTCGGGGACGCCGCGTAAACTTGGTTTTGTCATTTTTATGACGGCTCTCTGTTGAGGGGGTTTGCATCTCTATTTACTGTACAGGCTCTCGCGTAGAGATATAACTTTTACGGACTCAACGCTCTTCGCTATTTTTCATTCGGCCATCGCTGTACGTGTACAGACACCTTGTCGAGTTTCTTTTTATGAACGCATGCAAAACATATGAATGGGATAAGGTGTATATTTCATAATAGTAGGGTTATGATTTTAATATTTGCTATTCAATATATTTCTCGGTGAATAGAATAGAGTTCAGAATGAGTCACCCAGTCAACTGAATGGCTGAATTTTAAATTCAAACTACTAAATTTCATTCTCTTTTTCAGCCTGTATAAGAATATCAAAGCTTTTTTCAAAATGGGCATCGCATAACCTTGTGAACAATGTAACTTTGAATTTAAGAACTTGAGTACCGCATTCATTCCCTTTGAAAAGCAAACATTTTATAAAAATAAATAAAAATCTCCGATTTTTTATCGTATAATTTAAAGAGGAAATGACCATTTCAAGGAGAATGCTTCCTACTGTTTGAAATATTTGGTTTAAAACGTACGATATTTGAAAAGTGTTAATAACGTTCCCAGAATAAAGGATCGTACGTAGAGAATTTAAGCTACTAATTCATCGAACAGCCAATTAAATTAACAAGAATTTTAATACACTTCCTTCAGTTGACACTACACAGCCTACTGTATTGCAGTTAATAAAGCTGTAAGTGACTGTGTTAACTTTATATTTGCCCATATAGTGAAGTCTCTAAACAGCAGTAGAACACTCACTGGTGTGTTTTATAGCTCAGGTGCTGGGCGTGTGATATATAGGGATAATAAAGTAAATACTATGACCTTTACCTCGCTAGTCTCATTCACGGTTGGTTCGCTACTGAAATGCAACTGTGACGAGGCGCAAAGAGTGGGGTGAAAGTTTAATTCACAACTGTGTTCGTTGCACCACATGTTTATTGGTAATCATTTATTTTATGCGCTCAGTCATAAAAGGAGTATGTAATTGTACTAAAGAGCGGTCCACTTACGTAAGTGTTTTAAATCTTAACCGCTTGTAATACACGTAGTCGCCATTTGTACGAATTAATTGTGGAGCGAACTTGAACGAACATTATAATAACGAGTTTTTACTAAGAAAAAAATTTTATCTGTCTAACGCTATTCGGCTTTTAAGTTGAATGCACTTTCGGGTTTATACGCCAGGGTATGGCCAACCAGAATTTAAAAAAATCTTAAATGTAAGCATAGCTTGATATCAAATTATAAAAAAGGTCTCACTTAGCAGAGCATAATGACCTAAACCTCACTTCAATTGAATGGTCGAGACGGAAATATTGGTTGCGAATAAAGCTTCCCATTAAACTAAAATGAATAAAACTTTAAAATGCAATAACTTTCGCAATATTTTACCTCTTGAGTTCGTGTTTTTGGCATTCTAATCGCAAAGACTATAATTTGTGATGTGACATAGCCCAGAGAAGTTTTCTTTTAGGGATAAAGGAAGTTTTTTAAACAACTGATTTCAATGAAACTGTGGCTTCCTGACATGAAAGGACACAGAAAGTGTTACAAAAAGGTATATTACTAAAAGTAAAATTGATTTAACTAGTTGTGTTGCTATCTGAGAGTTCGTACACTATAAGTACGTGCCGGACTTTTTGCACTCAGTGTATAATTTCTGTAGTCTTACGTACATTGTACGACGACGTACAATGTACATCCCGCACGACACCGCGTTGGAAAGCGACACACTGTGTGTACGTGGAAGTACGGCGCTTGTCCCGCCTGATTTAAATATAACAGGCGGCATTGTGTGGTAAGCTGTGAGCAGTGGCCGGCCGCCGCCACGCTTTACAACGTTTATCGCCCCATTTTCACATAATGCTCACCATATCTGCTTGTTTCTGGTGGCCAGTTGTAAATCGTGAAGTCGTGCGCTTACTGTTACGTCTGACCGCTGGCTGTATACGTTTAGGTAAATGTGGGTGGGTGCTTGGACATTAGTGCGACGATTCTCTTGTCGTTTTGTGTTAGTTAACGTAAAATTGGCAAAAGCAAAATGTTTCAATTTTTAAAATGTTTCTTCTTCTTAATAAAATATTATTTAATGAGAATTCTTATTTTTTTTGTATCGTGTTGAGCCTGTCAAATATTTTTTTTAAGTTTGCACTACAATATTATGTGATTGATTGCGCTTAGAAATACATATAGTATTTCAAAGAAGTTTACAATAAAACTTTGAATTGTATGAGAATGATTAAACTTTGTTCATCTAATGTAATTTACAATGTTAGATTGAAACCAAAACTACTCTTTTTTATAAGTATATAATATTATCTGTAGATACGCAGGTGCTAAACATTACTATTAAATTTAGGATAGGTTGCACTTTTGTTTCGTTTCAGAGTGAGAGTTCTAATTGATTCTGAGTACGTATGTGCCGTCTTATCAAACTCAACCTCAAAGTAAATCGACATTTTATCATGGTCTACTTTGTAATTCGGTCTATTAGTAGGGTCTAAAGACTTTTACAGTGCATCTCCAAATTATTTGTTAGTGACATACAAACGATAATAATCGACGATGAACTTTCCGGAGTGGAGTCAAATATGCATAGGCCTACAGTGATTTCTTTTACAAAACAATTGTGGCATTCCTCATAATTCCTCCCAAAATTATAATGCATATAGACAAATTTGTACACAAGGATTCGTAATTTATTCAATGAATCCCCCAATTTTTTTTTTCTTTTCTCGTGTATGCATTAACCATTTAGCATAACCAACCGTCCACCGGTCCCCCACATCCCACCACACCTAAAGGTCGCCCAACTAACGTCCCCGCCAGACCAGTCCCGCGTGGCGCGATACAAAGCAGCAGCGGTAATGCGATCTGCGCAGTACAGTTGTAATTGTAATGTAATGCGCAGTGATGTAGCGGCGCGCATGCGTGTTATGATTTACCCGCCAATGCGCAGCCCCCGGCCGGCGCGGCTGCGCGGTGCAGTTACTGTTGTACGGCGCTATATTTATACTGGACAATGCGCACCGCTGCCGGGCGCGACCAGTTCGATTTATCTATGATACAACGACAATGGCTGGTTATCTCGATCTGGTGTGAGATGCTAGAATGTTTGTAAGGGGAACGCACTCTATGGATGGATAAGAAAGTAAATTTCGGTGGGTTTAAATACAGTGGATTGTGGAAATGGTATCATTATTCGAATAATACAGTGACGCATGCGTGGGTGGTTTTAGAAAATGATTCCCTAAATCAGTTCCTCTATTCCTGATGTAAAAAGAAAGCCTAAAGAAATTATAATTATTTTTGCGTCTAAAACATCAGAACTCCTTGGTGCTCGTAAGGCTGGTAGTCTTTACGAAAAAATATTTACTTGGTCAAAAACTATTCCTGTAAATGAAATTTAGATGGTAAAGTTTTAACATTCATGAATTATTCCATAAAACCGAAATTCATTGAATGCATTGCAAACATTATCTGATAACACAGGTATCTAAAAATTTTATTAGAAAAAGTTAGCTTAGATATGAAAATCTGTTTTATTAGTCATTAAACCCTCTATGGCCATTTATGTGTGACATCTACGAAAAGAAATATCCCAGAAAACCTACAGAAATTTAAATTGATATCCAGAAATACTCATATTTCACTCGAGGATTTCACGAGAAAAGGAAATAAAGTGTTATATAAACCGACCAATCTAGGAAGTATGATAAATAACTTACAATAAAAAAGTTAATTTAGCTGAAAAAATGGTGCACCGCGAGAAAAAGCTGTAATGGGCTGAGAAGAAAAATTAATTAAAACTAATAAAATGACTGAAGTGACCCTAATGAAGACCATAAATATATCTCGATCTCGGCTTCTCCCAAGACTAAATCTCGAAACCGTAGTTAGATGGCAAATAAAGATATAGTGAGAGGAAGGATGTGTGCAGGCCAGATACCAGCTGCTCGACGCTGTAGGCAGCTACAGATACATCCGACGCTGGGCTCGTCTATATCACTCGCTCAATCGGACAACCGTCGCGACCGGCCTGTTATTAGCAGATCTGCCCGCGGATAACCGCCGCTGTTTACACTGCTGCAGCTACTCGTATACATCATGTCGATCGGTTGGTTACCGCTGATGTTTATTTTATTATAAAAATGTACTTTAAAAAGTCGCACAAATGGTCATGCGATCTATTAATAGCAAATAATTGGTTCACTTTTTATTATATTTTAAAATTTTCCGAGTGTCGATTAATTTGTCAAACACTTAAATGTCTTTTCGATGAAATGGTAGCGTCCCCTTACTGTTGATTCACTTGTTTTCCTTGTAAACCAGTATCCGTGTTTTGTCGCATTCTATTGCATGTTAAATAGGATTGAACGGGTGCAATTTAAAATTTAGTTATGCATTTTTATACGTTTTTGGAATTAGTTTATCAATGAAAAAGTAACTATTAACATTTCTATCATTATATGTAAAGATAAAATTTCCAAATAAATGACTCCATAAGTAGAAAAACGTCTACAGTTTTCTTATTTCTTCTGATTTCGATATAACATAATATAATAATATATGGTTTATTTTGATAATCAATTTACATGTATAATTTCTATAACATTGATCAGTTTCAAATTTAAATAAATTGTTTTTCATTAATGAGCTTAACATTATACCTATTATACTCAATTTAATTTTGCCAAAGAATCTAAAATTTGCGCGAGTGCGATGTCGTGTTGTTGATTGCGCTACACAACGAAGAGCCTTATCACTTCTCTCACGCGACTTAGAGACACCAAGTGCGACTGCGATAGGCCTATTAGCACCATATCATCATCACGCCCCTTAAACGTTTAGTAAAAAGAAGTGTAGGCCTATTGTAATTTTATTTATTTACTCATTTGAGTATGAAATCGTCGCCTTCCTAACATATAGTCGTATCTAAAAAAAAAAAAAAAAAAAAAAAAATGGATTTTTAGGTTACGACAGTTTCTGAATCTCCCAGACAGCCTCTACACATCACACAAATCGTCGTATCTCTATCCCTCCTAGTTTAGAAGATACAGGCAATGTCCTATGAGTCGTATATCAAAAAATTGTAAATTTAAATCAGACGAAAGGGCGTATCAATTGATGATACCACTGTTTGCCTGATACAACCCAGTCAAAAAAGGCAAGATACGACCACTCGTCTGAAATATAATTTTGATCTTGCATAATATAACCTTGCATAATGTATTCAGGCAAACCGTCGTATCTTGTTTATATATATAATTTTATATATATATTTTCAAATCTCTTGGTGTGTACCTTAAAGTTTATGATATAATGCATTACTAACTTAAAAATAAAGTTTCTAAGTTCATTCGTTCAGAATCTCTGAAACAAAATGTAGTTGTGGTTTTTGTTTTTCTGCTCTCCTGAAAAATCACTGAAAATGAGATACGACCATATTCCTGGAAAGCGACGAAATAAGTGAATAAATACAATGCATTGTTTAAATCCCAAATGTAAACTTGGGAACATGCAAGTTGTATATACGCAATGAGATGTTCTATTGAGTTTATAAGCTAACCCATGAGTCATGAGTTTAACCAGTTTGATAAGTAAAAATATACAGAATAGATAAAACACTAGTAAAATTATATTTTTATGTTAGTTTTCGCCAAGATATGGATTGTTTAAAAAATGTATTTTGGTTTCTAATGTTTTGAAGTACACGTGTTGTAATGTTGATGTTGAAGTTACATAAAAGCTTCTAGTTAGGCCTATATCATCTTCAATAGACAAACTTAAATCAAAATTAGGTTATTTTTACTCTTAAGCTTAGTACTGAGATTAAAAACCCCTTTGAAACATAGTAGGAAACAGAAATTTTAGATTAGTATGGCCACCGGATTGCTTTATACTTTCCAAAATTTCGTTGCATAATTTAAAGTCAATTTAATTTAGACCCGTGGGTTCAAGCTTAAAAAAATTGCCACCCTCTATAATTTGTAAGGAGTACTTGGACTTTGAGCGTATTGGTTACCGCGATAATGACCAAATTCTTTAGAAAAGTCACTAATACCCGCGAAGCAACAAGACGGAACAAGTCCTGCGCACTTGACCTTACCCACAATGCATCAGTATTCCGTCGCCGCGGCCACGACCGCTACGGCAGTTCAGGTAAGGGATGGACGGCCTTAGGTCGACGACATGAGAGTAATTGGACCGTCTCCTCCCTACAAGGGAGTGGTACCCGTCCGGGGTTCTCGGTAGTGGCTTCCGGTACCACCGGTACTGGACCTGTAGCTGTACAGCAGCTGATCGGCATTGTCGCCGGGAGCGGTGGTCTAAACATTCAGCTGTGGTGGAATGATCTTGATGTCTTGTTGAAAACACCATTAAAGTAATATTACCATAATAGGTTACTATGACATTTGACCAGGATTCTGGATTGATATCTCTAGCAGTTTTCAACAAAAGTAACTTTCGGTATCATCAGACCTTAAAGAATTATTCTATTGAATGAAAAAAATATAGTAGGGCCTTATCCCCATCACCATCATCTCGGAACCTAACAAAATCCTAGATTGGCTGCTTAAATATTTTTCATAAAATTAACACTACTACATCGTACACTTTGTAATCACTTTAGGATTCATCCTCAAAAACTTTGAGAGAATGAAAAGCGTTTTGACGACACTTGAATAAGACTTACATTACATCCTGTGGATCTTTTAAGCAACGTGCAGAGTGAGTGAACACTAACCAAAGCGGTCAAACATGTCAATAGTTTTTCTTCCTAAATAAACATCTTACGTTGCTATTATCTTTATGTATAAATACAGCAAACTTGCTTCTACAAAGCAAAATCTAGTGAATTACTACTTCATGGATCATGGATTCTCAGCTTCTTGTATAATAAACAAACTCAAGAACGAATTGTAAATATTATCGTCGTCATAATGATTTAATTTCTTTGAAGGATGATAAGGTTCTGCTGAAGGCAACTTATGATAGAGTAAGTGTAAGCAGTTTTAGTTTTGCAGGCTTCCTTTACAATAAAATGTATTTAAATTATTTTCTTCTGGAAATATTCACCAAACACTCCAGATTTGCCTTTGTTATACGACTTTCCTATGTTCATATTTCCCTACCCAATTCCCATCGCCACCCCGAGTTCTGGTAGTGGATGATTAGTATTCAGGGAGGTGGGAAGGCGCGTTTATATGTGTGTCCTGCCCGGCTAGTGGCTATCGGGGACGCATCTCCGTCTTCCAACATTTCCGATCGTGACTGTCCTCTCCCCACGTGGCGTTGCCGCCTCTTCTGCCACCGGAGAGTCTCTCCCTCTCCATGGAGAAGAAATTACGAGAAGGACCATTGTCCTTGTGGCAATATTGTCTACCTTGCTATCGACCCATAAGTTGAACATTAAGAGAAAATTTGCAACATCAAGTGTGGCCTCTGGCTCCTTATTTTGGCTTTTCCATCCCTGAGGTCTCTCGTTCCAAGGGGTACCTCGTTTCGGAATCTAATACTTGATTCAACTGATTATCTCTTCGAAAACTTTTTTTGGTTTGGAAAAAGATACTCGATAAAATGCCATATTACAATGAAACCACCACTAAGTGTTTCTAGTTTATTGCGTGCCTAATAGGCTAGGAGGAAAATCTAAATTACGATTCTTGTGTAGAATTAAATTATTTACCGGCAGACATCCAAGCTTCAACCTTCAAGACTCAACCTCAGACTGACATTCAAGGTGAAAGTATCAGATGGCCAAACTTCTCTATTAATAAGGTAAGAAAAAGAAAAAAGAAACAGTTTTTGTTAACGAGAAGTTTCGACTGTGCCACTTTTTACAATTAAGGTAAACAATTTGGTATCTTCACTTTTACTCAAATCTCCTTACAATAATATAGGAGAAATATAGTAACCACCAACCCTATTAATTAACCCAACACTTCCCGATTCTTCCTCCGATTCCCACTCTATCCGCGTATCAACTGCCCGCCGTCGCGTCGTCGCGTCGCGTCGCCACCTCGCCGCGGCGGACAATCAAGAACCTAACGACATTCCTCGCCCGGTAAAAAACTTTCCTCGATAAATAAATCTGGAGAGACAAAACTGACGCACCGTTACAACGACAGACGTGAGCGGCATCCACGGATCGGCGGTTAGGCCCGTTTATTGAATAGTTCCCCGAACGATTTGTCCAAAGTGATCGCTTGATCGGCGCTTTGATGGCCGCCCTCGCTTGGGTTTCCCCCGCCTGGTTTACATCGCTTTTAGGACCTATGCGATTTTTAGTTTTTTGTCCGGTTAGGTGATGTGGAATTAATTGAGATTGTTTTTATTCGCATTGCAATATCGATTCGAATAGCAATAAGAACGAAGTAGTTAGTCTCTTTGGCGTTTAGCAATACTGTAGTCTATAAACACATACAGGGTGTCCATCTTAAAGTGTTCCAATAGCTAACTTATTTATTTTTTCTAGTAGTCAACTTCTTATGAGGTACCCCCTTTATTTTTACGTTGCTTTAAATTTGCATTTCAGTTTTAGAAATTTCTTTCCATTTTTCGAATATGGCAGCCAAGTTGAAAATTTTTAATACAAACCTCCAATTTTATATATTTTTTGTTTTATTTTATAAACAATTAAAAAAAAGTGAAATACACACCTAAAAGCAGCATAAATAAGGGGATCCCACATAAGAAGTTGACTTTCAGAGGAATATTGAAAAAGTTAGCAATTGAAACACTATTGGCGGGACACCTACATCTTCTATCGATATTCTATCTCGGCCCTCGGCCTGTACACAGTTTACCCAGTGACCCAGTATTTTAATTATCAAAAGATCCTGCCATTAGGTTGGCAGTCTGTTACGGTATAGTCCAATGCCAGCCCAGTTGGTCAGTAGTGTTACGGTATAGTCCAATGCCAGCCCAGTTGGTCAGTAGTGTTACGGTATAGTCCAATGCCAGCCCAGTTGGTAAGTAGTGTTACGGTATAGTCCAATGCCAGCCCAGTTGGTCAGTAGTGTTACGGTATAGTCCAATGCCAGCCCAGTTGGTCAGTAGTGTTACGGTATAGTCCAATGCCAGCCCAGTTGGTCAGTGGTAGTTTTCACACTATCACACTCTCAAACTCCTTCGCCGGCTGACTTACCCCATAAATACCAGCTGTTCAGCACATTTTTACCGTGCAGAATCTCGCGTGAACATAACATATCACAACATGCAAACTATGCGGACCGGTTTAAGTACCGGAGATAGCCGGGATATTCCAGGGATATTCGCCCGACGCTGCATAGGGAAACGCGGCTCGTTGACAACCTCTGTAAATGGCCACCATTAATAATGTGAATAAGGTGGGATTATGATTGCGGAGTCATAACTCAATGGGCCGAGAGCTGCTGCTACCTGTCGGCGACGGACGGAACCAAGATGAATAGCGACTGTGGACAGAACGCTGTAGGACGTCCCAGGAGATACATCGGAGCTGTAAGAATGTTGTGTAAATACCAGCTGTTCAGCACATTTTTACCGTGCAGAATCTCGCGTGAACATAACATATCACAACATGCAAACTATGCGGACCGGTTTAAGTACCGGAGATAGCCGGGATATTCCAGGGATATTCGCCCGACGCTGCATAGGGAAACGCGGCTCGTTGACAACCTCTGTAAATGGCCACCATTAATAATGTGAATAAGGTGGGATTATGATTGCGGAGTCATAACTCAATGGGCCGAGAGCTGCTGCTACCTGTCGGCGACGGACGGAACCAAGATGAATAGCGACTGTGGACAGAACGCTGTAGGACGTCCCAGGAGATACATCGGAGCTGTAAGAATGTTGTGGTCTAGGAACTAGGAATGAGGGGAGAATGCGCACTTGATGGATTACACTGTGCTGTGCGGATTCCGTAGAGCAACTCAAAACTCTGCTCTATCTAATCAAGATAGATAAAACACAAGATGTTATTTGAAATTTATGTCTTTTACACAGTAATTTCTCTTTTGATTGTATCTCTTTTCGTGCGTTAAGTAATAAACCTCAAATATTCAAATAATTGCCAAATAGAAAGTTGTCATATTTCTATTTTCAAATAATATAAAATGTACATGAACGTGAAATACGATATATTGTAGTTTTTGTTGATTTTTAACTACGTTTTTGGATTCGTAAGCGGGCACATTGTCGGATCAGCCTAATTTCAGACAAAATTTGCACCCTGTAGAGGGACCCCTCTGTAAGGACCGGCCTGTGGGAATGCTATCAATAAAAATGTCCCTACAAAATATTTTCTCCTGTTGGATGTACTTTGTGGTCAGAATATAATAAACAACAAAACATTAAGTAACAAAGTAGTAAGAATTTTAATTTTACTGAACATTGAAGTGGAGACCCCAGCAGCTCCAACTGCTGTTAAAATTACTCTGCTGCTACCGAGTTTTAAAGCTTTACTGCAGCGGCCCGGTGCACAGTCCCCGTAAATCACACCCCTGCCTCATAAACCAAAAACGAAACATGCGCTCCAGGATTAATAGAGGTTGATTTTGATAGCTCGCCGAGCGACGTCCTGTTATTCTTCATCCCGGACGGAAAGATAACAACAGCCCGCATAGAAAAACAGAGCGTCGGATCAGACGGACTGATTTATTCAAACACTGACGGTGACTGGATCTTTTTTGACAATCGCGCCGCCTCGTCAGTGAACGTCGGGCAGAATAGAGTGTACAGCAACCCACATACGCCGGTGCATTGGCTAAGAAAATAAATAATCAACCCGGTGGGGTAGCAAATCTGCGTGCTCATCAAATTTCAGCCATGAATTTTGAAATAATATACATGTTTTACTGTATCACCATACGATTGAATACTATGCACCTAAGGACGTATAGGTCTGTCGCATCTTGTTGGGAAGGGGGTTGTGTTTTACTACTCATGTTTTGGTTTGGACTTATTTTACTAAAAAGACTTTTTTTACTGTGTTCTCTGTTGTTGACTCCGAGCAATTATTGGAGTGCATGCTGCATTAAATACTATTGATATATGTAAATAAAATCGGGAATTTAATCAAACCCCATTGAGAAGAGAGATTTTATAGACTTTTCTTTTTTAACCTCACCGCATACCGTTTCAGCAAGAGATAGCTAACCACTTGAAGAAGAAAACATGTCGTTACCGACCAACCCGTACAAGTTGTGATTGAGAACAAACTACTGATCGAAGTAATTTTTTTTAATTCCTTTCTTTTCGTCAAAAATCATTTTGCTAGTTATTTTACAACCTGCGGGCCAGATTTAGTGAATAATAAAACAAGCTCTCAGGTACTTTATAAGAAAACCCGAGAATAATTCAAAGTAAAACAAGAACGTGACATTTCAGTTGGGACTTTCAAACAGTAGCATAAGCAGAAGCGTGGACGGGACGAGCTCATAAAGATGTCCCCCAGGGTCACGGCTCGGGTCGGGTCGGTCACGATCGGGCATGTTCGGCACCTCGGGCTTATCTACACGATCGGCCGATAGTCGCGACAGGTACACCCGCGGTCGTGGCATCCGATCAGCTCTCGGCAGCTACCGTGCTGCTGCTGCTGCTGCTGCTCTCGAAAATGTGAAAAGGTGAAATTCCTCCGGGTGGAGAAAATTCCTAGAGAGGTTGGGGTAGCGGAATTCTACCCCCAGGAAAAGTACCCCCATGAAAAAACGCTACGTCATTTTGACGTCACGAGGGGCGGAGCTTAAAGTGGCATGGAGTTTTGGCTCGCGGCCGGAAAAGTACCCCCAGTTTTATAAATACATTATTATTTAATTTGGTCGCTCTAAATTAACATTATAGCAAACCAAACACCAGCCGGATTTCTACCCCCGGAATTCTACCCCCGGAATACTACCCCCAGCAAAACTACCCCCAATGGACCAGACCCGGAATACTACCCCCGGAAAACTACCCCCGGAATTCTACCCCCAGCAAAACTACCCCCAATGGATTATAGACCGGGAATCCTACACCCGCGAAAGTACTTCCACGTACACAATTCCTTAAGTATTTAACAATTGTTATTTTATGCACGTGTTCTGGTATTTAAAACATTTCTATTATAAAATAATAGAAATGATAAGTTTTTATTATAACAATCTTGCCCTTCGGGTGATCTCGTTTTCTACCCTCACTCGCCGTCAAGTTCTATAATAGGCCTATGCTTTAGTTTTATATAACCAATCTTTCCTCAATCCTTTACAGGCTTTTAGCTGTATGGTTTTATTGACATCAAATAAAATATATATACATTACCGTACCTTGATATACTTTGATATTAGGTTTATAATTTTCAGTACCTGGGGGCCAAGCATTAGCTCGGTAAACTTTTACAGACAGCCCGGTGCAAAAAGGCTTATTTCTTGTTCAAGACGAGCTCGTCTGTCGCTCCACTCACTCGCCTTTCAGCTTCCTTTTTCGGTGCTTTCAGACTGTTTCAATGTAGGCCTACGGGTCTCGGGTGTATTTGTTAAAACACATGTTGAATGTATAACACGTGGATTCTAATTATTTAGTTAGCTGGTGTTTGCTATATTCTTTCAAATGCTTTTGTTTTTAAATTCAAATGTAATTCTACAAATTGATTTGTTGTTTTATATACTTTTACATTACTTTTATTCTTATAAATATTCATAATCAGCAGTATGAAGTACGATTTAAAAAATATAGTATATCATCATAAAATAGTACCATTTAATAATTTAGTAATTGGCTGCCATACAAAACTAAATGTTTATATACTGGAACACATAGGCCTATTCTGCACTTTGACAGTTGAGTCTGCTGTTTTCATTATTTATTTATTAGGATGGGATACACTTTATGCTTATGTAGCTTAACTCACGTTTTGTAAATCTAGATAGTCTGAAAAGTATATAACTCAATATATCTAGTACAACCAGTAATACGGTAATAGAATCTTACTGCTGAGTAAAGATCTTGTCCATCTCGGAGGCGAGTGATCAGAGTGAACAAAATTCCTTCAGATTATTGTGAATATTATTATTCCGATTTTTCTCAATTTGTAGAATTACATTTGAATTTAAAAACAAAAGCATTTGAAAGATTAAAGCAAACACCAACTAACTAAATAATTATAGAATCCTCGTGTTACACATTCAACATGTGTTTTAACAAATAAACACGAGACCCGTAGGCCTACTTTGAAACAGTCTGAAAGCACCGAAAAGGGAAGCTGAAAGGCGAGTGAGTGGAGCGAACGAGCTCGTCTTGAACAAGAAATAAGCCTTTTTGCACCGGGCTGTCTGTAAATTATATTACTATCAAAAATATTACTGTTTAAGTTTACCGAGCTAATGCTTGGCCCCCAGGTACTGAAAATTATAAACATAATATCAAATTATATAATGGCACGGAAATGTATATATTTTATTTGATGTCAATAAAAACACACAGCTAAAAGCCTGTAAAGGATTGATGGAAGAGTGGTAATATAAAACTAAAGCATATGCCTATTATAGAACTTGACGGCGAGTGAGGGTAAAGAACGAGATTACCCGAAGGACAAGTTTGTATTAATGTAAATTTAACATATTATTATTTTATAATAGGAAAAAAAACAGAACACGTACATAAAATAACAATTGTTAAATACTTAAGGAATTGTGTACGTGGAAGTACTTTCGCGGGTGGAGAATTCCCGGTCTAGTCCATTGGGGGTAGTTTTGCTGGGGGTAGAATTCCGGGGGTAGTTTTCCTGGGGGTAGTTTTGCTGGGGGTAGTATTCCGGGGGTAGAAATCCGGGGGTAGTTTTGCCGGGGGTAGTTTTGCTGGGGGTAGTATTCCGGGGGTAGAATTCCGGGGGTAGTTTTCCACCCCTAGTAAACTTACAAAACATGGCTTAAATTGTTAATTATAGAAATAAATTATATAAGTGCGTAACCAATGATTGAAGTAGAGTATAATGTATTCTCTTCAAAAGTTCGCGGCCGGAAAACTACCCCCATACCTGTGACGTCAAAATGACGTGGCGTTTTTTCATGGGGGTACTTTTCCTGGGGGTAGAATTCCGGCGCCCCGAGAGGTTCTCCCGCACGATCTCCAGGACAGAAGTGTGAGAATGTGCCCGAACACATGACGATTAAAAGTTTCTTGACACATATACATTGCTAGTGATTGATGATTTTCTGAGCTTCAAATTGGCTGAATATTTTAAAAACCAAGAGACCAAGTGAACTTTCTGACTACCTCGTCTATTTAGTGATTCTTTAATCGTGTTTTGACCTGTGAACCCGTTATCTTGAATTACAGAACGTCATAATTTTTAAATCTTTAACGAATAACATCTGAATGGAAAATCTGTTAGACATACTATATCAGAACTCCGAGCGAAAATGGTTTCTCTGCAGAGCCATTTAACAAGATGGGACAATCGAGATCTTCAGACGAAGATTAATGCGGTTTTTCTAAACTCACAACGCCTTTTATTTTCGATAAATCGGATTTTGCATTTATAGACATACTTGAGACTTGTGTGGCTTGATTAAAAACTATCTGTCGTTGAAGAATATGAAGGTTTTTAATTTGGACTGTTTTAAACTCAACAAAAGACTAATGCTAAATCTGCAGCAGGATAAAACCCAATTTTTCCACCACTCCCTCTGTCTCTTCACTTATAGTTAACACTAATCATACAAAACACACTTATAAATGAAACACTAACTTTCATCATCATACCAGAATCAATTTTCTCCTAGCTAACTTCTCCGCTCCTAATCGCCCGCCCCCAGCCATCATATTCCCGCGTCATAACCAGCGCAGTGCCGCCCCCACACCGTGTATCTGCAGCTATAGCTGTCAGGTGTTGCGGACAATCAGATGAGCCGCACTCATATTTAAACACCCACTCGGTAACTGATCCCCCATTATAACTGGTTCCGAGATGATCAGTTGCAACGGCGCAACCGACACTCCAGAACAAATAACAGCTGAGGCGATTATATCGCGGCATGGTGTTTTGATGAATCGGTAGTAGTTGATATTGAGTAGTGGGAGTTTCTCTACAGTCTCTTTCTCTAGTAGAGTATTACTTTGTGTTTGATTAAATTTACCTACGCCTACTATGATTGATTGGTGATTTCTCTTTGAAAACCAACTGTTAAAGGGAATTACAGTAGCCTACTTCAAAATGTTTAAGTAATTAAGTTGTGTCTGTCTTAATATCATGCTGATATTTAACGGCACCTTATGTTTTAGGAATGTTTGAATTAAAAAATTATCGTTGAGGTTAAATATCCTACATTTAGTTGTATTTTTAGTTTTAGGCTACTCCCTGCTAAACGAAATATTGATTATGATATTGCTTACTTGCTCATTAAGTTCCAGTGGGCCAGAGAGCCAACTGAGGCTTTTATAGGCCTTCACCCTCTTCAGCCTTCCTTCATAAATTTGTATATCAAGGAATTAAGATATAGATGATGAATACGTTTTGGAACAGAATACGTTTTGAGCAGAAGCGAAAGATTTCTGTGCTGTTGTAGTTCGTTACTGGATTAGTGGGTATACATTTTATGATTACCAACTTGTTACGTACATAAGTTACTTTCCGATTGATATAATTAATTAGCCTATACATTATGTAAGCCATAATAATAATAATAATAATAACATTTATTCCTCTGACAATATTTAACATTGTATGGGAATGTACATAGTTTGGGTAATTTATGCAAGTCCTTTACTTTGTTTCACAATTTAAACATTTTGTCAAATTTTATTTCACTAAGTCTTTTCAATTATTTTTCCATAGCATTCCTTAATTCTTCTTTCTTCTATCTCTTTCTTCTTTCTTCCTTCTTCTAACTTCTTCGTTCACTTTTCGATGTCTCCTTCCACGCCTTCGAGGTCTAGTTTGTTACAATTTTGTTTCCAGTTTGGGCGGCTTAAGTGGATAGTTAGCTTTCATATTTTAACTGTTCGTAATTGCCAACGTTTTACTTTACTCCAATCCTCTGTTCTGTTTCCAATCAAAAACCCGGTGATAACTACTCCCCCATACCACTTGCTATTTCTCACCTCTCACCACATCATCAGCTGCCGTACACATCACTATACTCCACGACGAGTGTGTATAATCAATTGCCCGCTACCACAGGATGCAGGGGTGCCAATCCACCTCGCTGTCGCCCCGAGCCCGAGGTCAGCAAACAGCTGATTTATCACGAGCTTGTGCGCGAGTTGTAAATCATGTCGGCATCAGCGCAGCGGCGATCTTATCTCTCAATCATTGTAATGTAGCCGGTGGCCACCGCGCGTGCGGGCCCCCGGGGGTTGTGTAACTACGGTGTAATGGCGGGGGCGTAATTGAAAAATGCCCCCTCGACAGCTGATCTGAGAGCAGTAGTAATTGAGGATGGCGATTTAAAAGTTATATTTTTATGGTAATATCAAAGGGGATATGAAAAACAGGTGCTGAATGGAGGAATTTACTATTTTTAATTGGCTTTCTTTTGACATATGTTAAAAAAATTATGTTTCAACGACAATATTTGTATATAATAGCTCTAATCAATTTTGACGATCCTCTTGGGAGTAAAATCAACTAATAGTGGATTTCTTACATTATTTATTGAGCAGGTTTCCAAATCCGTGAGTTCTTTCTTTATGTAACAGATTTCATATTTTTGAAGAAGTTAAAAAAACACTGTTCGTCTGATTTTTACCCTCGTCAAGCATCTGGATCATTTTTTAACATGCCATACAGTCATTCCAGGCTTTCTATTAAGGAGGGGTAAAGAGAAATTCGGATTTTTCGTTACTGAAGCCATTACTTAACGTGCAGAATTATTTCGTGATTAAAGCCGATATAAAAGTTATTATCTTATATTGACCAAGTCAGTAAATATTCTAACAATTATTCAATTACAAAATAAATTGTAACTTCAGATATAACCTGGATGATGTTTTGTTAAATTTTTCACTACACTAGCCACCGAGCCAGCAGACTTTACCTAAAATTCTATACCATTTTGAAATAACCTGTGTTCTATATAACACGACTAAATGCCGCAACTAAAAAGCAGAAACTCAATATCTTTCGTGACTGGAACCCCCGCTTGCTTCCACAAAATTACGTCTTCGTGTTACCTTGACGTCCTAACGTTTTAAAATTAGATTTCACGCTTGTTTTCTCTATTTAAATGTCATATATAACAAGTATTAGTGGCTATTAGCTTGTTCCAATGTAGGCCTAAATATAATTTCTTATTATACCTAACTGGATAAACCTTAAATCAAACTTTCAATTCCAATTCCTCCTACACACCACAAAATACTCCAACAATCTCCATGGGCATAAAATACACCTTAATTAAGTCAAGTGCTCCCTGAACATTGATTTACGTTAACACAGCGTTGCTCCTCCCACAGTGCGGGAACTCCGACACCTAGAGCTGGCCAGCCCTTGTAGCCTACCGATTTGAAACGTTAATTTCATACAACCTTCTTGATGAATTTCCAGAACTCCATCTGTGTAACGTCCGCGTGATGATGAATCGTCCAGATGGTCGCAATATAAATGCGCAAGTTATCCACCTCCCAGCATGAGCAACATTATAAATTACCATACTTGTGTTCGGCGACGGCCGTTTTCTCACTACAACTGGGATGCGAGGGGATCTCAAAGATTCACACCATCTTGGCGAGGTTAATTTATATTGTGCCGTTTATCTCTTTATGATGGTAGGCCTACTTTGTATTGAGAAAATCCAGGACACCACCACCACCACCGGGATATCAATTTTAATGTTTGTCAATGCTAGAAAACCAGACCTACTGTCTTACAACTACCAATATAATTATTATAATAATTATGCCTTATAATTATTTTGCATTGAATTTAATGCAAATGAGGCCATTTTAACAGCAATCCATGTTTTTATGAAGAAAAATCACAATAACTCCGTTACTTGTTGTCCGATCCTTACAAACTTGGCATCATTGGTTAGGTTATTTAATTTGGCAACTTTTTTGTGTCTTGTAAAATTTTTAAAAAATTGACCGATTTTGAGATATTTGAGTTTGAAAATTTAAAATGGTCGCCATTTTAAAAATATACAATGGAAAAAAATAATTTATTTCTTGGAAATGTACATTGGTATGATAAAGATTTATACCAAATATGATCTGAATACAACCATCCGTTACGGAAATAAAAATTATTATGTGTAAAAAACAAAATGGCGGCTGTGTGAGTAACTTAAGACTTTCGGACAATTTAAATATGATATTTAGATATGTTTTTAACCCAGGAACAATGCCCTAAAATGTTGGTAGGGAGTTCTGAAACACCCTGTATAACCTATTTTATCACTTCAGTTTTTTTTTTTTTTTTTTTTTTTTTTTTTTTTTTTTTTTTTTTTTTATTAAAACGTTTATCTTTTATAAGATAAAGGATTTATTATGTTGACGCATTATATGCAATGGTAGGCTTACTTGTACTG
Source organism: Neoaliturus tenellus (assembly GCA_030545055.2). Taxonomy (NCBI): domain Eukaryota; kingdom Metazoa; phylum Arthropoda; class Insecta; order Hemiptera; family Cicadellidae; genus Neoaliturus; species Neoaliturus tenellus. The sequence continues at coordinate 43,365,282 of CM061532.1, read as the reverse complement.
TAATGCCTTATATTTATTATAAAGACCTATACCGCATTACAAATATGCAACTTCCACAGCGATTTTGTCTGTTATTTATAGTATTTAAAATTAGAATACCAAAGATTTCTTCTGGGCTCGAAAAGAAGGTTGTGGCGAAGCTCATATTAAGCAAAGTATCGGTTAATTCCAACCCTGAGAACGCGAATACTGTATTAGTTTATTCTATATACAAATTTACACTTACTTAATGGTAATTTATTGAAACGCTTATGTTTAGTTAAAAACTAAAATGTTTTAAATTACTCTTTGGGTTTTTAACATCTCTTTTGCAAAAAAAATCATAAAAGAAATCTTTTGTCCTGCAGTTTTTGTCTTCTCTCCTCCTTTTATTTTTCTTCCTCATCTTAGTCCTTCTTCTTCTTCTTCTTCCCTCTTACGGGAGTAAGCACATTTAACCACCTGATGTAGCCCTAATTACCGCGGTCTTGTGTGCGCATGCGCGGGCCGGCCGCATCTGCCGGTTCCCGGAACGGCCACAAACCATTTATTGGTCATCAAACGTCGGAAGTTGCTCCTTTTTCACCCGCTCCAGTTGGGCCGCCACATCTGAACATCAAGCCCGTTTAAAAGGCGTCGTAAATTTTAATAGTGTTTCGTGAAATTGTTATTTTCGGGTTCGGCAAACAATTATAACCACATAATTTCTCTACTGCTTCGGTCTTGAGTCTGTAATTAAATTGTGCTTTTCGTGTGGAATTTGGTGTTAAAAGAAATCCAATTATATTCACAAAATATATTCTCTGGGTGATTGTTTTACAAATCAATTCTATTATGACAGTTTATGAATAGTGTTTTATGCAATTAATTATTTGCTTGGTTATTCCTACTTAGTAACATATGTAGTAAACCAAACTGATTATGCAAACTAAGAGCACTCTAGACCATTTTTTAGATCTCTTAAAAGTTTTTAAATATTTGTGTCAATAATGAACGTCAAAGCGACCATCTTCATATAACCACTCAACAACATAAATGATAATTAACATTGTTAGTTCTGCCATAAATTAAAACGGTAATGTAAAGTTGCCTTGAGAAAGTTCCTTGCACCATTGGCGACCGTATAGCCTACCTGGAGATTCGCGTTAACGCGTCTCTGCGATTTGCAAATACCAAATACCAACTTGGCACTTGCCACTTGGCAAGGTAGAATGAAATTCTTGCCGTTAATTGCCATGGTGAAGCCGCTACAAGCGCCTGGACAGTCGCGCGTGTACCGGAGCCAATTATATTACTAAACCACGGGATCGATTCAATTATTTAATTAATCGGTGAATGGCGCGAACATCGCCCAGGTAGCTGCGACGTGTCTCATTATAGGCACCATTAGCGATGCGGTGGGATTATCGATATTATCGTATCGAACAACCATCGAATAGGTTGTATCGGTTGTCATTCGATTTTCACCCAACGTGCTCCAGCTGTAAAAACGTCATAATGCGATATATCTTATCAAATATCGAATAATGATTAACCGATGCGATATATCGCACGTCGCCTCGACCATTCATGCCTCGCCGCCGGGATCGTGTACCCAATTACTGTACCCAGACTCTGTCAATACTTGATGCATTGACGCTCTGTATCTCGGTTTTCGCTATCGATGTTTCTGCAACTTCCGCCTCGATGATTGAACTCACCGCTGGCAGTGGCAGGTGTTCATGTTTAGAAATATCATTTTGAATAAGATCGATTTGAAGACAATCGCTTCTGCAGTGGCGAGGTGAATTTCAAGATAACTGTTGATTTCAATGAGACGGAAGCTTGACGTTTGAATGATTGTATTTTCAGTTATTCATCACTCACAACGTCTTGACAATCGGGTCTTTCTTTTTGGGTTCCCGAAAATCAAAGGGAATTCTAGATTCTTTTGTGGTCGCTGAAATATTGCGACGTCTAAAATAAGAAAGTTCAAACCTTTAAGAGCCTCTAGTCCGTTTTGCAATTCCGCCACCTGCTGATGGGCCCACTAATGAGAACTAGTCACGAGTAGCAGGTAAAAGCCACGACCTGTCCAGCAGCGTTAGCTCAACGTCCTGTCTGCCGACCAAGGAGCCGATCTCGAGCAATTAACTACTTTGTCTACTTTAACGACTTTGTAATTAACGAGCAAACTTGACTATCAACCTTTGTTTATGTAAGCTTGATTCGATTTTTTTTATGCATTTGAACTTTCACAGTAGGTCCTCACCAAATAGCCTTCATAGTTAAATCTTTCCTTAATTCAACTTCAGATATAGAACGAATAAAAAATTTATCCTCTTGATTGGTTTGAGGAGAAGTGTTAACAATTTTACTGAGTAAATTTTACGTCATCGCTTTTTGGCCATTTTGTACCCCCCTCCCTAAAATCACCCTACCATCATAATTTGTCTGAGCCCCCCTCAGAAAAATGACGTCATTTTTAACAAACCTCCGTTTTAATTAAAAATAATGCTTTTTAAACGCTACATGATAAACTAAAATATTAATCAATCAAATATGAATTTACCTTTAGAAATAAAGCCAAAATGACTTTCTCAATGGGAAAAACTATAAAACAACGCCTTCAAATAGTCTACTGTATTTTATAGATCATTATATTTTATAATAGTTGAGTTGTGTTAGAATTTATCATTGTTTTATTGTTAAAATTTGATATAAAACATCATATTTAAAATGACGTAATATCAAAGCCGACCCCCCCTCCCCTTGCACATCACCTTACCGTCATTTTTAATCTAGACCCTCCCCCCTATTTTTAGATGGCGTAATTTATGGACGACCCCCTTCACCAAATTAGCTCGTATGCATTTTATAGTTCCTTCATATAAATCCCATACTCCAATCTCCAGAGCACCTAATTAAAACCAACAACTATATCAACTCAGCCCAGGAGACTAACGTATGTTGCTACTCCTGGACAGCCATTCGCTATTCTCTTCCTGTTTTCCTCCCCAACAATTAATCGTCGCCGGCAGCACCAGCATCGCAACAGCTCGCTGCCAGGGACTGCAGCACGGCACGGGACGGGACGGAGGTTGTAGATGGTATCGCGGCGGCCGAGTCTAATTGTATACCCTCCAGTATTTATGTGCCACTCGTCCCATTCATCCCCGCTATTAGTCAACACTAACGCTATCTATAAGACAAACACCGCAACTGACAAAACGCACTGGCCGGGCCGGGGTGTCTTATTGAATCTACTTCTGGATTTTGTCTTTGGATATATTGAAATGTATAATGGGCGTTATTTAATTATCCTTCCAATAAGTTTGTGTTATGTTTTTAATCACAATATTATAGTGTCATGAAAATATGTGTATAATTAATTTAAAGTATAAATGTGTCATATGTAAGAGATTGCATTATAAGCTTAACAGTTAGCGTCTTGGACTGTAAATTGAAAGGAAAGGCCACAGGTTCCTCCCTGACATACAGAAACTCTTTATTGGTTTTAAACCATCTTCCCCATGAGCATGTATTATCTTGTGATAAAATCTTCTGGTCTAGAAACACTGAAAATGACAATCTGTAAATATAGCGTCTCAATAAAACTTCGTGATATTCGAGATATTCAACGATGCTGGATTCGTTCCAGCACACTCGGCGGTAAAAATTTTAGTTGAAATCAAATATCTCTACAGGTAAACAAAACATACATCAATAAACGTTAAAGGTTCGTTATTGTGCCCTCTGTAATCGTAAGTGATGAGTTAAACAGTTGGAAAACTCATAAATATGCTTCGTTCTGTCTAAGAATCTCTCTAACATTCCCAAAAAAATTACATTTTCTCCATCCCTTTGGTCCAGTAACAAATGAAATCCAATCCTTGTGGAAACAAATTAAATAAGTAAAATAAGATAAAAAATTCTTTCAAATACACAAAACTGTCCAACAACAATAACTAGCTCTCCGAAGCTAATTTTCTCCAAATTATGTTCATGGTAAAATGTCTCGTAATCGGCTATAATACAAATATGACATGCAAATGAAGTTAATATTAAAACCCGTGTAAGTACAATAATCATGCAAAATAAGACTACAAATGGCTTCACACACATATAACCGTCCAATAACAATAATTACAACTCCGTAGCTAATTATTCCCCTCTGACTGAGGAGCCGCCCGAGGAGGTTTCCTCTTATGCCGTAAACCCGTCGCATAATCGCGTCATCGTGCGAGTAACTTACACGTGTAAGCGGATATATGCGGTGTAGAGGGGCGGATGTAGCGTGGCGGCTAACAAGAGACATACATACGCGTTGTCTCGCGGCCGCGCTTGTTAGCGGCGTGATGTATACGCGGGATTTGTCATCTGAGAATTCCATTTGCGGGTATCATGTTGTATTGGGTTGGCCAGGTCGTTGCTGCGGTGTTAATTGGTGTAACGAGGTATGTCTTGTGCAGAAAGATGGCCAAAACTAGATTTGAGTAGAGTGGCCGAAATGTGAATAATTTTTCCCAGATATTACAAAACATTTCATGAGGCGTTCAACTGACTCTTGCAAACCAATAATACAGAAAGTTTTTTTCACTATTTTTTATAACATTATTGACAATGAATAGCCACACCATATAATTATTCCAAATTTTCTACAAGGTGCTCCAGTCAACCTTTTAATTTTAGAAGGCGATATGGGTGATATCAAAATTATTATACTACAATCTGGAAATAATCAACTCTCTTGGCCAGCCACGGTATGGTTCTTCATACAGAAATAATTTAACAGACGTTTCTTCATTATTTATAAGATTTTTTAAGTTCATGAAAAGACTCTGTATCCATTTGTGCCTCCGTTGTCTCTGAAGGATTGTATCTAAAATTTGAGACTTCCAATTGCGCCTGCATCCTGCATGGTCCGGTAAACTCAAGAGCAGTCTTTTTCTTTTCCGTCATCAGTGTTGGAGGAGAGTCTTCTAAGTACACAGGAAAACATTCTTTATATATTATGAAGTGTCCATGGAAGTGGAGATCCTTCTTGATGTGGCTCATCTATTCACATGTTTTCCAACCACTCATCTGGAGATCTAGACTTTGTGATATGTCTTTTTCCAACACAACCAATCGTTGCAGATCTTCTCAGTGGCCGCACAACTTATCTATGTATAAACAACGTTCCCAGTGCCTTCTTGAGTGTAATATTCAACAATTATTGTCCCCGTGGCCGGCGCAGCTCCCGCGCCGCTACCAGACCACTTAGCCCTCTCACGCTCGCCCCAGTATCTCGTCCACTCTTGTAATGCCGCTTATCGCCCCATTCTCTGTCCCACCGTCCTCCGTCAATCGCTCAATCTCACCACACTCCGGCGCATTTGTCCGCTCCAGATAACGGCGGATTGTTCATTTGAAGCTCCAGATTAGTGGTTGTTAGATAAATGCTTGAGTGTACTGTGTTCTGAGTGCGAGCAGGGGAGTATCAAAGTACATAAGTGCTGACGAAAGTGGTTTAATTGATTACGTGGAGGTGATTAACAGTCTGTACTGTAAACATGTGTCAGTTTAGTAACAGTCTAATAATTACAAAAGTGAATCCTATATGAATAATATGAGCCAATGTTGAAACTAATTTGATCCTGCGTGAAAAAACTTGCAAATTTATGGTCATTTAGTAGGCCTACGTTAATGTTTTTTTTTTTCTTTTTAAGAACTCTTACAATTTTCGACCGATTTTCAAGGTTTTTGTGTCGTTGGACATTGCTTGAACTGTAGTTGTTTTCGCTGAACATTGATGAGAGTTGGAAAATAATGGTACTATCCATCATTGAAATTTGTAATTTCCCCGTTAAAATAGCATTGAAATTAAGATAAGCATTTGAAACATCTTTTTACATGTACCCAGTAAACGTCGATTGTACATAGATCGGGTCGTACTGGTGTAATTGATTAATAACTAAAGTAATATTTTAGAGCAACAAGTACACTAGTATTCTGGTTAGGGGCGAGAAGGTGTGACGTACTTTAACTAAGAAAAAAAAACTACAGTACCAAATAAACGAAATATTTTAGAATTTATTTATTTTTCAATTCCTACTCATCCTAGGCCTTCTTCCTCTCTTTTTATGTATCTCTCTTACACATAACATACAGAATAGCAAGGCTGAGTCACCTTGTGTGAGCACTATCCTACGAGTCTAAAAAAAGGATCACTTTTGAAAAATTGGCTCTGAATCTCCGCGCGGGTGTGCGTGTTGGACATCGCGGTGGCCGCTCCAGTATCGCGCGGACGAGGTCGTGAGTGGCGGATCGATCCCGTCATGAGGCGTTTATGACTCAATCCGACGCCACATCACATCAGGTTCGTTACGACCTATTCATGACGTCTCCCCGTGCTGACCTGACGGCGGCGGCGGCGTGGTCAAAGAACATGCTAGGCGCGAATAATATTTTGAGCGGTGACTAGCTATGACAACATCAGTCAGTGGCGACGGAGGGTTGGAGTCGGAGTAGGAGGTTTATGTTATGATAATTGCAAAATGATAAAATGTGTATGGAAGATACTCTTTATAAACTTATATTCCTAAGTGATAAAGATCAAATAAAAATTAGAATGTGTAGGTTTGTAAATTTGAAATTCTAGTTAAACAGATCATATTGATGGAGTTTTCCTTTAGTATAGTATCACGTAAGTGTACTTATTCTACGTGACATGCTACCCAAGGTTCTATTCACGCTAATTTTACAGTGATTATCGTGCTTTATTTGGGATAATTTTTTGAAAAACAAGGAAAATTCATAAATTAAGAGAGGAAGGTGCAAATTATAGCTGAAAATTAGTAGATTAAATTGCCCTGCAACGATTAAATTCATAATAGAAAGGATTTGTCAACGTTAAAAATTTCTTATTTCATGCCTAATCCTCTTAAAACCTTGTCCCTTGGTATAGGCTAAGAGCAGTGATATATTCTAAAGACATCTGTAGCGCCGGGACCCTGTTATCACCCCCCCCCCCCCCACGAATCCCCCCCCCTCGACCATTCAAACGTAATCGCTTCTATCAGACTCGACGGGCGCCGGGGCCGCTTGCATTAAGTGCATCTCCTGCGTTCCTACTTTAACTGCAGATTCCCATTTACCTCTACTACTTACATTCTTTTAGGATTAAGTTTTACTGCACTTAAAACCCGTGAAATGCTCAGTCTTTAATGTGATTTAATGAGGTATTCGTGGCTTTTCTTACCCACTTCTAGTTGAAATTTTGAATTAAGCACACTTTCACAACAGACATTTGGCCTACATAATAAATATTGCGTTAGCTAAAATTGGCCAGTTTATTTCACTTACATGTCAATTTTCACATAGCTAGAATTGAATAGTTCGATGACTCGAATTCGAACAATTGAACTTTAAACTCCACTATATGATTTAAATATGTCTATTGTTTGATTTAAAAAAATAATTATAAGGCATTTTTTTACGGTTTTCCAACCATCCAAGTTATTTTACTACGGCAGCTATCTTGTGTGTACTACAGAATCTTTTGTGTTGTGTTTTAGCTCGTGAAAACAAACATCGTCTTGAACTCTTTTGCATATCAATTAGTTCTCCAATCGGAAATCTGGACAATATTAAAGGTGAAGTGCACTTCAGCTCAACAATTGCAAACCGACACATGGCAGAGTCCATGTATCCACAGCTATAACATTTTCATTTTACCGTACACATTCCAGTACATAATTTTAATTTGTCTGTTCCAGGACGGCAAGAGGCTGTTCGTCGGCGCCGTGGGCAGCTGGTACTGGCAGGGTGAGTTTTTGGATTTGTCAACACCTCTCACACCGCTGAATGTGCAAGTACAGATCTGTTTGTAGCTTGACTGCGTCGTTGTACTCAACACTTGGGCGCACTTCTCGTACCTGTTCTAAACAACTGTGTGTAGAAAGAATATATTTTTAATGTTCGTATAGTTTATCTTGACATTGAGTCATTTTAATTAATAATTGCAACATCAGTTTCCTGAGTGTAAACTAAAATGTTTATTTACTATTTTACAGTAATTCATACATCATATTCAACTATTTACTATAGTATAGTGTTAGTTTTAAACAAAATTAGGTTTCTTATTTATGGCTCTATTTAATCAGCTATCTACTACATTTTATCATTGAACTACACATCGGCTATTAAAAAAAAAAAAAAATGGAATACGCTTTTAAATTTTAAATAGACTACAAAACCCTCCAAATTTCAAGTGTCGGAATGAAATTCCAAATCATGTAAAGACATTTTTCACAATAAAATCAGCATTGAGAAAGTGTCACATAAAACATTAAGTACAATAATTGTTTTTCTTTCACGCCACTTTAGGATAGCCGGCTTGAACAAGAGACAGTTTAGGAGCGTTACGCATCAACTCATAAAAAATCTGTTTCACCCGATGTTCCAAAAGGCAGCGGCAGGCCCGACCGGCGCGGAAGTATGCCCAGCATGCCGAGCAGCCATGTTTAAGTATACGGCCTCCTACAGGGCCGACCCGCATAAATCCGATACAAAAGACAAATTTAAAAGTCGGTCAAATGACAATAGACTGGACTACCTTAAAAAGAGCGTCGGCCGCGCGCCGGTACGGCGTACTTCTCCGTGTGTTCTCCCGATTGAATTTTCCGTTCGATGAATAATTTATAAGTGGCCCGAGCCGCTCAAACGCTCAACCGTCCGCCTCGCGGTGTTTAATGTTATCGTCGCGTTTTTTGCCCAATATCTCGACTCGTTTCCGCTTCGCCCGTTTTTGTAATGTTTTCGACTCCGGTGCCTTATGGAAATCGGTCGGTAGGGTTTCAACTCGGTTTTTGGACCGTCGAATTATTTTCTTCCTTCGGTACGTTCTTCACTGTTTTATGAGGAGTTATTAAAAACCAATCTCAAAATTTTTTTTCACTTCAGGGGTGTATTTGAGCCTCCCACCAAAAAAAGAATCATTTTCCGAAATATGTTGCAGATTCCCACTTACTCGTCAAAATCCATGCATCCACCACTCATAAATACAAATTCTCTCAACACATGACGCACATAAAGGTGCTGCTATACATCGACGTCACGTCACGTCACGTCGCGTCACGTCCACGTTCGCATGGTATGCTCCCTGTGTATTCAAATGGAACCGGCTATACATCAACGTCACGTCACGTCTTCATTCGCATCCATTCGCACTCGAATGCTCTTAGGAGCATTCGGGTGCGAATCGGTGCGAATGGGTGCGAATGAAGACGTGACGTGACGTGACGCGACGTCGCTGTATAGCCGCTACCAACGTCCATTCGGCCGTTCGGCTTTCGCCTCGGGTATCTTCGTACGCAATCGGGAAACTTCGGAACCAATGAGAGCAAGGGTGGATTTTGTCGGAATGTTTGTTTAGTTTACTTCCGCGCGCGCGGAATCCGTGAGAATTGGCGGAATGGACGCGACGTCCAGTGCGAATGCGAACCTTAAAGCACCTTAAAGGTCTGTATAGCAGCACCTTAAAGGTGCTGCTATACATCGACGTCACGTCACGTCACGTCGCGTCACGTCCACGTTCGCATGGTATGCTCCCTGTGTATTCAAATGGAACCGGCTATACATCAACGTCACGTCACGTCTTCATTCGCATCCATTCGCACTCGAATGCTCTGAGGAGCATTCGGGTGCGAATCGGTGCGAATGGGTGCGAATGAAGACGTGACGTGACGTGACGCGACGTCGCTGTATAGCCGCTACCAACGTCCATTCGGCCGTTCGGCTTTCGCCTCGGGTATCTTCGTACGCAATCGGGAAACTTCGGAACCAATGAGAGCAAGGGTGGATTTTGTCGGAATGTTTGTTTAGTTTACTTCCGCGCGCGCGGAATCCGTGAGAATTGGCGGAATGGACGCGACGTCCAGTGCGAATGCGAATGCTTGACGTCGATGTATAGCACCCCCTCCGGAATCGCCGGATCCATCGATGCGAATGGATGCGAATGAAGACGTGACGTGACGTGACGTGACGTCGATGTATAGCAGCACCTTAAATCGCCGCGCATTTCCGCCACGCCGCGCCGCAGCGCTGCGGCTCAGCGGCGGCGTCACGGCTGTCGTCGACCCGCGGGTCAGGTGCAAACTTGTTTTGTGAAATATTGCATTTGACATTAAACACGTCCGCGAGAAGTCCCCCCGCTAATGAACGCGGATGGAGGAGTAAAGCAGTCCTGGGGACATCGAGTAACGGAGGGTCATTGCGGGATTAATCCAACGCAATGGGTTTACATAGGAATTACCATTAGAAAGACATTTCCAAAAATCTAATATTGTGTCTGCGTTAAGACTTTTTGAAGGAATTCCCCTGTTATTGCAGGACTTTTAGTGAAAGTCCTAGAGTAGATGAAATTGGTCAAAAAACGAAACCAAGTAGGAAGAGTTCATAGTATGTGTGTCTGATCATTTGGTGAGAATTGATTCCCAACTTTTCCCACTATGGCAACGTCTGATATCATGGAAAGTGGGGAGAAAAGTGGATAACGCCTTTGACTATATACACTACCGTGAATAGACTTCTGCGGATAGCATAGGCATGTTTGAAACCTATTGATGGTGGTGCCATCTTCTGCGGTGTATGAAGTACAAGTGACATATGATAGATAAATCAGTATAAAAATGTAAATCAGTATAAACCATGGGAAAAGTTTTATATTGTCACTAAATTATCAGGGGACACAAACTGACTGAAAGTTATTTATGTTAAATAGATTAAATATAGTTTTCAAATTAATATACTTAATGAATGGGTTACGTAGGAGTTAAATAACTCATGTTGGCGTCTTTAATGTACTTATTTAATTAGATCAAGTAATTAAAAATGTATAATGGTTTCATTTATATTAAATTGTTTATATAGTTTATAGTGAAACTACAGTGCAAAACTAAAAAACTTTGTATGATAGAACTTAAAAATTAGTCACAAAATAATATGCCGAATTAGTTCAATCACTATAAAACTTTTAATGAGTAACCAATCACAAAACACAAGTTATCAAAACACAAGATGACAGAAGATCACTAACGAAGAGTATGTAAATAAAGAGAAGTAAGTGATCACACATCACGCTAAAAGAAGAAATGCTAACTGAGTGAAAACAATAAGTTTTAGCCTCTTATTACTCCACATCAGTTCTTATGTAATTCAGAATAAAAATTCATTTCAATTCAGTCACCACAAATTAACAATTTAACTATGTTGTTTATAACACTCCTCTCAGAACTGTGTTAAATCTTTAAATATTCCTCAGTCAAAACATGATAAAAGAAGTGTGTTTCCTTTCTACATCACTAATCCTGCATAAAATATTGCAGCACAAATGCATCTGAACAGAAGCATGTTGCATTTTCACCATTGCACTTGAATGTTAAATGTGATTTGTATGTATTTAATTGTGTTATAATTGTGTCTGTATGTATAATGTTAAGACTATAGCATGTGTATACTTTATATGTCACTCAAATATGTATTATTTTTACTTGTACACTTTTGTATTTTTTCTTCTTTCAGCTTTTGGGGTTATTCGGTTTTTTGGGACCGACTACTGCTTTGGGTAAATAATGGATGCAGCACTATCCTTCTGTTCTCAGTACGAATTTGGGTTTTCTATATTTCGGTAAGGAGGAAACTGGTGTGGGATTTTTTGTATTCCAACATTTTGTGATCGTACAACCAACTATGACCAGCAATGACAAAGTGTATTTTGAGAGAAAAAAGACCCCTAAACTCTGAAAAAAACTGAAAACTCAAAATGTTTTAGCAATATCTTAATACATTTTGGTGATCCTTTTTTTCAAACGAACTTATAAACTAAAAATATCAAATAAGAAACTTAAACGGTATTCAGGAGTAATACCAAAAATAATATGTAAATATATGTAATAGTTTTTAAACACTATCTGAACTTTACAGTTATACAATTTTCAAGATAAAGTAAAATACCTTTTGTTCAACTTGGTTAATTATAACTTCGGAGTTCAACCCAAAAAGCAACACACAAAAAAATAAAACCAAAATATATATAATAAAATTTAACTTATTTTTTTTTGCAATTAATTTATTTATAATTTAAGTAAAATTTTTACAAATTTAGATAAATTTTAACCTTAAAATCTATACAAATAAATTCACACAAATACATTTAACTATAAAGATTGAATACGTGCTGTACAAATCCAAACATCAACCACAATTCAGACAGTTATCACAGGTTGGAAGAGAGGGTTTAACCCCTTGTTTTCATCAAACTCTTCGCCCCGTCAAGTGCTGCGCCATTAGACTCACCATAATGATGATGGTTGGCCTAAAATGGTGCGGATGGTGTGTTTTGCAGGTCAGGTCCATTCGTGCGACGCCTATGCCCGCCTCCCTCGACCCATGCCGCCCCGCTACGCCATAATGAACGAGGAAGGTAAACACACCCCCACCCCCACCCCCACCACCACCCATGACGCTTACTGCTTGTCAACCAACAGACATTAACAATTGTTAACTCGATAAAATTAAAAACAAAAAGTTATACTCCAGATTTTGCAAAGGAGAGAAACAAAATTATGGTTTATAAAAAGAAATTTTAAAATTGTTCGTAGTATTGTGGTACAACATAAAAGGATGAGAATCAATAGATGCAATACATATCTAAAATGTAACACCAAATTATAAACAAGTTTGAATAGCCAAGTATTCAAAGAAACAATAGTTTTGTTAGTACATATCGAATCCATAAGTAGAATTTTTTCTATTATAGGTGAATGTCTAATATAGATGAAATACAGTACTGCTTTCTTGGATGGAATTCAGTTCTCGAGGAGGTTACGGGGTTGTAGTTTACTCAGCTTATATCATACAATTTCACAAGATATTCAAAATCTTGAGAAAGAGAAAATCTTTTTCATAAAGATACATTCCTCGTCATTTTAGAAATAATAACTGTTTTTTGGATGAAAACTTGAGAAACCTCAAACATTATTTTATCTATTGAACAATTATTGGATACAACAAAAAAAAAAAAAAAATGCAACAAATAAAGCATAACAGTCCATACCTACAAAATTATTTAAATTAAAGTAATATTGAAAAAAAAATACTGACACCATAACAAATTATATTTAATCATAACATATTTTAACAAGCATCAATAACATACTAAGTATTTCATCCCCTGGTAACAAAATTGTCTTAAAACATAACTAGTTGTGAAATGTGTAAAGGAAAGGTGAAATTTGCCAATTACCAACATTCATTGTGTAATAATCCAATGAATTTATCAGATTCACACTTTGTCCATACACAAATGTGTTTTTGTTTTTTTTGTGATAACGGTTTTACGATTTTCCTGTGTATATTCTAGTTTGTGGATTTTTTATGATTTTGTTTTTATAAGTTGATAATTATTTTTTTTACAGCTTCCGGGCGTTTTTCAAGGTTGGGGATTTACATTTTTCTTGATTTTCACTTTTGCATGTGTTTTCTTGCATGAATTGCATTATAGACTTTGTATTGTAAGGTTCTTTCAATCGTCTTGAGAATGATCTGTAGAATTTGTTCTGACCTCTGAGACTTTCTTGTCTTGATATTTTATCAGTTTTGAGTGATGCTTATTTCAGTAGTTTTGAGTTTAAATTTAGCTTATTGGGACAAGTTTAGAAGCATTATATCGTTTTCAAATAGATAGTTATTTATATAAATACACATTTAATTAACATATATAAAAATTCACTCAAATCTGAAGAGGCAATTCAAAATATTGAGACAAATATTCTGTATATATTCTTATCATTGCCAAATGTATATATGTACATATATATTTTAAGAGAAAGCAATAAGATCCATGAAGATTGAGAAAAGTGAAATACTACAGCAATATATGAAATGTACAGCAAAACCGTGCATATTTCAGATGAGCTACTTGCTGATGAATATTACAGACTGAATTATTTTAATCTTTATTATGAAGGGAGGTATTGTGAGTTTCCTGCTCATGATTGGTCGCTCACAGAGCCAGTGGACTTACTATTGACCACTGAGGTGAGAGTGTCAGAGTTGTCAACATGAACTGCACTCTTCTTAAGCCACGTCTGCATTGGCCGAAAAGCGTTCAGCCGAACTCTTATTTGTTGGCATTTTTTTAGTATGTAAATCATATGGTCAGTAACTCATTCGTTAGACCTTTTTTGTTGATTTTTGTGTTTGCTAAACAAGTTCACCATGAATGTTCGGCCATTGTGGATGTGGCTCTACTCTTTGTTACAAATACTTGCCTGGGACTTACACCCAAGTTTCTATTCAATTATTAAAACGCCAAGAAAATAATTAAAAAATTGATTCAATGGTAACAAATAAAAAATTATTCAAGATTGAAATATAAAAACTTAACTTTTTAGGACAAATCATCTCACAGAACCTGTACTCTCGCCCGGACGTGATCTCAAGCAATGAGGGTCCAGCAACAGACGACGACTCGTACCTTGGATACTCGGTGGCAGCGGGGGACTTCAGCGGGGGCGGCGGGGGGCAGAACGATGTGGCGGTGGGCATGCCTCGGGGTGCGGGGCTCCTAGGCAAGGTAACAATCACACAAAACCTCTCACAACTCATAGTTTTGTTATAAAAAAGTTCTATAAGTGACAAAAGTAAACCTGTGTGATGAAACCAGTTCATTTAAGTATATTGTAGCTCTCTCATAATAAATTGAAATGAATAACTCTACTCTTAACAAATCTCATTCCAGGGCGCTAAGCCATTGTATAGTCTAGTCTCACTTGCGATTTGCAGGCTTGCTGCTTCCAGGGCGAGCAGTTAATAACAATGTGAATCATAGTTTGAGACTTCTTAAAGCCACATATGATTGTGTGTCATTTCCCATTTGGACTCTTAGTAATTAAATCTTCCTAATTTAGATTGGAAACAATGAAATCGTGTTTGAGAAGACGATAGAACATACTGATACGGTGAAGTCAGCTTTTAATAAGCTATTGTAACCTTAGTCTTGTTTATGGACCAAGTCTTTTAAAGACAATGGCATTGCCTTTTGTTTAAATAATCTCATAACTCCCTTCAGGAACCAGAGAATATCTATGTTTCTGAAATTGTTACATTTTAGCTGATGTTATTTAGAAAAGAGCTATTGAAGACACCTCCTCTATCTAGCACGTCATCATGCATATAAAGTCACATTCGATAATATAGTGTAAGCTACAAAACTACTATGTAATATTTACTGATAGTTTCAACACAATTCAAGAAATTCTACAAGCTTGCTGTCAAAAAATATGTCATAATGGACAAAACCAGTTAGTTACACATAAATAAGTTCACATAACTCTTTGACATATCTCAAGAAAACTTAATAATAATAGTACTTATTTCTTAAATAATGGCTAAGGAGCCACTATGACAATAATTATTGATTCTTTCATTTGATAAAGCTTTTGTTATATAAGACAGTACAAATTTTATTTGTATAGCTGAATTATGATTTGGTATTCTTTCAAAATAACGAAATCTACAGCGAGTTTATTTTATCCAAGACCCACAGTAACTTCAACTATGAAGACTTAACATTTCTTTCAATTTTTTAACCTTTCAATTTGTATCTTTTTATTGATGAATAACCCATTGTTATGATTATTCCTGTTCTCTGCAGATCGTGCTGTACACATGGAACCTGACGAATCTGCAGAACATCACGGGAGAGCAACTCGGAGCATACTTCGGCTACTCGCTGGCGGCCGTGGACATGGACGGTGACAAACTGGACGATCTGGTGATCGGGGCGCCGCTTTACACCGACCTGTCCAACAACGAGGGCGACTACGAGACGGGGCGGATATACGTCGTCTACCAGGGCACCGGGGTATGTCAATGACGTTCCATGGAAGTGAGGACCAACTGTTATAGTGCATGTAAAAAATTACTTCTATTAAATACTAGCCGAATATAGTTATAACTATCTTCGTCATGGAAAGTAAAGAAGAAAATTTGAATTGAATGATAATAACGGGTGTTTTTAAAAAGACTTTACAACTTTCAAAATTCATATAAATTCATGGAGAGTACTCATAGCGGACTGTAACAATTAATTGTCACAGTCATAACTTGTAGGGAAATAATCCAAATTTTTCACATATAGTTTGCTAATCCCTTAAGTCACCAATATGAGGGCTAGTAGCAAGTAGAGCATTAACCTCGATAGTTTGACTCTTTGTGGGCTTAGAGAGTGTCAAAGTATCGAAAAGACAAACTATAGGGAGTATATGGGAAATTTTACAGTAGGGAGCATAAAAATCATGAGGAAACGCTAAATTTTAATGAAAACATATCTTGATTAAACTATAACATAGCCAAAATTAAAATCTCTCACCATTTTGTTTTCATTTTCACTTTTGTCACTCCTTAACATGGACACTATCAATCCTAACCCTGTCGAACTATAAGGAGTGTCAAACTACCGAGAGTTGAACTATCAAGGTTCTACTGTATGTGTTTTGGTTTGAAGAGTGAAATTTTGACAAATCTTCTGAAAATTACAATGTAAGTTAGTTCAATGTAAAATGAAGTCCAATAAAGTGAACTTTTGGCAAACTTGGTAAAAAAAAAAAAAAATAATAATAATAATAATAACGCTGAACTGTTGAAGAATACAAATTTGATTCTTCTACAGATCAAATGGTTGTAATGCTCACAAGGTAACATGAAGGTAGCCTTTTTACTACTTGTATCAGTGAGATTTGAAACCCGCAAACTATTAGATTTTTCTGTACAAAATTACAAAAAAATCATTACGGTAGGTGTTCTCAATGAATTTATTGAAATTTCAAAGATGGAAAGTCCTTTTTGAAACAACCAGAATTTCTTTACATTACTCAGCAATTAGTTTGTTCACTCTACTCACTTGCTCCCAGGATGAACTGTTTTTCTACCCTAAATCACCCTCAAGGTATGATTGAACTATGTTGATCTGGAATATTTGTGTGAAAAATTGGGCATTTGTGGACTTCTAAAATATAAATAGTCCTTTTTCCATCCCTTGGGATGTATCCCAATGGGTACTAGGCATATTTCTTCAAAAAGTCACACTGATCAGTTCAGTAGTTAATGTGTAATATGTTGATTTGAGATATTAATTCAGTAACTGTATATTTCAGGAACAAAAGTTCCGCTCAATGAACACAAGGGATGGTGTCAACTCCAAGGCAAGGTTTGGTCTCGCCTTAGCAGCTCTGGGGGACATCAACAAAGATGGTTACGGAGGTCTGTATAGTCGAGCAATTAATACATTTTCTTTATATTTTCAGGGTTGGTTACAGACAATTGGTTAAGGGATGAGATGTCCCATATGATTTAGATATTACTGTATTTAATAGTTTTTTCCTTAGAACAGTTTCTTTTCCCTGGCACATTCTAGTCTATGAAGTAAGAATTAAATACAATTAGCAATGTTTTGTTTATTTAAAAAAAAAAACAAACTTTAAAGTGTTAACAAGATTAATATAACAGCTAATTACAAAAAATGCATGATGAAATGAAATGGTCGAAATGATTAAATCAAAATATATAATCAACCCGCGATTTAGGCCTAATTTTGTAAGTAGACCAGGTGGAGCCGAAAAACTAATAGTAAAATAGCTAAAAGACACTTATTGCCTTAGTAGCCAGTTAGAGCTGAATCTACTTATTTAAATGGAGTAGAAGACCTGTGTTAGCCGAGAACCCTAACTTTACAGGTCGAAAAGCCAAGTGTTGCCAATTTCTTTACCTCTCCCCTAGGAGAAATCTACATCTTTCTTTTCAGTTAGAATGTGCTTGATTAACTGTCTTCTACATACGTTCACTCACCAAAGATATCTCTGTCTATCTCCAGATGTGGCAGTAGGAGCGCCCTACGACGGCCTCCAAGAGAGAGGCGCAGTGTACATCTACCATGGGTCGGCCACGGGGATACGAGAGAAGCCGTCGCAAGTCATCAACCCCACGGACCTCGGCCTGCCTCTCACCACCTTCGGCTTCTCTCTCTCCGGGGGCGTGGACATGGACGAGAACCAGTATCCCGACCTCATAGTGGGGGCGTACGAGTCTGACACAGCCGTCTTCCTCAAGTGAGTAATAGTTATAGTTGTTCTGATTGCCATCCATCCAGAAACCGACATGTTGAGGACGAGTACTGTACAGAACCTACAAAATTCTGCTGAGAAATACAATTGCAAAATATAAGTTTTTATAGTCATTTTATCTGTGTGGGACCTAAAAATTCAGTTGCGATCAAAAAATGAATTTCTGTGTTGAAAAAAGAAAAGAACCATTTTTTATGAGTGGAATTTCAACAATCTGTGAAGGTAAAAAAATACACATGTTGAAAAATAATGACAAGTTAATGTTTATTGAAGAAAACCTCAGGATTTGCAACACATCTAAGAAGAAGGGCAAAAACTTTCGTATGAAATCTTTAGAAACAATTGAAAGACAAACTAGTCAATTTTGTTTACCAGACAGAACCCATAGTAATTTTTTCCTGAATAGTGGTTTTAATGTTTGTTTTTTTTTTTTTTTTTTAGTAAAATCCCCTAAACTTGACAATGTTGAGTTTGGACCTGATAGTACTCCCGCTATTTGCTCCATGAGGCTGTTTCTGCTCAACTCCAAATGACGATCAGACAGCAGGGAGGCGATTGCTTCTGATGATACTGCATGAAATGGCTGAAAATACCAATCAATCGTAGTATTTTATAACAACTATGGTTGAACCATAGAAAGCGACTGCTTTCTTATGAAATTTCATCTAACGGCCATAAATCCCACGTAATACTGACGAATGGGCTGCAAAACTCCACAGAAAATAGTGGTTGTATATGCGTACGGGGAAGTCGAGTTATTCAGAATATTAAGTTATCGAGAGTCTGACTCGAATGAACCAGAATGTATTGTCCGGAGATGACTTGTTGGCCAGTGAGGTGGTTGCGGGGTGAGGGGGAAGCTGACGCATGCCATTGGCAAAAACACTTTGCTTTTTGTTTTTGGTTTTTTTATATTCCACCATATAATAATAATAATTACTAGTATACGTGTTGCTTGAAATCGAGCAATTTATTTTATACAATACAAATGTTACTTTTAACTCTAAATCAATGACATCCGACTGATCCAATATTGTGAATATCTTTAATCACCAAAACTACACTTATTTACAGCTGATTATTAACAGATGTTTAAAATGCTTTATTCAATCCCAATGTTATTTAAATGGGAAATTTTGAGATTTAAATGGTGGCTAGCGCTTTTATTTTCAGTCCGATTCTTATCAGTTTTTGGCGGAAACAACTACAGACCAAGCCCTATCCAACAACACCAAAAACTTGAAAATCGGTTGAAAATTGTAGGAGGATTTCTCAAGACAAAAAAACCCCTAGCGTATTAAATAAGTATAGATTATTTTATTCCACCATATGTTAAGCTATCAACAAAACCAAACAAAAAAAAAAAAAAATCACCATCCCTACGATGTTTTCTTTTATTTTGCAGCCAGCTGTCTTTTTCTACATTGAATTAGGCTAACTGGTTTGTCAACAAAGGTAATTGTTTACTTTTTTTAGCAAAATTTTTCATGTAGAATAGTACAATCTAAGTTTGTTTTTATTCCTTAGTTAAGCAAATGACCGGTCGATTTCGGATGTAAATTTCGCCTCGCCCCCAACCCCCTCAGTGGCCAACAAGTCATCTCCTGACAATAATTTTTTGACCATAAAGTCATCGATTGGTCCAGTTTGAAAAGTTAAAAATTTCTTCTATCAACTAAATATGAATTGATCATCTATTTTCTGTAAAAATGCATTGGTTTTTATGTTATTAATGGGATTGGTTACACTGTGTCCAGGGCACGGCCGGTGGTCAAGATGATGTCATCCGTGTCGTTCCTCTCCGACCAGAAGCAGGTGGTGCTGGAGGAGACCAACTGTACGCTCAAGGATGGGTCCCGGGTCGCCTGTCTCTCCCTCAAGATGTGCCTGGAGTACAGCGGACTGGGCGTCGACCAGCGGCTAGGTACTGCCATATGTTTACAACTGAATGTCAGGAATGCTGTTTATTACGTTACTTGAAACATCATTTTTTATTGTTTTTTTATTATTTTTTTTCTAAACTATAGATACCTGAAACAGTAATGAACTCAAAATTAAATTTTGTGCCTGTAAAGATCGTCTAAGCAATTTAAAGTTGTTTTTAATCTTCAAAGTGAGGAATTGTGTAAAACTACTGTAGGCCTACTTTAAAAAAAAATTTATTTTAAATTAGGCATACAGAACCAAATAAGTAATGACATCCAAATGTTAAAAAAATGTTAGTTTGGCCCTCGAAAACCAGAGGAAAATAAAGCACTCATGTTATGATTACTTCTCCTATTGTCATGGGAAGCGCTCTTTCTACATCTTAAATGTCAAAATGAGCATATTTTTTCCAAAAAATGAAAATAATAACAAACTTCTGCAAAATTAAACGAGCCATCTGGTTTCATTCAAACAATCTGCATAATCGTTAAATATAAATTGTATCTTGGTGGTGCTATCTGTGTTTCAAGGGCAGCGTTCTCACTTCCCCGTAAAGATGTCCCTACTTATTTGGTTCTGTATACATTAGTATAGGAATTCTTAAAGATCTCTGCTCCTCAGTTTTTACTGATATCACTAACAGATAGCTTGACACCAGTAAAATAGTATCTTTCAAAAAACATTTGTGTTCTATATCATAGCTGACTGTATATTTTTATTGAAGAAAATTAAAAACAATATATTTCCACTGACTAGTAACTAAACAGCTATGATATCCCAGAGCCAAGGTTAAGGTTTTTTCCATACACTTTTGTCACACAGAATTAAGAAGTTAAGTTTTTTACTCTTGAGTTTGGTTCTGAGGTTTTATTCGTTCTCTAATTTAGTTAGTTATCAAGTGTCCTCAAAGCATTGATTTATCTTCAGATCAAACAATAAACTCTTAAAGAGCTCTAACATTTCACTTCCTTAATTAATTGCGCTTAACGGTTCCATATTAATGATTTGGCAACGTCGATGCTTTTCCAGACTTTGACGTGCAGCTCATCCTGGATTCCAAGAAGCAGAAGAGCCCCCGCATGGCCCTGCTGTCACTGGAGGGCCACAGTGTCCACAACCAGACCATCACACTGGACAAGGGGCTGCAGAAGTGCCAGGAGGTCTTCGTCTACATCAAGGTACTACCTACAATACTCCTGCGGCCCCTAAATCGTCCAAAGTTTACTATTTAAAATCGTAAAAGATAAAAACTTATGTCAATAGCACAAATATAACGTAAATAAGTTACTAAGAATCATAAACTTGTTTTATTGATCAGAACAAACTTGAAGTAACAAAGTTGAAGTTAATGAATGGATTTTAAACATTTACTTAAAACGTTATTAAATTCTTTATAAAGTGATTGGGTATCAGAAAAAAATATTTATCGCCTTTACCCCTGTGACACAACAGATTTTGGAGGGTTTCATATTAATTTCTGATGCCCAGAATGATATCTCAATTTTCTTAGTTATAAGATATTCATTCTAGTTTCGGTTTTCCCAGAAAATTTTAAATGTACAATTTTTATATTATAACCACTTTCATAAGATTATAGCCTAGTATTTTAATAAAAAGGTTGATAGAGAAAAGCAATTAATGATTTGATGGTTAAAAGAAAAACAAAACTTGTGTGTAGTGTTTATTTGTATCCAATTATTTTGGTAAGTGTGACAAAGATGTAACATATTGTTGCCTCGATTCGGCCGGCCAGGTTCACCCAGCCCCATGTTGAATGTGGTAGCGGTGTCGATGGTTCACGCCCAAGATCGGCCGGCCAGGTTCACCCAGCCCCTTGTTGAATGTGGTAGCGGTGTCGATGGTTCACGCCCAAGATCGGCCGGCCAGGTTCACCCAGCCCCATGTTGAATGTGGTAGGGGTGTCGATGGTTAACGCCCAAGATCGGCCGGCCAGGTTCACCCAGCCCCATGTTGAATGTGGTAGCGGTGTCGATGGTTCACGCCCAAGATCGGCCGGCCAGGTTCACCCAGCCCCATGTTGAATGTGGTAGCGGTGTCGATGGTTCACGCCCAAGATCGGCCGGCCAGGTTCACCCAGCCCCATGTTGAATGTGGTAGCGGTGTCGATGGTTCACGCCCAAGATCGGCCGGCCAGGTTCACCCAGCCCCATGTTGAATGTGGTAGAGGTGTCGATGTTTCTCGCCCAAGATCGGCCGGCCAGGTTCACCCAGCCCCATGTTGAATGTGGTAGAGGTGTCGATGGTTCACGCCCAAGATCGGCCGGCCAGGTTCACCCAGCCCCATGTTGAATGTGGTAGCGGTGTCGATGGTTCACGCCCAAGATCGGCCGGCCAGGTTCACCCAGCCCCATGTTGAATGTGGTAGCGGTGTCGATGGTTCACGCCCAAGATCGGCCGGCCAGGTTCACCCAGCCCCATGTTGAATGTGGTAGCGGTGTCGATGGTTCACGCCCAAGATCGGCCGGCCAGGTTCACCCAGCCCCATGTTGAATGTGGTAGCGGTGTCGATGGTTCACGCCCAAGATCGGCCGGCCAGGTTCACCCAGCCCCATGTTGAATGTGGTAGCGGTGTCGATGGTTCACGCCCAGGATCGGCCGGCCAGGTTCACCCAGCCCCATGTTGAATGTGGTAGAGGTGTCGATGGTTCACGCCCAGGATCGGCCGGCCAGGTTCACCCAGCCCCATGTTGAATGTGGTAGAGGTGTCGATGGTTCACGCCCAAGATCGGCCGGCCAGGTTCACCCAGCCAAATGTTGAATGTGGTAGAGGTGTCGATGGTTCACGCCCAAGATCGGCCGGCCAGGTTCACCCAGCCCCATGTTGAATGTGGTAGAGGTGTCGATGGTTCACGCCCAAGATCGGCCGGCCAGGTTCACCCAGCCCCATGGATAGATGTAGAATAGTAATCTTTTGTGTTGTACAATTTTTTTAACTAAAAAATTTTTGTTTATTTGTTCCTGTATTAGGTTGTGTAGTGTGAATATTTATATCAGTTTTCCATGGTAACCAAAAATGTAATTAATTGTCATCTTTGGTATAGCTACAACAAAAAGCGTTGTGTGGCAGTGCAAGAAAACACTTGTCAGTCGATTTATTTTCTAATATGACAAATTAAAAATATTATGAATTAATTTTAAACGTAATATTTTAGATCAACTAAAACTTTAACGCTGCATGGTTTTCCCAGATTAAAATAAATATCTTATTGGATCAGTTACTTTTATGTTCTGTTTAATGAAGTATATATTTTATAATTATTATAAAGTTATAATATAAAATTGCATACTTTCATAGTTATGGGATCAGCAATTTATGTAAAATAAAAAGGCTACTTTTATAAAGTTTTGAGCATTAGTTTTCAGTTTAGAACGAGTGTAACCCGCTATATACGAAACAGCCACACTGCCAATTCCCCCTGTACCAATCACAGTGCCAACCTCACCAATACCGTATCGACAGTCAAATCCACATTGCAAAGGTTGCATTAATTGCGCTCACTGCACCTGCAAATCACTAATTTTCCTGACAATGAAGTGGACCAATTTTTAACTACTATTGGGGTACCTACTCGCTGATTATCATACTTTATCACTATAATTGCAGGATATTGCTGTAACGGTAGTTCTTGTGTCCTGTCAGTTTTTGCTCATGTAACCCCCGTGGTGGTTATCCATGATAGATGGACCCCCATAAAAGATTGCGCAACGCTCTAGAGAGTCTGATGATTTATTGCTGGACTTTCTACCAACAGTAGCTTCACATTTTTAACCAAGGGAAAATGAGGCGAGACTCATTCGTGCGCAGAGAAAGAGAGATTTTGATTTTGAAAAAAATTACCACACATCATTTTTCTGAACCATTCCGAAGAAAGCTACGGAATAAGTTAGTTCAGTGGTTCCCAACAGGGGTCGGCAAGATGTAATTAGAAATTGGAATAAACATACGTATTTGTACATTAACAGATTTCAGTTTTTCAGCTTTCTGACCACTTTACTGAATAATAACTTTAGCATCTGGCTTTATTCTGCAACCAACGCTTGCACACTCTAGCGCCGCCAGTGGATCTAGATGGTCGAATAGTTTTGTTCTATGCCTGCCTATAGAATACGCGACAAGTGACAGCCATCTCGCATTTTAGATAGTCAGCTATTTTACGTGTATTGCTAGTGCCATCGCAGAATGTGTTGTTTACATAGGCATGAAAAATTGGTACAGTGAGAAATCGGTAATTTTGAGAAATCAGTCCAGTACAACTTGGGGAGACAATATTTTAACTGCAGATGGAGACTAAACATAGTAACATACTGGCATCAATTCATCTGTAGTAAGATGTTTCACATGATAGCCTATCAGAATATGATGTTTTACAGACATTATGAATTTTTGAGGATTTTTTCACTTTTTTTGTCATTACTAGGCCGATTGTAGAACTTTTGGGAATAGGAATAACAGGAAAGCTAATGGGAAACTTCTCAATCACACCCCAATCAAATCTTATCACACAGCTGATTAAGTATTTTAATTTCAGCGACTTTATAAAACAATTAGGGTTTAGGTTAAAGCTTTTTTGTGAAAATTTACAGTGTGCACACGGAAGCTTGATAAAAAAATGGGTTGTCGGTTAAAAGTGGATCCTTAAAACGAGATAAGCCCACAGATCAAGAAGAAGATAATGCATTTGATACTGAATTTACTGATGGACGCACTCTTTATTTCTAAAAAAACCATGAATTTTAATAAGAAAAATAATAATAATAAAAATTTAACCAATTTTAAGATCAGACTTTTTTTTTTAAAATGGCCAATTTAATTCCTAAAACAGTGGTTCCCAACAGGTGGTCCGCGGACCCCTAGGGGTCCGCAAGCCATGCCAGAGGGGTCCGCCAAATATAGTTAAAATTGGAATAAAAATGTATATTTGTACAGTAGATAACAGATTTAAGTTTTTCAGATTTCTGAGCGCTTTCTGCATCAGCTGCATGCGCTGCTGCGCAGATTTTGATGCTAACTTTTGCATCTGGCTTTATTCAGCAACCGCGATGTTATAGCACCGGGGCCTACATAGCACACTGTAGCGCCGCCAATGAAACTAGATGGCCGAATAGTTTTGTTTTATGCCTGCCTATAGAATGCGCACACAGCTTGCTTGCAGCCGACAAGTGACAGCCAACTCGCATTTTAAACAGTCGGATATTTATTTTTTGTGTAATTGTTAGTGCTGTAGCGAATTGTGTTGTTTACATAGGCATGATAAATTCTTACACTGAGAAATCGGTAACTGCGAGAAATCGGTAATGAGCTTGGGGTGACAATATTTTAACTGCTGATGCAGACAAATATTCTGGCCTCAATTTATCTGTAGTGAAATGTTTTACATTATGATAACCTATCAAAATATGATGGTTCTTTCTATGCACTTATGGACATTATGAATTTTCGAGGATCTCTTTCACTTTTGTGTCATTACTAGGCCAATTTTAATTGCATTATAGAACTCTTGGGGATAGGAATACTTGGAGAATTTCTCAATCACACTGCTCTCAATCTCAAACACATCATACTGCATCAAATATCAAGTATTTTAATTCCAGTAGTTTTATAAAACAATTGCATTTAAAGTTTTCTTTTTCTTTGTGGAAATTTACAGTACGCACACGGTAATTAAAGAAATGGATTGTTATTCGTTTGATAGGCCTACAGATGATGAAAAAGATAATGCATTTGATACTGAATGTATTGATGGAGGCACTCTTTATTTCCACAAAAAACCGTGACTTTTATAATACTACTATTTACTTATTTTCTCATATATTTTGAACAATAATAATACAGGCAAAATTGAACGCAAATTTTAAAATCCGACTTTTTTTTTCTCAAAATGGCAACCTTAATTCCTAAAATTATTAAAAATAAAATAAACTCTTTATTAGGACTCTTTTCATGTACTTGGTACTGAGATATGGCAACACACTGACCATTGTGAGCTCATTATAAATTAAGAGGGGGGATGAGAACAATAACTTTAGGTTTAAGAATTTAGGGGGGGGTCCTTGTCATTGTAGTGACTAAATGAGGGGGTCCTTGGAAAAATTTTGTTGGGAATCCCTGTCCTAAAACATTAATAAAAACTATTATTTTGGCTTTCTCGTGTACTTGGTACTGAATTGAATAAATTTAACATCTTTTAACACCTTAAATGACTGTGTGCTGGTTGTCTGCAATCAAGAAACTGAAATACAGAAAACGGAAGGTTGTAAAACTAAAAGTAGTTTATCAGAAGGGCATTTAGTGATAAAATGGATTAGTCAATCAAAAAATTCAAAGTAAATCAAACGTTTATTTGTTAGCCGGGTATCCGAGACAAACTGACTGCTCTGGAGGCTGAGATGCGCTACAGTCTGCGCACGCCACCGACGACGACGCGCCACCGCTACCAGCGCTCTCTCACGCCGGTGCTCGATCTCAACGAGCCCCTCACTCAGAAGGATAGCGTTGTCATACAGAAGAATTGCGGCAAGGACAACGTTTGCATACCCAACCTACGAATCAACGCCACTCCGTGAGTGTGTAGTGACTATTTAAATACTGTTAAAATTTTTTTTGTGTGAACTGGGTAGTGAGTTAATTAGTAAAGTGAAATTTCAGTAACTGTGGTTTCTCATAGTAATGATTTTATTTATAGAAATCTTAATTAGAACTTAACACGATTGCTGATAACGTTGACAATCATGAACTTAAGGTCCAGATTACACTAGCACCAAGTGTAATAGTCCAAGATTGTGTACTCCGTTGTTTTGTTTTTTGTTATTTTACATGAGTAAGTGAGCAGTCATTTTGGATATTCTGTAGAAATGGAGGATAGGAGGGGGGTAGAATTTTCATATTTTAAAATATGTACATAATTTATTTTTTTATGTAGGTGTAAAACTGAATGGACCTTGCTCACTGAGCATTTATCGAGCATTTTTCTGTTGTGAATGTGTTGATACATTACAGTAGTTTTAAGAATTGTATATTAGCTAGCTATCTAAAAAATGTATAGTTGAACAACACTCATAGAACATTATATTTTTGTTCAGCCAAATTAATTTTACCTAAACTAAATTGTCAATGTTATGTTCAGGATTGTTACAAATTCAGTAATAGTTTCCATTAAAGGAACATTTTTTTTATCCTGTGAGGAAGGAAGTTTTAAGCAACTTTTCAAATGTTTCTGAATTAATCATGTTTTACACAGCTACCTAGCATGTTTTAAATTATATATTCACTAATAAAAGTAATAAAAAGATATATATAACTCTCCTACTTCTGCCAATAACTTTTTTTAACATTTTCACCAATTACTCGTTGTTTACTCAGTAACGTGAAGCGCTACCTGCTCGGCTCTGGAGAGAGGTTGAGCGTGGACGTGGTCGTCATCAACGAGGGGGAAGACGCGTTTGAGTCTGTGTTCGACATGAAGGTTCCGCCGGGGATCAACTACGTCAACATCGAGCGGCTAGACACAGAACGTGACGTCTTGGTGCAGTGCTCCGCTCCTTCGTTCATCAACAACTTCACGCTGCACTGCGACATCGGGAACCCCCTGCCCAAGGAGAAAACTGTAAGTAATAGCAGGGCTGATCTAAAAAATTTGAGTTAGGGCCAAAGAATTTTAAACTTAGAAAAATTACTTACAGAAAGTTTTTTCACAGAAAATAAATTAACGTTTATCCAAATTTAGGAAACTAAAAGGAGATAGAAGAGAAATACTGTACTGATCTAAATATTATTTTAGGTGCACTTCAAGGTTCTGCTGCAGCCTTTCCACAAGCCCGGGATGAAGGCTCGTTATGAGTTTGACATTGCAGTCAATAGTACCAACCCCGAGAACAAAACATCCAGTGCTGACAACACACAACACCTGGTCGTTCACATCTGGGTCGAAACCGATCTAATTCTTCAGGGGTTAGTTAATATTTCATTAGTAGTGTAAGTTATTTCTATGAAAACCATCACTTGCTTGGGACAGAATTTCAAATTGAATTTTTTTTTATAATTCTTTGTGATCTGTATTACTTTTCATTGCTTTTTATTACAGTTCATATCTGCAAAGTAACATTTTGTTGGTATGATTGCTCTCATTATATTGTATGATCAATTAGGTTTCTTGTTGTGCTTTAGATAATTTCATTTACTTAGGATCACCCCTGGATCATTCCTCCCAAATGTCGTTTTGCTACAGTCACATTTCGAATCGTTAAGAGTGAGCCCAGGATATACAGTAGTAAAATCCTGCTATCTCAAACCTTGTTATTCTGAAAATCTGCCCAATACAAACACATTTTGTCTAAAAAAAAAAAAAAAAAAAAAAAAAATACCAATTATTCCTTTACTCAATAACAGGGGGTTTCCTGATTGTTGGTATTACATGGAACTTAGATCATTCCATCACTAGTATGGCTGCTTTTTTGTTTTGATCTTTTCTGACAAATTTAATTACCATGTTCTTTTGGTATTTTCCGCTATTTAATCCGGTTCTATCGCTAGCAAACTCTTTCTGCAGTGTAATTGTTATTGTGTTTCGCTATCCCTGTTCAAATAAACTACGGAAGTACCCAACTATAAAAAAAAATTGAAGTTACTTTCCAAAACTGTGCAGGTAGTAAGTAAATAATGTATGATTTAATTTTTTTTTAGATATCTAGAGACCTCATTTCAGTGAATCAACCCATATTCGATCATTATGTTGCAGATCGTCCCATCCCGCCATGGTCCACTACAACACGTCGCTGTACAGCGAGGACAACATCACGGACGAGACAGACATCGGGCCGCAAGTGGTGCACATCTACAGTGTGCGCAACAAGGGGCCCTCGGACATCGTTGAGGCCGAGGTCCACTTCCTGTGGCCCACCGCCACTCTGGCCAGTGAGTCGCTTGTTCAATCCCGACTAGATGCTAACACGTGAAAAGAGATGAATAAAACCGGATATTACATCGTGACAATGGGAGCATGCAGACTCCCTGTAGTTCCCCCAATCCATGGCGGTGGAGAGCATCACAGAGCAGGGAGGGTGGCCGAGGAGGAGAGAATGACACTGTGACGGTGCTGCCCTCTTGTGGGAAAACTAGCAACTGCAAATGTAGACTACCACGACAAACTCTAAACAATTCATGCACTTCTGGATTCGTCCTCAGGCCTTTTCTTCTCTGTGGAAGACGCTAGTGTTCCCTAGTTCTTGAAAATTTTATTGGTGTTTTTGATGTGGGATGCAACTAGCTCTGTCTAAGTCCAAATTCAATAGTTTTTAACTGATAATTTTGTTCTATGTCTATGAGTTATATGGATTTACAAACTATAGTAACATTTTTATCGTGGAATTGAGGACTTTTCCGTTATACGATTACGTCTACTTCCCCCCAAACCTGTTTCAATTACTTTAGCTGTATAATTTTTGTGAACTGTGATAGATTAGAACTTTAGTGCGGTATGTTTTGTTATATTAATGCTACATTATCGACAGTGCATCTGATGCCCCCTTTGAGTTCAGTGGAAGTGACCACTCTGTGTTATCATAAAGTTATTTTTAGTAGATGCGATTGTGTGGCACTGACATTTTACTCCCAAAACAATGTCAGGTCCACTAAAAATAATGCATATGTAATATTTTAAAACAAAAAAAAATCTTGGTGGTTACACACAAACCTATCACTATACATTTTCCAGCTCAACACAGTAACATAATTATGGAACGAACAATTCTCGCTATACATACGAAACCGCCCTACACATAATAGAAATTTTCTAATTTGACTCATATTGTTAATTTGCCTCACAATATTATTTATATAATAATAATAAATTTTATTCCTCGGACAATAATTAACATTGTATGGGAATTTACATTTTAAGAAGAATTTACATAAAGTCTTTCCATCTGTTTCACAATAAAAAAATTTACAATTCCGGATTTTTCAACAAGATCTTTTGTTAATTTATTTAATACTCTAAACTTTCTTCAAGTCTTTTCAATCTTTAAATTGCTTTTTCTTCTTTCTTTTTTCTTCTTTTAATATGTTTTTTTTCAATATGTTTCAGATGATTATTTGCTTTATCTACTGGAGGAGCCAGAAACGAATGGTCCTATCAAGTGTGAACTCCCATCAAACATTAATCCATTGAAGCTAAATGTAAGTATTTTATAATATCAAAGAAAAATATGTTTTGTAAAATGTTGTGAAATTTTTATTCACTGCAGTTAATATTTATAACAGGAACATAAGCATAACTCCTTAGCTACTTTCATGGCCAAGGACACTCAAGTTTGAATGTTAGCTTCACCAGCAAGCAGACTTCATAAATCCTGGATTTTAGAAATCTTGTTAACTTCTGTCCAGTTTGTTTCAGTATTTCTTTATGTTTTTTGTCTAATTCTAGAGCTTTTGTGATTCATAAAAGGATTTATATTTTATAACACTCTGATACACATCCTTCTCCTCAGTCTCATGTCTTTCCCATAAAAAAATAAAAATATATAAAAACAATAATTTTTTTTAAATACTGCAGCTGAAGCTGTAAACGCGTCATGAATACATGTTGACATGGAAATACACGTGTAGCAATGAATAATAAAAAAAAATAAAATAAAATAAAATAAAGAAGAAAACATCTTATGGACAAAATGGTTAAGAAAGTTTCAGTCAATGTAGTAGGGCACTCCACCATGAGAACGTGCATGAGACAATAACCTATTAGGTCAGTTTACATTCTGTCTTTCTTGCAGATGGTTACCAGCAAAAATTACTCTCGTCCACGCACCACCCTCACTAATCATACTTAATCTATGCCAGTTTTCCATTACTGGACCTTTTCTTACAATAGATTAATGTAGGAACAATTACTTCCTCCGCCTACTAGGTGCTCGTTTTGAACCCCAAGTAAAAACAAAATTTGAAAATACAGTAGTAGGATACTGCTATACCATGATGATGTTAATAACTCGTAAAGCATAGTTTATTTTTCAAACATATGAGTAAATAAAATATCTCCACAATAATAATATTAGAAGTTTGAACGCCTATATAGGTCAAAGTCTTAGCGATAATCGGAATTAATGACAAAATAACGATTCTCTTTGAAAAAAAGATTTCCAGTGATAACAAATAAACTAGGTATGCATTGGTTTAAAGGGTGTTATTAACGACATATACATTATTAAAGAAATTTAATATCTCCCTCTCTCTCGCTAAATGTTTACGTTCCGCTGGCGCTATCTCTATTTGGATTGCCCAATTTCAGTTTACAGCGCTCCCAGCAAAAACATTTTTTTGCCAATTTTTAACATGGAATGTGACCTTCTTTATGTTTTTGTATTTATTGCATGTAGATCTTAATAATAACTTTTTATAAAGAAATATTGGAAAAATCTAAACCTTTTTATTGAAAATTATTGTAAAATTTTATAAAGGTTAAGAATAACAACTTTTATTTCTCCATAACAATACAAAATACCTTACCTTTACCTTTTATTGAAATGGCGACCTAACTCAATAGGTAGTTTAAAGCCAAGTATGAATGAGGGATGAGTGTAGGATGATTGTGGCGCGATCTTGTAGTCTTGTTATTGACTAAGGCCGACATTCTCCTTAGACAGGACTGTTAATTCATAGCCCAACAGCCAATGGTATCTAGGGACCTACAGTTTAACGTGGGATCCGAACCACAATAGGACATATAGAGATTTTATGAAAAGAGGTTATTCATAAAGTCCTCATAAATCAATTGGATATCAAGGAAAAACTATTTAGTGAATATTGAGGAATTTAAAAGTAAATTTATGTTGCAGGTTGAGAGGAAAAGAAAATCGTACTTGGAGTTGGGAGGAATCCAAAGTGGACTGACATCTTCCGCCTCGTTCTCAAGTTCCTCAGGAGGAGTGTTAATAGAAGAGTCAAGTTCCTCCTCCTCTTCCTCCTCATCATCATCATCCTCAAGTTCTGGTTCAAGATCTCGAACCTCTTCTTCTGGTGGAAAAACAGTCATCACAAGCACCTCAAGTCTTTCAGCAGAGGAAAGAAGAAGACTAGAAGAGGCTGAAAGAAGAGATAAAGAAGAAGCTGCTTCTGAGACAGGCGATGGTTCCATGAGACATGAACAAAGAGTACATGTGACTGGTAGTGGATCACAAGGATCAAGTTCTGGTCAGATTTCTAGAGGAAGTGTCTCAACCAGTTACAGTGGAGGAACTTATAGAGGAGGGGGATATGAAGAGAATGTTCAAACTGGAGGCTCAGGAGTACGTGTTGAGAGTGGGTCGTACGGTGGAAGAGGATCTCAGGGAACGTTAATTTCTGAGAGAGGAAGAGTAGAGGTTAGTGGAGCCGGTTTAAGACCGGGTGGAGGAAATTTTGAAACATACAATTCGTTTGATAATGAAAGAAGAACTGGTGGAGGATACAGAGGATCTCAAGATAGTGGAAGGACCAGAGTCTCAAACATTGAACCTGGAGTAGGTGTTGCGGTTAATAGAGGTCGTTACGGCAGTGATGAGAGAATTTACGGTCAAGGTGGGGGTGGATACTATGATTCGCATACAACGAGCCAAAATGTGGGGGGAAACCGACGAGTAACAGAAGCTGAAAGTACATCAAGAAGAAACCAAACCAACTATTATGGAGTTGATTCCAGAAGTAACATTCCCTACAGTGTTGGTGGTGTCCAGAACCACACATTCAGTCGAGAAGAAAGTCGCTCCTCAAACACCACATGGGACTCTGAAACAGGTGGGAAACCTATGACACATACTTCAACATCATGGAGAGAAAACGAAGATGGAATTGTACGTACTGGAGGCTCATCAAACTCATATGAAGCGACTAATGTTAACATCGCTGACATGGCAAGAGGTAGTTATGGAGCGAGGGGAACTGAGGTAGACAGAGGGTCTTATGCAGCAGGTAGTAGTATCTCTCGGCAGTATGGGTCAGAATCAGATCAAAGTTCCAGATCAGGAAGTGCGTCTGGTACAGAATACAGAGGATCATACTCTGGTGCGAGTGGTAGTGAGCGAGGTTACACTGGCTCCAGCTCACATGATTCTAGACGCAGATTTGAAGCCAGTGCTGGAAGTGCTTCAGCAGGTTCAACTTCTAGGTACGACCCTAACGCAGTCCTAGCACCGGCCAGTTCTTATGGATATGACGCAAGAAGGACAAACACAGCAGCTGGGTCATCAGGTTACGATGCGAGGAGGACAGAATCTGCCTCTGGCAGTTCACAATTTGATGCTCTCGCAGGCATCGCACAAGGTCCTAGAGATGGTGTGGCGAGAACTTACTCTTTCGATGTTGCAAATGAAAACGACAAAAGGACATCTGCAGGACACAGCAGCATTGCTGGGGTGGCGGCTGGGGCTCGTGACAGTGGAAGGACTTACTCGTACGATAACAGCCAAGGGTACAGAGGAAGTGCGAGTCAATACGGGAACACTTCAGGATACTCTCACCAAGGCAGCTGGTCGTCCGGTGGTGGGGGCAGGCAGTACATATCTGGCACATGGAGTGGAGACAGGGACAATGTTGATTATAATGCAAGGAATGTTGGTAGGGATAATGTTGATTACGATTCAGGCAGTAGAAGAGGATCATCTTGGCAAACTTCATCCAGCTGGGAAACCAAACACAGTGGATCACAGTCAGCGAGGTTACGGGAACAGCCTGCAGTCGGGGACAACATCGTAGAGGAAGAGCCTGGGGTGAGTTTATACATTTTTGTCCTATTGTTAATGTTAATGTACATTGATGCTTGGGCTTTTTATATTGAGATAGATAATGTTTAAGTTCAGAATGGCACTTGGCTTAGATTATTGTCAGATTTGAGTGATAGACACCAAAAACATTATCCATGAAATAGTATTGGATAACTAACAATGTGAAATTCACAGTTTCTCAAGCACTGAGGAGGTAATGTTGCGAGTGGTTGGAGGTGGATTGAAATAGTCTTCTTGCCAAACACTTGCACTAAACGCTTCGGTCCTCTCACATACAAGATATCTAAAAAATCTAAATTTGAGATGAAACTACTCATTCACCACTTACCCAACTAAATATCTTTAAAAAGTTCTTTTGTGTAAAAATAGTCTTTTTTATAATATGGTTTACCTAAATGTGAATATAAATTAAATGTAAGTGAGTGGCAGAACTGCTTCCTTCACCCCCTAACCTAAGAAGAAGACTTATTACCTATTAATCAGTGGCTTGAGGAAAAATGAAGTTCTCCTTAAATATTGAATTGTTGGATGGTGATTTGGAATTAAAACACTAATTTCAGTTTTATAAACACTAACAGTTGTGGGAAATATAATTGTGCCCTCTACATGAGAACGTTTACCCATTACAGCTGCAGCAGCGGTTCAAGCTGTACCCAAGGTACCGGCGACAGGCGGGGGCAGAGGAGAACGGGGCATCGCTGGAGGACCTCGAATGCGGCCCCGTTGCCTGCACGCGGATCCGCTGTACCGTCGGGCCACTCTCCAAGGACCAGGAGGTCTGGGTGGCCTTCCGCTCCCGCGTCTGGGTACAGACGCTGAAAAAGGTGGGCCTACTTGAAATTAAAAAAATAATAGAGTAGATAACGTTTTTGTATTATTTCATTGAGAAATACATGGGTATTAATTGTTATTTAATTGTTACTAATTGTTATTAATTGTTTGCAATCCAATGTAATTTTTAGCAAATAACTACATTGAGGTTTACTGAATTGTTATAGAACCATTTTGATATAGGATTTTAGGAATGTAGGGGTAATCAATGAACCAAAATAAAATTAAAATGAATATCATCAAATTTATCACAATGAGACAAAAATTGAGAATCAATGAATCAGTTTTAGCGAATTTCCTATTGGGAATAAGCTATTACCGTAGGTCTCATGGTAAGACCTAAGCCCGGGACCACGTTACTTTTTTGTTTTGAGGTGCCCAGAGACCAAAAATAATAGTCATTAAAATTTTTATATATATATGTATATATGTGTCCCTAGACACGATAACTCTCGTAAAAACAGTCCGATCGACACCAAATTTGGTAGAAATGTGTAATCCTACGTTTATTCGGATGAGTTCGTAAACCAGACATATCGACCAACCGGAA
The DNA here is from genome assembly GCA_030545055.2 of Neoaliturus tenellus. Classification (NCBI taxonomy): domain Eukaryota; kingdom Metazoa; phylum Arthropoda; class Insecta; order Hemiptera; family Cicadellidae; genus Neoaliturus; species Neoaliturus tenellus. Next base: position 43,330,077 of record CM061532.1, on the reverse strand, counting down.
GGGGTTGTTTTGGGGGGTTTTGTACCCCAAAAATGGGTTTTTGGCATTTTTCATATATAATTGTTAAAAATTTTTAATTTTTATTCTCACCATTCGATTTAGCTAAAAAAAACACACAATTTAGTATTTTGAAACTTTGCTCTATCTCTATTGGTTAAAGAGATATTAAAGAGTCTAAAGACAGTACATTGTATTTTGGGCTCCAATGTTACTCTTATGGAGAATAACGGTAAGTTAATATTCCACTATTAACCAATGTTTTTGGATGAAACTTGGTATTTAGCTTCATTTGGTTAAGATTCATCCATTTATGGTCAAAAATCTTGGTTTTTGTGCTTATCATGGCATCAAACCTGCATACTCTTTTCCTATGTTATTCATATGGAAAATAGGCAAACTCGTTTATTTATGGACAGATGTAGATGAAACTTAGGGTATGGCTTCATATGGTCGAAATAATTTTTTTTATGCTAAAAACCTACTTTTAGTGTTCCCCATGGCAGCATACCTGCATACTCTTCCTCTATATTTATTTTAAGGAGAATAGACATTTATTTTCCTATTTATGAGCACGTTATGAAATTTTATTTACAGGTTTAGGTGGTCAAAATTAATATTACTAATTTGGAAATTCGCTGAGTACGCAGGTCTGCTGCGACGGGGGGTATTTTATTTTTTATTGTGTTTGGTACTTTTTTTGAACAAGATAAAAATAATAATATACTAAATCCATCATTCTCACAATTGTGAAGAATGGTGTTTGTGTTATAGAATAAAATCAATTTTTGCTAGATCAATAAATAAAAATTATTCAAATTTCTTATGAAGTACTGAAAAAGTCTGTAAAAATGAAATTTGTTACAAATATTTTTATCTGTCACAGCCTAGACACATCTTTTCACTGTATAAGATGTTTAAGCAATTTTATCTCTTAAAATATTTATCTATTCCTTGATTCATTTCCTAATTTATCTTGTAATATAGTCAAGCATCAGTAAAAATAGGAGGCTCAGCGTGTTTAAACTACAATTGTTTCTTTCTGTAATGAGTCAAATGGGAACTCTATCAACCACAGCTAACAATTTGTCTTGTTCCATAGTTTGCGGTCCACCCCGAGGTGCAGCTGAGCTCACTGGTAGGGGGCCGTGTGACGGAGCTGCCCCACATTGGAGCCCCAGACATTAGCGCGCTCCACACGCACGAGGTGGTCACGACGGTGGCGCCGCGCGACTCTGCGCAGCGACCCGACGTCGTGCCGCTCTGGGTCGTCGTGCTATCCGCGTGTGCCGGCGCGCTCATACTGATGCTGCTAGTCTATGCGCTGTACAAGGTCGGTGTACTTACTTGAACATCCTGTATAATTAACATATTGTTGTGGCAAACAGGACAATAATGCCGCCCATGCGATTCTCCATTGTAGAGTCTTGGCTAATATTTTAATTCAGTACAGTTTGACTTTAAAAATAAAACCCAAAAAAATTGCTATTAAATTCAAATTTTTTGTTTTTAATACATATTATTAACATGCCTGATCATAGTAGAATATTTTTCGGTGCTGAAGACCCCTTTGTTTGCGGAAATTTTTCCTCATTAGGAGATACGATGTTACAAAATGCAAAACGGCGGATTATGCGTGGTTTTTATCCTCCAGATAGTCAGGGGTTGTTAACATAACTAAAACATATAAAGTTAGACGTAATATATATTTTAATTGATAGGAGAATAAATAATGTTAATTCTCAATTTGAAAAAATACGTTAAATTTTGTTTTAATATTATTTTGAATGAGCATCTAATATGTAACTATTACTAATTCGTTATAAAACTGTCAATTACATAGGATCTGTATAATAAATTTTGATTTTTGTGTGTGTATACTAAGTATTTGCAAGGGTTTCTCAACAAGACAATAATTTATATTTCCTAAATTACTTAAATAATTTTATATTCCTGGCAATTATCCAAAATAACTAGTTAAGGTAGTACAATAGTAAGCATACAAATTAACTATTTGTAATTTATTTTTTCAGTGTGGTTTCTTCAAGCGGAATCGGCCGTCGTCGGATGTTCCCGAGAAGCAGCCATTGAACCGCAATGGTCACTACCAGTCGGGCGACGAGGCGTTGTGACGACACAACCCCGCCTTCCTCGCGGACCACCGCGGTGCAGACTCCTTCCTGTGAGCTCTCACTCGCCCGCCGGACTGCCATAGGCCGTGGAGAACTCACCGAGGTTGAACACTGAGTTGCCGGAGTGACAGTCTCACTCGGCAGAAGTCCTTCTAGTCCTAGAGCTGAGAGGGGGTTCTCTAACGTCTATGGTATTTGGCCCAGATAATCTAATATTTTAACCCAGTTTCATTCAAAATCTTATCAACAGTGCTGCCATCCCATTTTTTGTTTGGCCCAAGAGGTTACATGAAGTAATTAGGTGATGCTTGGAATACAGTAGACTCTCTCTTAACCGGCCACCTCGGGACCAGGCCGCGGCTGGATAATGTACTAGCCGGTTAAACTGGTGTACATTTAAAAACGCCAACCTACAATTTTATATGGCCTAAATGTAATTAACAATAAAACAACTCTAAATATATTACTGTATATAATGTAAAGCTAACATGAAATCCACAACTAAACTAAACTACATAATTCGTTTCTTTATTGTGGTATATTGGATTGAAGGTCCAAAAAGCATTCAATTTAGTCCAGGACAGTGCATTTTAATTGGTTTGGGAGCATCAATATGATATAATGTTGAATTGAATCATAAGTAAGAAACGTTTCCATCGAAACACGGCCATTTAGAGCGATGGCGAGATAAAAAATGGCTGGTTAAAAAGATGTTGGTTTTGTGTCAGGGTAGGGCGGTTAAAGCGAAGACGAAGACATCAGGTTATAAATGTGGCCGGAAGGAAATCTACTGTACTTCATCAATGATTTATGTTTTAAAAAATATTTTGTTAGATATACTTTTTAAGTTAACTAATAAGTAAAAGTCAATAATAGTAAAAGGTTAATCATAAAATACAACTTTATTAGAATCCAGTAATAAATTTCAATATTTAAAACCATTTTCTATTTGTCATTATTTATTTTGAAACTCATAAATGTAATAAAAAATACTAAATTGTTTATATCTTGTTTTTGTTGCAGAAAGTTAATTTTCTGATTTTTTCAAAGTTTATATGTGAGGGTTAAACAGAATGGGTTCAAAAATACCAACGAAAATTAGTTTATAGTAAGAATAGAATTATTATTCTCATTCATTCCCTTAAAAAACATTGTTAAGACAATACTTTTAAAGTTTTTCACAAATTTGGAATGCTGATAATGGCAGCACAGAATCATTTGAATAAAACTAACTGAACAATAGCGTAAACGAGGCAGCTAGTATGAATAAGATATGATTAAAAATCGGAAGTGTTCATTTTTAGATGTAAATTAATTTTACCAGTAGGAGCTTATTGGTCTTAATAAATTATTGTATAAATGTTTAGTTATGTTATTAATATTTTATTTTTTTTACTAAGACTTAATTTATTTTTAACATAAGTCTCTATAAGTAAGAATTGAATCTCAAAAGTTATCCACAAAGTTTTACTAAAGGGTTTATTTATTACAGTATGTATAGTTTTAGAAGTGTGTAATTTATGAAACACCTGTCATAGGACGCTAAAGTCTGATAAAGAAGAAAATATAAATAAAGAGTAACGGATTTAACTGTAGATAAAATTAGTTTGTGCTGGTTAATAATTCTATAAATTTTTATTTAAAAATTAAAAACAAACTTTAGCTACCTATTATGCTTTGGGGTTCAATCCCTAATTTTTTAATTAAACTAGTTGTATAGAAACTGACCGAAAACTTTTTTATGCTCTAGATTTGTATTTGCAAGAGTAAAACCAAAATTTTAAAACTGTGTGGATAACGTTTTCCTACTTAACTCCTTAATTTATTAATGATTGCTGATATAACCAGATTAGCAATATTTAGTCGATCTGTAACATTGTAACTAAGACTGTAATTAATTGTATATTAACAAAAGTATTTTAGATAGGATAGTATATAGTTGTATGCTCCAATTGTTGTTTAATTTAGTAATAAAGGTTTTTTTAAAACCACGCACTACCTTCTTAGATAACATTTCTTCAATGAGGCACCTCAAACTTGCGTTAAGTGATTCAATGGCAGTCAAGCACAATCTTTTTTAATTTTTGTGGACACTCTTATTCCAAGTGGTCATCTTTTAACTTCCTAATTGTTTACATGTTATGCACATAAAAAGCCAAAATATCACAAAAATGTTGAATTATTTCTTTACGATGATTCTGTATACTTTGTTACAAAAATATTGTGGGCCAGTTTTTTTATTTTTTATTCTTTCTTAGGCCTGAGTCTTTAGAAGACATGTGGCAATGTATACAGAACCGAATAAGTAGGGACATCCCATGTTATAAAATTTTAGTTTTGACCCCGAAAACCAGAGTAAAATAAAGCGCTGATGCTAGGATTACTTCTCCTTATTGTCGCAGGAAGCGCTCTTTCTTCCTCTTAAATATCAAAATGAGCATATTTGTTTACAAAAAATAAAAACAATAACAAAGATCTACAAAATTATTCTAGCTTTCTGTTTCCATTCAACCAATCAGCAAGATCTTTGAACAAAAATTATGTCTTGGTGGTGCTATCTGTGTTTTGGGGGCGGTGTTCTCACTTCCCCATAAGGATGTCCCTACTTATTCGGTTCTGTATGCATTGCATGTGGTTTCGTACAATCTCTCTCTCTCTAGTTGACAAACAATTTTATCTAATTTAAATACCAAACACGAAATAATCTTGAAACTTACAACCTGTTTATATAAATACAGAAATAATTTTTAAAACTTTTAGAATATTAATGAACTAGCCTATAATCAATTACGTATCAATAAATATGCATATGTATCATAACTTAATTTTACCAGTGTTAATATGAATCAAGAAAAAACATTATATTTATATTGTAAATTTTAATGAAGTGTAAAATAATATCATTGTAATAATGTGTTTTAAGTGCCATGTGTAATTTTAAGTGCCTTTTGTCATATATATTTTTAAAGTATTCTCAGTGGTAAGCTATGTTAATGCAATAAAACTGAGCCTATCTTTTGATCAACAACATAATGTTTTCTAAAATAATATTGATGTGCATGTACAGAAGCAGTTATTCAAGGCTGAAAAATCTGACACACATTCGGGTAAAATTTTTGAGAATTTATTTTTAGAATTTTAACTTTTGTGGTTTCTCTTTTATAAATCCATCCCTAAAACGATAAATATAAATCTATTCCATCTGAAAATATGATGCTTTAAAACAGTTTCATTAAAGTTTTAAGACTTTTTAGTGCAAGTCTTTCATAAAAAAAGATTTTCAAAGATGGCTCATTAAATAGCGGCATTCATGCGAGTTCATGATATGACATCAGCATTATTTGTAACATGCCTGGATTTAAGTGAAAAATAATCTCTTGTAGTAAAAAATACTCTGTTGTAATACTCTTAAGGGGTAAGAAAATCTTATTACTATGTGTAAATAATGTAAAATAACTCAATAGTTGTGCCTGAAAGAGTTTTATAGTCGCATTATTCTATGTCTCAATATGGATGTAGAATGAAGTGTTATTGTAAAAATTGTTTTAGTTAATGTGAATCTGAACGAAGTGTAAATAAAATATGTGTTATGATTTATATTAACATTGCTTACATTATTTTCTTTCCCTGTACTTTAATTTTCTGACTCATATTACTTTCCTACAAATGATCAAACATTTAATATTATTTTCATTTTAAATCTGGACCTTTATTTTGATTTTAAATCTGGACCTTTAATGAAAATAAAGTTGTCATGTTAAACTTGGTCATGTTCAAGTAAAGTTTAAATATTAAACATCAATTTTATTACAAACGGATACTAAATGTAAGGCCATCATACACGCAACGGTCGACAGCGGACAAACCACGACTGATCGGACAGTTTGGTCTGTGAAACATGGTTCCCCATACACATAACGATCTGTCGACGGGGGGCGACCCACGGACAATCTGAACTGGTCTGTGAAGCACGGTCCTTACTTACTCGCAGTCGGTGTTTTGCAACCAATGTTATAAAGTGTAATGTTTATAACAATATTATAAAAATGGCTAAGTAAAAAACTACAATGCATAGGGTAACACCACCAAAATATTACACCTATAGGGGTTTTCAATAAATATAAGTGCAAATTGCTATGTGAGTTGTTTTTTGTTTTGTTTTTTTCTGTTCCCATCAACTCCTAATGAATTGCGTAACGTTGCAGAAAAATTTGAGACAAGGGAAAAATTTTTCAAACTGCATAGGTGCCATGGATGGAAAACATGTCCAAATTACACATCATACAGGAAGTGAATCCAATTTTTAATGTAGCTGTTTTTAATGTATTTCTTATAGAAAACATGTGTATTTACTTTTGCACCATAAATCTTTAATAAAATTTAATTTTCACAATTATTTGCACATCTAGACAGCTTTCCAACGGCCCATTAATTACTTAACTAAATCGGCCCAGTAGAATGGCTGATTTAGTTGTACAAAGTTAAAAAAACCTCTAATTCAGTATTTTCTCAGTATTGTCTCCTTGCCTCAAAATAAAGATGTCTCAGTTCACGATTTATAAAATTTGTTGTTAACAGGGGCTCGGAATAAATTGGGAAATTATTTTTTAACTAATAGAGCGCCAACTATTCCCAATTGTTGCACATCCATAAAACGCCAATTAACGAAATATTGTCGACCGCCGAGGTTGCAAATATATATAATAAAAGCAATCTGTGCTCAACACCGCTAAGCAGATACAAACTAATAACAGACTTCAGTAGAAATGATCATAAACTTGGCGGAGTGGCTCTGTACATTGAAGAATCAGCAGGTCTTGAAACTGAAGTAGTTGATATAGAAAACTACTGCATAGAACTTGTATGCGAAGCAGTGCTGATAAAGATCACAACAAAAAAACACTTCTTTTATATACTAGGTGTTTACAGACCACCGAACGGAGAAAGCAAGTTAGCAATTGAAATCATATCAAATATATTAAATAAAGTACAAGCAGAGAACATGAAAATACTTTTAATGGGTGATATTAATTTTGACAGGCTAACTGATAACCTTGATAACAATAACTTTGAACAAGAACTTTCAACATTTGGAATTCTGCGCCTTCCCCTCCCAGCGACCCGTATAACTAGCACTTCAAAATCATCCATAGACGCCATATGTACAAACATGCCTGAGGGTAAAGTCAATTTCAGTATTCATCAGGCTGGCCTCTCTGACCATACAGGCCAACTCGCTCTATTACATCTAGAGATAAAGACATGTCAAACAACACAGAGTGAATATAGAAGACATTTTACCAATCAAAATCTTTATAACCTTAAAGCAGAACTAATGAAAGAAGATTGGGACAGTGTGCATAAAGCGCCCGACGAAGAAGAAATGTATAATTGTTTTTATAAGGCTGTGAAATCAAACCTTGATCAGACTTGTCCAAGTAAAAAATCACGGATTAAACAAAAACCTACGTGCAACGTTAAGTACAGCGCAGAAGCAAAGATACTTAAAGATGACTTCCTTAAGGCTGTAAGAAAATATGAAAAGACTGGAAGTGATGTTGATAGGCAGCAAATGAATCGTAAGAAGAAACACTATGATCTTGAACTTAGAAAGCTGAAGCGCAACACAACAGCCGAGCACATAAGTAATTCCCATAATAAGTCAAAAGCCTTATGGAAAATAATAAACTCAGAAAAGCAAGCTAAAAGTCCACCCGACACTTGTGAAGAGCTGGAAATAAATGGTAAACTTGAGAGGAATCCCAACCTTGTTACGGAGCACTTAAATAAATACTTCTCAGAAATAGCAGACAACACATTAAGAAAACAAAAAGATCGACAATCTATCTCGCCCCTTATGGTTAATTCATTGCATGCCCAAACAAGTCGAAACAATGAACTTCATCCCAACTAATACTAAAGAAGTAATAGAAACAATAAGGTCCCTCAAATCAAGTTTTTCTAGCGGTTTAGATGAAGTCCCATCAAAGGCTGTTAAGTACTGTGCTGGCCAACTCGCTGCTCCACTCGCTCGTGTGATCAATAAATCTTTTGAACAAGGCTACTTCCCTTCTTTACTAAAAATAGCAAAAATATATCCAAAACAAAAAAAGGACCTCACAACAAAGTAGAAAACTATCGGCCTATTTCCTTAGTATCTACTTTCTCAAAAATCATAGAAAAAATAGTACTTAAAAGAATGATTGAACATCTTCAAAAGAATGATTGAACATCTTCAAAAGAATGATCTCTTATCCGAACACCAGCATGGATTCATGAAAGGGAGATCAACAACTACAGCTCTCATCAGTTTGGTTGAGTCCATTACTGACCACTTGGAAAATAATAAGCTAGTAGCAGCGGTTATGGTGGACTACAGTAAAGCTTTTGACTGCCTGGGACACGATCTTATTCTTACAAAGCTAGCAAGTCTAGGAATTAAAGGTAAATCACTATAATGGGTTGCAAGCTACCTCAAAGGACGTCAGCAAGTTGTTCAAATACAAACTGAAACTAATGGAAAGAGAAGTGCCTATACATCAAACTCCAAGCCCATATCCAGAGGAGTACCACAAGGCTCAGTACTGGGCCCTTTCCTGTTCACACTGTTTACAAGCGATTTTCCATCATGTGTAATTAATCCCCAAGTAGAAACTGTCATGTTTGCAGATGACACGACACTTCTCCTTAACTCATTCTCCAAACAAGAGCTTACCTCCAAAATTATCTCAACAACAGACAAGACCCTCCAATATTGCTTCAAAAATGACCTAGCTATAAATCCAGAAAAAACGATTGCCATAAACTTCAGTAGAAGACAGGACTCGGTACTTAAAATCCCTGGGCTCCTAATTCAAGAAGAAACTAAACTACTTGGAGTTACCATTGACGCCAACCTCTCTTGGACCCCCCACATCAACAACTTAGGTAAAAAACTGGGGTCAGGCATCTTCGTTGTCCGTAGAATGAAGTGGGTAGGAGGATTGGAGATTGCGAAAACAGCCTACTATGCGCTCTTTGAATCTCACATCAGATACTGCTTGGCAATTTGGGGTGGAACAACCAAACAAAACCTTAATAGAATCCTCATTTTACAAAAGAAGGCAATTAAAACACTGGCTAATCTTGAACCACTAGAGAGTTGCAAAACAGCTTTCCAATCGCTAGGAATTCTAACGGTAGTGTGTTTATATATACATATTCTGATCACCCACACCTACCAGAAGGATTTCCCCCGTGGAGAAAATTACCATCAATACAGTACAAGAAGAGCAAAGGACTACATACTTCCAACTCATCACACAACAACATACAGCAGAAAACCATCTTATATGGGACGCAAACTCTATAATTCACTGCCTGAAAATCTGAAGAACCTGGACCATCAAGACCTCAAGAAAAAACTTCACAAATGGTTGGTGGCACGACCCCTGTACACACTAGACGAATACTTCACCATGAAGCACTCTGATCAAGACCCATTATTGTAAAGCAAGAAACACATATTTTAACTTAATTGTAACTTGTTTGTTGACACCATTTCATATCTTGATGATATTGAAAATAAAGAGATTTTGATTGATTGATTGATTGATATGCAAGCGTCAATATGTTGGCAAGTAGAACCCTGTGAAAAGTTGTTACAACAACCAAATGGATACTCAAATACTTTTAGCTCTTGATCAAACTGGGAATATATCTATCGTTTATTGTTGTCAATCATTCTTTTTAAATCAGTTTTTTAGAGCATTCTAACTGTAAAATTTTCATAAAACATCTGGTTTTTTTGCACGAACTTGAGTATGGCATAGTTGACCCTGTTGGGTTTGGTAAAATAAAAGCCTATGGTGCTCAAAGGGTTAATTCACTAGACAAAAGGAGAAAGAACGGAACATGGTCACTTTATAAATTAATTTATTCTAAATCAACGTAAAATGTTAACAAAATACTTTCATCCTTTGAGGCTGGACTGAATGTGAAGGCACAAGAGCTAAAACTATCACAGCAACATATACAAGCTAAAATGTTTAGTTTTCTGAATTAAGTTTTAATTCTTTTATTAATATAAAATCTATAATAAATTTTAAGCACAACTGTTACACAAAATATAAATTCGAAGTCTCACTTTGATTAGTACAATTATTGGCACAAATTATACAATTCTGAATTTCAACAAAACCTTTTACAACATTTTAACAATGATGTAAACTATTTAATATATGATCATGAAAGCAAAAATATTTCAATATTAAATAACTTCATTGATTTGTTAGTTTATATTAATTGCACTTTATATAATACCTAAAATAAGTTAAAATACATTTGTGATAAATAAGTTGTCAGTGTTAATGTATAAATAAAAATAATACATATGTACAAAATGATGAAAAATAAATTCTAACTTAAAAAGCTAAGTTCTATTACTCCTACGATAAAGAATACCGCAAATATTAAAAACAAATGGTGGTTATGGTATTAGTTACGATAAAAAAAGAACTTAAAAAAAATATTTTAAAATCTGACTCAGGTATGTCAAGTTGGGTATCATTCAATAAAGTAATATTTTAATCACATGCTCAAAAAAAATCCATTATAAATGGATCATATTCAAAATTTTTGTTTTAAAACATCAGGTTCATTTTTGTTTTAGTTTATGGCTGGGTTGATGTTACATCCAAAGTCTCATAATATTCATGGATACAATCTTGGTTTTTATTCAAATTATACTCCAATAGGGTGCTAAGGGGCTGCTCTTAAAACGTCATGCAGTGGTTCACCTGCTCCAATTTTCCGAGATTATTTTAAGTCCGATAAAATTGGGACGGGTTTTAAATGAAAGATAAAAATTTGGATTATTTAATATAGTTTTTAATTTTTTATATATTTTGAATCCAAATAAAGTTATAATGGATAAAAGTTGGATCAATGAATAGCATGTATTAATTAAAAGCCTACTTTCTGTGACCAAATCTCCTTCCTCACCATCATCTACCTGAGTCTTGGGTCTCACAAGTGCACTGGTGTTTCTTTATCCACAGTGTTTTACACCAAATAATAGATATTGTTTCTCGCCCTCAGTATGCTTGTAAACATGGCGAAATGTATTCAGATAGTTTGAGCGACATCCACTAGGACTGACCCTTTAGCCCCTCTTGAGTATATGAGAAAATAATATTTGTTTTCTCTTTTACAATCAAAGTTATACTGTAAAGTAATACAAGATATTGGTTTAATAGCCTTATACATCAATAGCATTAAACAAATATTAAGTCATTGTTACTTAGCCAAGGTATTTTCATGACAAGTCAGTAGTATAACAGTTTGCAGTACAAAGAGTTTCAAAACTAAGTGCACTAACAGTGACAAAAAATGGTGTCTTAAGCATGGAGAGTGAGCTATATGAACAATGTGGGACAAAATGACAAGGCAAACTAAAAACATGAAAATTATTCTGAAATATATTACAAGGTTTTATAAACATTATTAAAAATCTCGTTTTATTCAGCGCAACTTATAAATGATTCTCAAGGATTATAAGTTCCTAAAAAATGTTTTGTCACAGCAAAAAGTTGTTATAAGGCATACACAATTAACTAGCTTCCTAAAAAATAGCACCACAAGACTTATGGGTCTAGGTAACAAAACAATAATTACATTAGAGATAGTATAAAATTGTGTTACATTAACAGATAAATTACAATTTGAAAAATACTGATTTTTAAGTACTCCATTTACATTTTGATTTTTATGTTCAATCAACAATACTATCTACAAAACAATACTGTATACTTAAAAAAAAAAAAAAAAAAAAAAAAACTTATGATCATATGAAAAGTTAACAATTGAAGTACTATCGTGGATTTCATTCAATTAGTAAATATTATAAAAAGAAAGCCAAAATCACAATTAAAACTAACATTAATGTCATAAAATACAACTTTAAAATTGTAGAAATGGCACAATTAATGCAGGCGAGTAAAAAATCTTCTTCAGTCTCTGCGATTATCTAACTACAAAAACTCGGTGAGATTAAATGATAACTTTCAATGATTAAATATAGAAAAATGATCAAAACGTACAATGAAAAACTTGGAATAAAAACTTAAAATACTGAAGTAACGATACAGGCAGTATATCACAACGGGTCGATGTATGTGTCACAAGGCCTAGGCCTTGATGGAGTGCTGTTGCGGTTGCGTGACGGCGAAGCTAGGGGGCAGCACGTACACGATGCCGTTGTTGTTGTCCTTCCGGAAACCGGCTGACTGGGTCTCTGGGTTCACCTCCACTCGCAGCTGCCGACTCTTGCTGCCCAACATGCACTGGAACTTGTTGGCCACATTGACCGTCAGCTCTGCTCCTCGCAATCTGGCCATATTTACAAAAGGTTTTTATATGCAGTAAAGATATTTCTGATTTCTGATATTGAGGAACGATGTTTATTGGTTATTATAGAGTATAACTACCACACAATTATTTTTAAAGCAACTTGTTGAAAAGGAGGTAGAACCAATGTTGTGTTTTAGACAATTTAACTACACAATTGGGTTGAATAGTTAAATTGTCGTGATAAAATAGTTTTTTGGGTGGGTTATTTTACTGATAATCACTTGTTGCCCTTTGTAACCGCAGAAGAATTACATCGTAACCTTACCATAGAAGCATGAACTCTGAATAAGAATGATTTATAAATTATATTCATACAAAATTCCTGATTTTTTGTAGGCTTGATCTACTTGTATTAGTAAAAATAATTTCATCGCAAAAGACATATTTAACATAACAATTTACACTTGTGTTCATACTAACTTACCATTCTAAAGTTATTGGTACTGATAATGTAAAAATGAATGTTTACAAACATCTTTGTCACACAATATGTACACATTGACATTAGTAGACGGTAATAAAGCTTGGCTAAAAACGAAGGAAGATTACTCACTGTAGATATCTGGTACACAGCACCCCCACCAACTCCCCCACTCGCTCCTCTGTGGTCTTGAGAGAGACTACCAGGTCGTTGCCCTTGTTGGAGTGTATAACTACCAGCTGATCCCTGCCTGGGCTCAGGCTCACTGCTACCACCTTGACAACAATTAAAATCACACGATGAGTAAAACAAATACATATACCAACTGTACAGCAATGAAAACAGTAATTGAACCAACACACTTTGTAAAAGGGACGGTATTAAATTTGATTTTTTACACACCTCATGGCTGAGTCTCCTAGGAGAGAAATTCGTTTGGCAAATGTTTTGTTATTTATTTTTTAATTAAACGTTATTCTTAATTAAAGTTTAGTACCAGGTTAACCGAGCCTTGCTCATTGGTTTTGATTCACTTTTTTTATAGTGTCATGGTAATCAAGTTTTTAAATCTACCAGAGACTCTTTACAGATAACTGCTGTTAAAAAATTGCTTAAAATTAGTGTTCCTTTATTTTTGCTTACTTTTAGTTGTTATTTCGTTACCAAAATAGCAACCCATAAGACCAATGTTAAAAATTACTATTTTAAAACTTAAATTTAGACCAAATTCAATTTTTTTCTGAGATTGAGGCTGTTTTTAAACTTTTTTGGGCCAAAACACTCTTAAATGCAAAGTTTAAGAAAAATCTAACTGCTAGATTTCAAGATCGTGGAACACACGTCCCTTCAGACATTGCTCGTATTATAGTATAGGATTCTACCACGTTCATTATTATTACTATTTTTTTTATTTATTTATTTTTTTATGAGAACTGTACAGCTGAAAGTTATATAATACCAATAAATAGTGTGATCTTGTAAATAACCTATGCTGTTATCTTAAAATTTATTCTTACAATCGAGATTGCTTTGCATATCCCATACAAAAAAATTTGGACTGTATCTGGTAGAGAAACATTAAACAAATGATTTTATCTTCACATTGATTTAGGTGGTGATTGTTGTGTGAAGGGCCCTCTTTGATGTGATTACCTCGGCAATGGGCATCCCGCGCCTCATTGGCTTGAACTTGTGGGCATCCAGCTTATATATGGCCAAGTCTGTCACCAGCAGCACTCTGTCCGCCGGTTTGTTGTAGCGGTTTGTCTTTACGATGTAGGATGAGAATAACACCTGGGAAAATAATACAATATTTGTTACACAGTTGATGAAAGATCTTAAATGGGAATGATTAATACCTTTACAGTACGTATCTTTATGTGTGATTTGAATTCATTTTTCAGCGTTAAAATACTAAAATAACAATTACCTAAATGGATTGAAAATCATTATTACAGAAGAATGAACAAGCTATTTATTACTGCCACAGTAAAAACAAAAGACGTGTGGATGAAAAAGAAAACAAAAATAAAACTGCATGAAAACCAACCTTGTCAAATCTGTCGGAGTTCTTGAGCTGGCGCATGCTGTCGTTGAAGGCTTGGTAGTCTTGGTTTTCGCTCTGCAGACTCAGGTAGTTGCCTAGCCACTTGCGCTCCAAACCAAAATTGGCCCTTTTGCCCCGCAATGCAGAAGCCGCGTTTATCTGCAAAAGGAGACAACATGTTTTTGATTCTGTTGCGAGAACCCCATAAAAATTTAGTTTCGTTGATGTGAAATACCTACTGACGATAGGTTTTTGAGCCTGAAATAGGTTTGGATGGAGTAAAACATTAATAATTGATGAGTTATTACACGCACTAGCTATAGTGAATAAATTATTTATAGAATTTATAGTTCAGGTTTCATAAAGTTTTAACGACCCCTGTTGCTTCATCAAAATAACAAACTGGCCACAAAATATGAGTATCCAGCGTTACAATGACTGACGGACGAGCGTACCTGCATGCGGAACATGGGCCACTCCTCGCGTTTGCGCACCCGCAGCACCATGGACGCCCGCCACCGCTCGTAGATCGCCCTCAATGTGGGGATGTGGCTGCGCATCGCCAGGGGCGGCGGCGGCCACCGCAGCGACCGACCATAGTCCCTCATCTTGCGCGCATTGCTGTGGGGAACAGTGTAACAATATAACATTATTCTACATTAAAATCGGTGTTAAAATATTTTTAAGTACACTTGTATAGCCAAACGAATACAAACATAGTGTGCTGTTAAACTTTAAAGCTTTTAATTAAAACTGTTCTCCTACTTAAAGATTTTACTGCACTCAAATTATTTATTACAAACACAGTGTAATGATGTATAAGTACATAATAGTATATTTCATTAGTCTAAAGTGACGGTTATCGTACAATGTCAAGTATTACAACTTGCTAAAATTCTATCTCCTTAAAAAAAAAACTGCAAAACACAAAAATATCTTAATTAACCAACAAATTGCTAAAGTCATAAAATAACCAAGTTTCAAAAGCGAATTTAAGTCTATGTTTTAAACTGAATTTATTGTTTTAAATTGCAAAAAAGTCAATCTATCTGATTGTTGCTATATTAAAAGGTATAAAGTTATTGTGTGTTACTGTTCAAATAAAATAAAATAATCTTTTTATAAAATAAAATTGTCCTACATTTTCCTCTTATGAAATGACTAGGCAAAAGGTTTTTTTCCTTGAAACCCTTTTCTCAATTTAAAGGTGTTTTACAATTGGATCACATACCTGAAAAGTCTCTGCATTTGTGTGAAGTAGGACCTCATCTTGTAGTTGCGGTAGTGCCTCATTATGGTCAAGGCTGCCTTCATCCTCTTGTACCTTTTGGGAGTGGATACAAAATTTACTATCATAGAAATGTTATAGTAGTTATGTTACTGAAATATTACTAAACTGAAATTGCGCACTGGAGCAAGACTTAGCACCTGTGTGCTGTAAATCATAATTAGTGTTAAACGGTAGGTCTGTTCGCCTAGTCAACCCAAACTAATGGAGCAGCTGTTTTTCATAAAGAATGTCTTGGTCTTATGTTGAATGAAAAACCTGCAATGTCTATAAAAAATCTAATTATTCTCGAAAATATAAAAAATTAACGGAGTAAAAAGCCTTATAAATTACTCCACCCTGGCAGTTTTTAAAACATTCTGTCAATGAAACTGTTTTTATATTATGATAAATTATCTTTTTTTTGTATTATGATTTAAACACATACACTTTTGATTACCTGGATCTGAACAGAGCTGGACCATCTGATCAAATCTAAGTTTTTATTGAAGATATTTCAAAAATATCTGTGAAAGTTGATGCAGAAGTTTTACACACACACACACACATATATATATATATATATATATATATATATATATATATATATATATATATATAAATTTATTATGGAAAGTATTTTAAGCCCATGCTCTACCTTTTCCGACAGACAGCTCCTCGCCACTGCTTTTGCAATAGGATCACGATCCCGGGAATGACCTCTGCTCGCATCTACAACATGCAGGACAACTTTATAATAGTAATCTTTTTTTTAAATCTTTGATTGCTACAATTAATTTTACTGAAAATATCTTTCAAGACATAAACTAGTAGCGTTACATCAACATTAGTGTTATGACCCTAGTACGTTGAATTCGTACAGTAAAACTCAACAAATAAAACTCTTATAACTTGTCCCCTCCAATTGTCAATTTTACACAGAATTAGGTCAATGGATATGGTTAACTTGCAAATGCGGCCGGTTTTCTGTGGTATGGCCATTGTTGACAGACAAAACTGTACTCTTTAATAGGTATTTTCAGCCATTTATAGCAACCATTATTAGTAATCACTTTGAAAATGTCCAAAAATGTTGAGAGCAATTATTAAGTCTGATTGAGTTCGGCAAGAGTAATCAGGTCAGGAAAATTGGACTTTCATTAAACTAGGCAGTACTTGGGTGTAATTGCGTCGAGTTTGTGGGGTTTTATTGTAATTGATTTTCATTTTAATGTAGCGATGGGTCGGTTTCAAAATTTATCGGTTCGGTTTTTTACTGGCACCGGTTGTTGGTTGCCGGTTTTTCGGTTTATTTTAGATGTAAATATGAAACAACTCATGGTTACCATCTAAAATCAGGCTGATGCTTATTTTCTACCTTTTACACATTTATGCTTAAGACTAGTTAGTCATTGCAAGAAAATATATACATACTAGTGGCTTGTAGGGGCAAAGGCCCCTAAAAATCGAAATGGTGATTTCTCCAAAAATGAGTTTCAATTTATTACCTCCTTCCAGTATTACTGTATTTTCCCAAGCTGTAGAGTGAATTTACACGTTTGGGTTTTTTTATAAAATATTTCCTAATCTTGACAAAACTTTTAGGCGGTATTTAATCAGTAATTTACAAATACATTTTCCCTGTATTAAAGTACAGCAGTCTATTTTGTAGAAAAAATAAAAATTATTGCACTATTAAACTACCGAACGCAGTAAAAATAGTTTTAACCTTAAAAATGTTCATGATAAGTTGTAACTAAAGTAAATAAAATAGTTCAATACAACATAAGCCCATTAATACTGTACACTCCTTCACCCTGGACCCCTGTGCCCCCCCTTCCCTCATGCCTGGTGACCCATGCCTCCCCGTGCCTCCGTTCACCTCTCCTGACCCGTGTTTCCTGAACCCGTTATGCCCCCTGGGTCCGATAACCCCCCCAGCCACGTTACCCCCTTGCCCTTTCATGCCCCTGTACCCCCAATTTCCCCATCCTCACATCCCCGAAGTTCTTCCCCGTGGCCCCCGTACCCTCTATGTTCATCATTCCTCCCCAATGCCCCCCCTGCAAAACCACTTTCCGTGCCACCGACATCTCTAGTACCCCTTGTGCCCCCATTCCCATGCCCCCATACCTCCGGCCCCCTATGCCCACCACTCCTCCATATGCCCTCTATATCCCCATGCCCCCTAACCCTGGTACCCCCGACAATCCTCTTGACCCCATGCCCCCGTACCCACGGTACTCCCGTGCCCACATACCTACCCTTCTTCCCCATGTCCCCATGCCCTCTATGTTCCCAAGCCTCCTATGTGCCCCAATGTCCATCTGCACCGACGCCCCTAGTGCCCATTGTGCCTTCCCACCCCAGTGCCGCCACGTTCCCCCGGGCTCCCTATGTTTGCGTGCCCCTATGCCCGACGTTGATCGCCGTGGCGCCCGTGACCCCCATGCCACGTACCCCTTTTGCCGTTGACGCCCCTAGTGCTCCGTGTGAACCCGAACCCCCTACCACCAGACGCCCCAGTGCATCCCTATGCCTCCCCAAAGTGATCCGTATGCCCCACACCCCTTTACCCTCCATGCTCCCCTGCTATCATGCTTGCCGTTCCTCCCTGTGCCCCTATGTTCGCATGCCTCCAAAGTGCCAGTCATGCCTCCCTGTCTCCAGGGCCACCGACACCCTTCGGTCCCCCACATCTTCGCACCCCTGTGCTCCCCACGGACCCGTGCTGCCATCCCCGCCGTCCCTCTCCGCACCTCTGTGTTCTCCTGTGCCGCCAGCCATGCCCTCCTGTGCCGCCAGCCATGCCCCCTATTTCCCCCATGTCTACCCCGTGCCCCCATGCCCCCTTACCCTCCGTGCCACCGACGTCCCTCGTCCTTTGATTTTAGTCTATTTTGTCTCTTCGTTAATGAAGTAGAACACTTGATTGATATTGTTAGTTTTCACACACTATCATTTACATGAAAAGCTCCCCGTCTTTATGGATTAACAGGCGTTTATTGCTTCCCTACGACCTATGTAAAAAAGAAGCCAAATGGATAAAACCAAAAAAAAATATTCCTCTTACGGAGGTTATCCAATGTTAGTAGTTTACATAAAAAATTCAGTCAAAAATAAACACAATCAACAAAACGATTCAACTCTTCAACTCAAACTACTAAACAACTAATATATAAAGCAGTGACGTAATAACTAAAGGAAATTTACTGAGTAAAGACAACCATTATATCAACCATGCCACGTCCAATCCAATTTTAACTTTGGTATATTCAACATAAAAAATCATTCCACTCCTGTTTCCTTAATGACATAGATGGGGCCACGAAAATTAAATAGATGGGGCCTGTGGATCCGTAATCCGTTCATGACTATAAGTGTTATCCTTTTTTATAGTGCATTGCCAATTTTTTAAAGTTATACGCATACAGTTATCTTAAATCAAAATATCTGCTCAATAATCAGCTGAGATTATGATAAAACACTGGAGCATCTGCTTAATCACACGTGTAGATCTAAAGATCGTCTTCCCATTAGATTAACATTGGAACTTCAAGGTCCAATGGGGCGAAGCCCAGGTAATTTTTGATAATTCTGGTATTTTTCCTTGCGTCCTTGGCCCTCAAGCTTTAAAATGAGCCATCATACGTTACCCTATCTTTCTTCTAACTCGAGATATTTCGTGGGGACCGATTCGCTTACAGAATTATATATATAGATTAAATGTTTATCCTACTATATATCTGGCCTTATTTTGATCTGAAAGTAGTCAAAAAACAATACAACCATTTTAGTGGGCAAATTTGCTATTTTAAACAAAAACTAAAACGAAAAGATAAAAAATTTTGACTGCTGTATTTTTGTAAAAATTGATGTAATATGTGGGAGTATATAGTACGTTGTGTACATGGCCATAAACAGGAAAAAGCTGCACTTTTTGATTGGGTTATGGCAATTTCTATGGTCATAGCTGATGCCCAAAGGTAACTTTTCAGATAGGGAGCCACTTCAAATTCCGTGTAGGGCACCAAAATGGCGGCCATTAAAGATGGCCGTCATATGCCCACGTAATGTTGCACCATATTTGTTGTATCTCAGCTTCTAATGGTCCGATTTCAATAAACTTGTTATTATTTCAAAGCGGAGTTTATAAGGAAACTTTTTTATATTTCACATTTTACTGTAAAACCTAAGCGTTCTGCAGAATCTTTATAAAAACTAAAAACTTTACTATTTTATGATACATTTGGTAAGTAACATAATACAGGGTTAGGCAAAAGTCTGGGCACCCCCAGTTAACTTTTTAACGCGTTGCAGTAGGAAAACCAAACTCGGCACATGTTAACAACATGAAAAACTGCACTTTTTCATCAACTACACAACTTTGCCGCTGCCCCCAAAATGGGCTATTTTGAGGGCAGTCCCAAATTTTCAAATGTAAACCCCTATTGAGTGACCCCTCATTTTAAACGGTGTATCAAGAGAAATTAAATGGCGCAAACCGGAGGTTGATATCTCACCCCTAACCAAAATGGCAGCCATTTCAAAATTTGAGATGGGCAAGCGTGTATAAGTCTAGACACCCCCAATTAATTTTTTAACACGTTGCAGTAAAAAAACCAAACTAGGCACATGTTAACAACATGAAAAACTGCACTTTTTCATCAACTACACAACTTTGCCCCTGCCCCCAAAATGTTGTATTTTGGGGGCAGCCCCAAATGCTCCCTTATAGAGTTCCTTATAAACTCCGCTTTGAAATAATAACAAGTTTATTTAAATCGGACCATTAGAAGCTGAGATACAACAAATATGGTGCAACATTACGTGGGCATATGGCGGCCATCTTTAATGGCCGCCATTTTGGTGCCCTACACGGAATTTGAAGTGGCTCCCTATCTGAAAAGTTACCTTTGGGCATCAGCTATGACCATAGAAATTGCCATATCCCAATCAAAAAGTGCAGTTTTTTTATGTGTGCCCACTGTACTATATAGAATAAATCAACCACATAAAAAAAATTTGAAACACCCTCAAATTATGGCTTAAGAAGGGGTGAATTTGTTTATGGCTATTAAAAGCCATAAACAAATCATGCCATGTTGCGAAAAATAAAGAATGAGCTTAATGAGTTTTATATTTTTCCTCCTTATTGCAAAAATAAACCTTTAAGAGTACTTGATGGTATTTATTCATGATAAGAAGGAAAAAATATAAAACTAATTTTGGGAACTTCACTGTCAATTTTGTTGTAATGTAGTTACCTAGCAACATAAATCTTAAAATTTTCAAAGATATATTATTTTTACTATAGGACTAGATAATTATTTCTGCTGCGGCGGTGAGTAAAAGCTAATGATACCACATTTAAGGTAGGAATGTTTATTGTCATTTTTGGTATTTTAGTTGGTACCCCTTACTTAAAGTTAGGAATCTCAAACTTTCTATTGTTCATGTACTTGGATTCTTTTAATTTTTGTATTTCAGATCAACATGAAGCCATTTTCCATTAGCTCGCAGTTGTTGATAGTATAAGAGGCAGGGTAATTTTTTAAGTTTCACATTAAAAATAAGAGCAATCATTAACAATGTTAGTTTCAAAATAAATTTTTAGCCAGTATAAATAACACTTTTGATTAAAGGATAAAAATTATTTTCAAATAAATGTAGAGTTCCGCTAATCTAAACTAATTTGTTCACTTTTAAGATTAAGTGAATTTTCGGGTTATGCAGATATTTGACTTTCTTGTATTGCAATACTAATTTTGAATTGTTCAAACGCCATGCATTTCGGCAAAACAAAGCCATGTCGATATCTAGAATTTATCATAGGAATTGTCGTATCATAGAAGCTGGCTAGTGCTAGCTTTATAATACTGTTCAGCTTATAAACAGGTGCAGTGAGAAACCGGAAAGGGGCGACATTAAACTTTGTTAAGAATGCAGACAATGTTATAAAAATAAACATTTGGTCCTTAGACTCAACTATTGTTAAAATACACTGTACCTGTTCAAGTTTAAAAAGTGTGGTGGGTGATCTAATAAAGATCTTGGTGTGTCCGTATTTCACGTCGTTGGCAAATCCTTTTTCCTTGATCAAAACAGCCGTCCCTTCTCGATCGGACCCTTTGTAGTTGGGCAAGTGTATTGTGAAATCATTTTGTACCTGAATCAAGTTAAACACTGGTCAGTTCAAGGGATAAAAAAAGTGTGAGCAAATCCCTCCACTTACCAAGCAAAAGCTGATAAAAGTTCAATTGTGAGAAATGTTTATTGTGCCATAAATCTTTGCATTTTTTATGTGAACCTTTGAAGCCAAGGAGCAGAGATCCAGGGAGAATCACTTTAAAAGTGGTAATACTGTCTCTACGCAGAGGCATTTTCACAATTTTTTTTTAATTTATGCGCAGAGAACTAGTTTTTCAAGTAATAACTTTAAACGTTACTGGGTAAAAAACAAACAAACTTCTAATTCAACTCTAAAAAAACTTCAAGGTCAGGCAGAACTCCAGGTAGTGTAAAACGAGAGACAATCCCCAGAAATTCAGCCCACATGTTCAGCATGAAGGCAAGATGTTGCTCTTGGAGTGGGAGAAACAATTTTTGTGCGATGATTTGCACTTTCACCATTGCAAAATAGCAATTGCTCAAAAACTTAAACCTCAGGACCATGCTACGATAGGTAAACATTTTCGGAACAAATGAGAAAATTAATGGATGACAACAAAGTAAACTTGATGGTGTGGGCTGTTTAAAACGGCTTGCTTTGCTCGTTTGACTTTGACAGGAGGCTAGGACATTTTGGGCTTTTGTTTAAGAGTTGACCCAGTTGTTCATAAGTTGTTTACCCATAAAGTATTGTATTTCAGGTAGAAATTAGTCCCTGAGAGGTACATTAAAATGCATGAGAAAATACCACAGCATGGCAACTTATCACTTTTAATACTTCTCAAGTTACTTTGCGATTTGCTGATCTTCTAGATCATAAGCTTATAACTACAAATCAATTATAAAAATTGTTTATGTAAGGGTGAAGGGATGTAACAGAGAAAATCCTTATTACATTCAGTATGTTACTTCTTTTACAGTCCATTTATGTTTCCCCGGATCACAAAGAGGGTTAGATATAGAGTTTAGCATAAAGAATTAGAGTAGCAGGATTTGACTGTAAACTGTGGCCAACCACTGCTGGATTGTAATTTCATTTCATTTAACTTAGTCTAAGAAAGTGGATGTTCTGACAAACCTCTTGAGGAAGCGGTCGTAGCGCTGGCGGTATGCGAACCCCGCCCTCCGCACCCGCACGTTCTCCAGGAGTCCCAGGTAGCGCACCTGGTGGATCACTCGTTCGTCGTTGAATGTCGTCGGTGACTTGTCCTCATTCGGCTTGATGCAGCGCACGTAGAATGGTTCCTTGCTTGTCAGAGTCTTGACCAACTCGATCATCGAGTTCTTAAACAGCGTTCCAGCACTCTGAGGTCGTTTGGTGGTCTGGAAAAATGATAAAAGGTGAATGCTGAGTGCATTTTAAGAGTAAGGTTAGATTGGCGGATTGCTTGCTCGATCATCAGACACATGGGTAATACAGAAGACGCTCGATCACCCGAAACATATGGGATCAGGATCATGTTGGATTATAGAACATTATGGATTAATGAAAGTATCATTATAAATATGCTAAATAACCGGTACATGGCAAAATTTTTTATTTAAGTGTGTTACGAAAACAAGCCACATTCATACACAGGTTTATTTGTTAAAATAAACGGTATCAGATAACTGACACATACTTTCTCCCAACAATATAAAAACATGTGTTAAAAGCTTTAAACATTAATGTCTTCATGACTCAGTCTGATAGCTACCAGCTGAGCAGCGCGAGCTTGACCCTACGCGCATCTGTGACTTTTAACAACGTACTGCGTTTACCGCTAAATGAAAAATTGTATTTTCTCCTCAACCACTTGACGTAGAGCAATAATTTAAAGTACTGGATTATTTAGTTTTTTGAGCTTGATTTAATGGTGATAAGTAAAATTTATTTTGAGACAACAGCTATTTTGAAAATCAAAAAAATTGATTTTTTAAACACTTTTTACTCCATAACTTTTGAACGCGCATTTTCTCGGAGATGCGGGTGGTGTCATTTTATTCATCATTTTAAGCTTAATAAACCACAAAATTTTAATCAAAATCGTTAGAGCCGTTTTTGAGAAATTTTGATTTTTGACGATTTTTGAGGGTTTTTGGGGGTAAAATACCCTTAAAAATCAAAAATTCAAAAAAATGAAAAAAACGCCTGGAATTATTGTGGATTTGGACCTATATACCAAATTTCATTAAAATCGGACCATTAGGGCATTCTCTAGCTCTGTTTACATCCTGACACACATACACACACACACACACACACACACACACACAGACATCACTCCGAAAACCACTTTTTTGGACTCAGGGGGAACCATAATGGATAAATACACCAACAACTCAAATTCGAAAATTTTGACGAAAACAATACTTTCTCCATATACTATGGTATAGGGGGAGAAAGTAAAAGGTTATGGAAATTACAAAGTTATAGTATGCAAAGGCATACCTTGTTAATTGTAAAGTAAACTTTGCATCACAAATAATAAGGGGTGAAAGAGTATTCAAATGATCGAGCTTTAGTATCTAACAGTTGCTCCTGCCATTTACTCAATGATTGTTCTGTCTCTTTTGCACTCACAAGAGATATTGTCGACCAAGGCATTGTCGATTTAAAGTTTGGGTCGGACCAAGAATGTTGGACTATTGAATGTCTACTTTATACTCAGTGCCAGAGAGACCGAGCTTTTGCTCAGTAAAATTAATTATTAAGAATCACTTTCCTTTTCAACGTTGGTATAAATTTTTTGAACCACGGGACAAAAATGTAACATATTGGTTTATTTCCAAAGTTATCAGCTGTTTTTTAGCGAATTTCCCTATAGAGAATACGCTATTACGGTAGTAGCCATGGTAAGACCTAAGCCAGGAACCATGTTACTTTTTCATTTTGAGGTCCCCAGAAGCCAAAAACACCGTTCGTTCATTTTCATATGCATGTATATATCTTTGTGTCCGAGGTACTGATAACTTTTGAAGGGGACCTCCGATTTTGATGAAATTTGGTATGAAGGTGTTAGACTAGGTCTATTTTCATGAGTTCGCAAACCAGCATGATCGGGTTATGGGAACAGGGTTTTATGGGATTTCAAAAGGGTCAAAAATGGGTTTTTTGCATTTTTGGAACATAATTTTCAAAATTCAAAAATTTTAACTAAAATCATTTAAAAAAGTTTTAAAAAACAAAAAATTTAGTATTTTGAATTTTTAACTTGGCTTAACAGGTTATGGAGAAAAGCCAAAAATAAGTTTTCCATATTAATCTTATAGGAAATCAACGAAACCCTGTATCTCGCTTGTTTTTTGGAATAACTTGATAAAATTTGGTATGTACATTCACTTGGTAGGGTTCAACTGATATTTGCTTACAACACCCACATGGCGGCAAACCTACGTACTCACCTCTATGGTATTTATGGGGAAAATGAAAAGAACACCTTAACTTGATAATATTTGGTATGTACATTCACTAGGTAATTTAACTGATATTTGCTTACAACACCCATATGGCGGCAAACCGACATACTCACCCAAATGGGGTTTATGGGGAAAATTAAAAATTGCCGAATATTGATACAGTTTGACATTTACCTAACTTAACTATTACATTTCCTAACAAAACTAACATTTTCTAACAACACCCCAAGGCAACAAACCTACATACCCATTCCTATGGTGTTTATGGGGAAAATACAATACTTGAAGATCGTTTGGAAATTCGCTGAGTACGCCGGTCTGCTGCGACGGGGGTATTGTTCAATCTAGCAGCTACGAAAAATCTCCATAAGGATAACATGGGAACTTTTAAGGGCTCTAGGACGAAAACCGGATTTTTCCCAACCATGCGACCAACTCCAATCGATTTCTGGTAGCCAAAAGCCTTCACATTCAACAAACAAAATAAAAATTTTACCTGTACATTTGTATAAACATTGCTCGTTTTAGAGTATAAATTGACTTTGACCATTGTTTTTAAATAATTAAATATCAGTTATCGTTTTTCATATAACCTAGACAAATTAAGTATGGATTTTTTCACACTTTATTGTGAACTGGCAAAACAAATAAACAGACCATGTTACTGTAAATAATAATTTTTGTCATACGGACAGTATTATAATTTATGCTCATACCATCCTACATTGTATAACGCGTTCTTCCTTTTCATATCCAAGAAGACTGCCCCACTGTGTAGGATATTTTGTTATTAGTTAATACTGAATTAGTTTCTTTATAGTGTTAAAAAATTACCCTTGTAATATCCATGGCACCTTCCGGCCACATTGACTTGATGACGGGATTGGAGGAGTTGAAAAGGAGCCTCTTGAAGTCTTGGAACAGCGTGTCTTTGTTTTTATCCAGGAACCCGTAGATGTTGTAAACCACATCACCGGCATAGTGCCTAAAAAATAGTATTCTTTCAAGAAACTCTTCGCATAGAAAGGGTAGGAAGTATAAGGTAAATAAGGAATTTAGGCAATCGTGTGATGAATTCACATGCTGTATTAATGATCAATGATTTCATTTACAATGTTTTTAAGGAAAAAACTGAAAGAATATTTTTTTAGATTAGAAAGGAGTACAACTCGCTTACCTCAAAAGAGAATAAGCTAAGTAAATAAACATCATAAACCATGATGACAAACTGATTCCAATAATTTAGTCCGCCATTTGTTGATTTTGTGAAATTCTCCCTGTGCTTATTTGGTAAATCTGCACTGATCAAATTTAACCAATGAACTCTCTTCTTCCTTAGAAACGTACACAATTGGGTTTAAACCCCCATTTGTGGGTTAATTGGGTGTCTTGCTAGCCTAACGGTTAGCGTCTTGGACTACAGTTCAAAAGGTCACGGGTTCGATCCCCAGGATGCCCACTGACTTTGAGGGGTTTGGACCGCTTGCCCTAAAAGCGTTTATCTACTCTTAACTCAAATGCCACTGGCGTTGATACACAAAATAAATCGACATGTTTTGTGTTGTCTACTTAGTCTACTCTTTTTTAAGGTAAGCCATTTGTTTTCCTTCTAACCGATGAATTGTCTATATTAACAAACTATTGATTCCTTCCAATTGTGCGAAGTACAAGGAAAGCGAGCCTATCCATGAATTTCCTAACTTTCTATGTCATTATTCTTTCTCCCTGAACGTTAGCTTGACTATTGCGTTACACAGTTTATGACCAGTGGCTGACCTGATGCGGAACTGTGTCTTGTGCTGCAGTTGCTTGTCCATGGGCTTGGTCTGGCGGCTGGCGTAGTGGTGGTGGGCTCCCAGCTTCTTGTCCATGGCCTCCAGTACCAGCTGTCAGCACAAACACTTATCACAACTCACATAACAACACACAGAGACAGACAATAACAATCAGCATTGCAATGCTATGCACTCATAGTGATAGACAATCAATACAGAACAGCCAACGTGATGATGATCTTCCAAAGCAAATGTACAGCCAAGTTGGCTTCATTGAAGTTAAAAAACAGACAGTAAATTTATGAGATACAAGACTTGACTATGAATACAACAAATCTATGAAGTTTTTAACTGTGGGGTTTTATGATTTCATGTTATTCCTATTGTGTGGTGTCAAGTTTGTTTTTATCAATGTCACGAAAATGAGGTTCTAACAAGTTGGCAGCAATACAAAGTAATATTTAGGTTATAAAATTGTCTTAAAATGTAATTTACAACTATACACACTATTAAAGATTGTAAAAGACTATTAGAAGTAAAAAAACTGCCGGATGGTCCGTAAATTTCTTACCCATACACTGGTCCTGTCCTGAGGTGTCCGGATTATAGTGGGTCAAATGTAACCAGTTTTTTAAAGAATTAAAAATTTAACCTCCAGAAAGAGCTTTTTACAACCATCACAATTATATTTTGTACACAGAGTTCCAAGGACCATATCACATATGAGTTCCCATAGTTCATATGACACCTATAACATAGACCTTAACGGAGGAGTCTCTTGGAACTTTGTCTATAGTGACTCTGCTAAAAATTAAAAATAATGTAAATTTACACGAGGACTCCAGGAATACTTGCCTCATCGGTGACTTTTCCCACATTCAGGCACGCTTCATCAAGTGTGGATATGATTCCCTTGTGTGGCATTTCCACGAGATCGCAGATAATTTGGTTGTTGAAATATTCTATATTTTTCCACTCGATTCCTTCTCTTTGGTACTCTTCTTGCTCTTGTTTTAGGACCAGCTCTAATAAGAAAAA
This sequence comes from Neoaliturus tenellus, assembly GCA_030545055.2. Classification (NCBI taxonomy): domain Eukaryota; kingdom Metazoa; phylum Arthropoda; class Insecta; order Hemiptera; family Cicadellidae; genus Neoaliturus; species Neoaliturus tenellus. Next base: position 43,301,942 of record CM061532.1, on the reverse strand, counting down.
AACAATATTACTTAAAAGATAGCAATCCAAACATTAATCATAATTAATTGATTATTTACATTAACAGCAATAACCTTTTGGGAGAATGAATTAATCGTAAGTAAAATATTAATCAAGACTTTTTGTGACAAGTTCTTGCATAGTTTGTTATTTTAGACTCATTCATTAATACATAAATGGAATGATTAAATTTTTAACGATTAAGTTTTTTGTTTTGATTTTTGTATTGATTAGTTTTTTTCAGTATTTATAATTAATATTTTTCTTGAATAACTTGTGGTTAGAGGTCTGCGGGGACCCAAAAATTCGGGTAACTCCGGGTATTAGCGTGAACCCGAGTGGTCGGGCGGGTTTGACACGTCACGGGCTTTATTCGGGCGGGCTTTTATTTTAAGCCGGGTCGGGCGGGTACCTAATGCCCGAATTAAATCGGGTTGTAGGTACCCGACAGGACATTAAAAACAAACCCGGGTTTTTAAAACTATTTTACAGCCAAGATTTGTGAATTACAATGTTCACGGAATAAATGGGCATCGTTCCACACACTATTTTAGACTAGTGGTCATAACTGTCAGTCATTACTGAGGTGGATGTGGATGAACTGGAAGTACCTTAGCTTACTATTCGCGACACTCACACATGAAAATGTGGCTTCTGAAAGAAGCTAGCGGTCTCTGATGCCTAGAAACGTAAGCAATTTTGTTTTGTTGATAATTTGGTGCGTCATATTTCATGTTCCATTTAAAACAAATAACATTTTGATCATGAAAGATTGTATTTGACGTAGGAACGTAGGAACATTTGTATTCTTTAGTACAGTACTATTTTATGCCCAAAAAATAGTTAAAACAGCATTAAATCATTTGTTGCAAGCCTAGACACCAGTAGCGCTAGCATACTTTTCTCACTCTAACCTAAAGGAACTGCTCAGTGTCGTGACTGACTCACACTCTTAGGCCAGAAAGATAGACTGTGGCGTAGCCAATACCGTCACCAACTGTACAAACCGAAATCAAGGTAGCAATGGCATTGGTACTATTTACAAGATAACCGGTAAATAGCAAGAGCAAAATGTTTTCAAAAGTAAATAATCTCTAAAGATTAGTGTTTGCATTATTTTTACAATACAAAATTCATCAGTGAATATATTTTTACGAAATATAATCAATATATGACTATTCGGAATAATTGGTTTTATTGCAGATTTATATCTCATTCCATCTTGCAAATTGTCAAAACATTTGAAAACAATTTCTCGGATGATGTAACAGTTGGATATCCTTAGTCAATGGTTGGATACTTCATAGAGAGATTTCTTCATTCTCTATGTAGTTTTATAGTTACAGTAGGCTACTCCATGTTTGTCGTATGGTATGGCACGGATAGTGCTGGTTTCACCACATCCCAGTTAGTCATTCGGTAGTCGTTGTAGAGTATCGAATTGAATGTGTAGAGTATCGAACTGAATGTCAGCGTATCGACATCGTTTCGGCTACGTCGTTGTCTGCTCACTGCTCAGACCAGACCAGACCACTTTCACTTGTGATTTTCTGTTTGCTCTCTTTAACCAGAATAAATAATCATATCAGAATTTAACAGAATAATTACATTACATCTGACATGTCTGAAACGTGATTTAAAAAGACGTTAAAATACGCAATTGTATAAATTGTGCTGCTAAAGACTTAAGTTAGTATGTATAATTACGTTGAGTTGTTGTGTTTTCTACACAACTTTTGTCTTACTTGGGATAGGCCTAAATTTGTTATAACTGTCGTTTACTGTTAGAGTTGCTAGAAGCAATTAATAGCTCAATTATTTCGCTCATCATTTTAATATATTTCAATAAGGTATGAAGTAACTTTGCCTCACTTTTTAAAGAACTGTCCATTTTGGGAATTGTTCAGATTTATTCGTCCTCTGTAAAAATGGTTATATCCTTTGGTGATCAAATAAATAAAGTAAAATTAAGAAGTTAGTAGTTAAATCAAGTAAAAACGATTCGTATTTTTCTTCACCTTTGACGAAACCAGAAAAACAACCATTACTATCAATTTTAAATGATTCTAAGTGACGATCACAAATATCCTCCATTTTGCAGCATTGAAATTGGATTTTTGTGTTCGAGTCCGAGTTCAAATTCATATTCGATATGAATGATACTTCGATACTCTGTAGTTTCGGTTGGCCACTACCGAATGACTAACTGGGATGTGGTGAAACCAGCACTATCCGTATGGCACGAATCGTCGACCGTTGTCTGCATTGATGATTTGATAGATATGGTATTCCTCTCGTTCTTGTTTATTCAATTCACATTTGTGTTACTTAAGTGATGTTGTATTTTTCCTGATATGAAAAATAAATATTAAAAAGCCACAGAATTGAGAGAATGCTAATGTCAGTGTATCTACTAACAGTCCTACTAGTGAAACCAAAGATTTGGGAAGTGTAAAATGTCGGATAGGCATTCATCTGCTATTTGGAATGACTCAAGCAAAGAAACAAATTTGCCGAAAGTAATCCAACAGAAATGAAATGCAATTATTTTAAGTCTGTTTTGAAAATAGAATATGGCAATATTGATTGAAAGGCCAAGTTTGAGTATAATCACATAATCTTTCCATAATAAAATAACTTTGTGTATTAGGCATACAGAAAAATAGGCTACGGTATGAAAATTCGCATCTAGGGTATTTTGACATTTTATAAAAGTGGTTTTTGTTTAGTTTCAACAGTGTAGGCCTACAATATAATTTGTATATTTGTCATGTTTGTTGAAAAAGTTAACATTGGGTAAAGTAACTTAGGACTAAAGGAACCCTTAGCTTGATAGGTTATTGGCTCAGGAGAATTTTTTAACTTTTTATACTAGAATAAAATACATTATAGTTTTTTAACTTTTGTTAGGCCTAGGCCTAACTTAGTAGGTGGAAGATTTTTGCCTTGTATTTTATTAATACTATACTTAAGCTTAGTAGGCACATCAACAATTATTTTAAAATGAAATAACTTAGGCCTAGACATTTTTTTTACAAATAATAGCGAAGCCGACCCGAAGTTTTATTCAACTTACAATACCTGAGTCCGACCTGAATTTTTCTTTAACTTATAATGTTCAAACCCGACCCGACCCGAAAATTGATGTTAATCTACTACCCGACCCGACTTGAAAAGCAGACCTCTACTTGTGGTAGAGTGTTTTATTGGACAAATGTATCTACTTCTAATGTAGTTATGCAATTATTTGATTTAGTTATAAAAATGTTGTCAGAAAATAAGCTTAAGTGATCTTTTTTTGAGAAATTGAGATATGACTGGGACAGTGGCGTCGTCCTGTAATCCAGCTACTTGGAGTTCACGAATTGTGGATAGTTATAAGCAAGCAATGGCTTGTGGATGCGATATTCCCTGGTGGGGATTTACGTCCGCTCTAGTGAATACTAGTTCATTCATAAACACCATCCTCATAATTAGACCAATGTATATGTAAGGTCGAAATTGTGGTTCGGATCCTAAGTTAAACTGTAGGACCCTAGAACCTTTGGCTGTTGGGCTATTAATTAACAGTCCTGTCTAAGGAAAATGTCGGCCTTAGACAGTAACAAGACCAGAAATGAAAAACAAACGTCTACAACACTCAAAAATATATTTACACTTATACTGCAAAGAATACAGACAGTAAATATATCAAAAGATGGAAAATGGTAATCGATTTCGACCGGACACACCGATCATCATCAGGCCCAAAGAGAGAATCAAATAATAAAAAAAGTGTTTAGTAACAAGACTACTAGATCGCGCCACAATCATGCTACACTCATCTCTCATTCATATTCAGGTTAAAATACCCACAATGTGAGGTCCCTGTCTCTAGTGTTTTAGTGATTAGTGATTTATGTAATAGGAATAAATGGTCGTGGTGATGACCTCGGATGCAAATTTTTAATGGGACAAGAATAAACCAAAATTAAATTTAGTCCACAGCTTAAACCTAACATTGCTAAACCATATCTTGTATATTTTCTAGGTATCAAACACTCAATTTTGTTCAAGAGGCCACAGTGAGGATTTTCAAAAAAAAAAAAAAAGTAAAAAAAAAATACACCCCGTCGCAGCAAACCTGCGTACTCAGCGAATTTCCAAATTAGTAATATTAATTTGACCAGATAAATCTGTAAACAAAATTTAATCACATGCTCATAAATAGGGAAATAAATGTCTATTCTCCTGATAAATATAGGGAAAGAGTATGCAGGTATGCTGCCATGGGGAACACTAAAAGTAGGTTTTTAGCATAAAAAAACTATCTCGAACATATGAAGCCATAAACTTAGTTTCATCTATATCTGTCCATAAATAAATAAGTTCGCTTATTTTCCATATGATTAACATGGGAAAAGAGTATGCAGGTTTGCTGCCATGATAAGCACAAAAACCAAGATTTTTTACCATAAATAAATTAAGTTCAACCAAATGAAGCTAAATACCAAGTTACACCCAAAAATATTGGTTAATAAGTGAAATATTATCAAATCCTTATCCTCCATAAGATTAACATTGGAGCCTCAAAATACAACGTACTGTCTTTAGACTTTTTAATATCTCGGTAACCAATGGAGATAGAGTAAAGGTTCAAAATACTAAATTGTGTGTTTTTTTGAGCTAAATCCAATGGTGAAAATAAAAATTAAATATTTTTAAAAATTATATGTAAAAAATGCAAAAAACCCATTTTTGGGGTACAAAACCCCCCAAAACTACCCCTTCCGATAGGTCGATATGTATGGTTTACGAACTCATCCGAATAAACGTAGGATTACACATCTCTACCAAATTTGGTGTCGATCGGACCGTTTTTACGAGAGTTATCGTGTCTAGGGACACATACATACATACATACATACATATATATATATATATATATATATATATATATATATATATATAAAATTTTTAATGACTATTATTTTTGGTCTCTGGGTACCTCAAAACGAAAAAGTAACATGGTCCCGGACTTAGGTCTTACCATGAGACCTACGGTAATAGCTTATTCCCTATGGGAAATTCGCTAAAAAAAAAAAAAAAAAAAACTGAACAGCGACATAAAAAAATTAGAAATCAAAGTGGATAAAGTACCTACTTTCCAAATATTGTGTCCCAAAAGTCAGTTTACCAAATGGATCAAATCAATGGGATTTTTTTGGTAAATTGACTTTTGGGACTGTGATGACCAGTGTGACTTCACCAGCTGCAAAAGAAGAACCCTTTACATAAGGTAAATAACAGTTTTCCACATAAAATTATTTTATTTTGTTTTATTATTATTAAATGTGTGGTTTACTTATTATTAGGCGGAAATAGGACCTGAATTAAAATTCCCTCCATTTCAGTAAGCTATTTATTTACCAACCTCCAATTGCCTCCAATGTTTAGTGGTAAAATATTTTGGGTTAGGAATATTGGGTAGTTGGGGTTAGGAATAAGAAAAAACAAAGAATCTTCATAGTAATCTTCTTGCTTACACAATAGAGTCCAAGTTGCTCTATCAAAGACAGATACTAGAGGAGGCTATTTTAGGCCTTTTGACTCCTTTCCTCCTAATTTGTTTCAGAAGACTTAGGCAAAGAAATATGATTTAATTTGGGATGAACAAGTAAGGAAACACACTTTGAAAATTTGTGAGGAAGATTACCTGACATTTGTTTAGGAATAACGTCATGGGTACCAGAATAATTAATTACACGGAACCCCATTATGTCCAATTACATTTTCTCTATGTCCACTAGGTTATTGCTGGTCACTTTCTAGAGAATTGGAGTAGATTTACATACCAATAAACAGTTGCTGGAGCTTCTCATTGCAGTAGTTGATGCAGAACTGCTCGAAGCTGTTTGAGTCAAAGACTTCGAAGCCGTAGATGTCGAGCACTCCGATGACGGTCCCTCGGCTCCTGGTCCCGGCGACGTCGATGGCTGCGTTAATCTTGCTCACGATCCACGTGAACAGTCGGTCGTAAATAGCCTGCGAAATGCAACGGTCATACATACGATGGTCACATATATAGTGTTATTGAATATTATTTTTGGTACAGAGGAATGCTATCATCAATCTTTTCAGTGCAATAATTCAAATACATACTAAAATAGTTTTTTTAACCAGACGAGGTTTACCAGTGATGTTACGTTCCAACAGTACACTCTCGTTTATAAAAACTAATATGGTAACCAACCGGTCCTGATGTAAAAAATTAGTTTTCCAGAAAAATTGTCAAGTTTTTGTCGAGATTAATATGAAACAAACTTCAAGGTAATGTAATAATAAAAGTTACAATACCTTAACCTTCGTCAATCCAACTTGTTTAGTGATGACTAGTTTTGGGAGAAATGTCCCATTGTCAAATCTTCTAAAACGTCAAAGTTGAGTCCACTGATGAACATCGTGTCATCGTCAAGTATTTCAAATTACACATATGCATTGAACATGAATGAACTAAACATTTAAACATCAAGAAATAGAGCGGCCGGCCAAGCCCCTCTATTGAAATAGAGTTCCGACTGACCAAAATATTCCCATTAGTCAGAACTTGTCTTTGGCTAGCTGTGCTATTTTAATTTTTGGATGATAAAATCTTTTGTTTGTTGGTGTTCAATGCAGATTTGTATTTTTAAATACTTGACAACAACACAATGTCCATCAGTTGACTCAACTTTGACATTTTAGAGTCATCGCTAAACTAGTTGGATTTACCACCGTTAAAGTATTGTAACCTTTATTATTACACGATGAAATAAATTCAGGAGGCAAATAATTACAAATTTAACTTTAAAGTTATGTACATAAAACCGATATAGGCCTATTCAGATATTACTGCCGTTCAAAACACAACACTGATGCAGTCACAAGACTGAGAGTTGGGAAGCGGATGTTTACTCCCTTCCCCAATTCCTGTTCCTGTGAGAATACTTAAACGCACAGCCTTGTCTATCTCTTTGAGATATAAAAATTATGAAAAATTGCATGCGGTTGCAAAATGTGTTACATCCATGATGAAGCGGATTTCGGATGTCTCCAAGCCAAATAAGCAAGAGCACCTTACATCATCATTTTTAATACCATTTTTAAACTATTTAATCTTTGAAAACATTCACTTCATTCAAAAAGGAAAACCACACGAGTCGCCTACCTTGGCGAGTGCGTCCCTCCCATACTCGGCCTCGGTGAGAGTGTGGGTCTTCTGCATGACCTCGCCCCGCGCGGCGATCACTCGCTCCGTCAGCGCGCGACGCAAGTCAGCCTCAGCCACATTCAGCAATGATGAGACGCGACGGAGAGAGGCTTCCTGCGTGATGCTCACTTCGTCCTCACCCGTGGCGAATGTTACATTGCCCTGCATATGACAGGGAAGTTAAAACTGTTTTTGTACATTATGTTGTTATTTTTAAGCTGCATATATAGCTAAGCATTAGCGGGGAAATTAAATTAAAGCTGGACAAATTACAACTATTTGAGTTATATTCTACATAAATACGAACATAGTTCAATGGAAAAGTGTTTTGGTGATCAGGTTCTGTCATTGTAGATGGGGCTTAATATTAGTTACAAATAAATATAATATCCTTTCATAAAGTCTGTTATTATGTTACTAGCTAACAAGCCGTCAAAAACAACATGAATTTTTTTAATTATTTTTTACAAAATTTGATGTTTTTAGATTTAATGGTCACATAATTTACATAATGGTCAACACAGTATTTTACAATCAATGTTTTTTTTAACTAAAAGCTCTAGTTGGTGAGCTATCAAAACATATGTGTATACAAATTAATGTATAAGTTGTAAGTTTAAATAGAGTGAATACAAATCATCTAAAATAAGTAAAACCTCTATAGTAACAAAATGTTTATCAAAGCAACAGCTGTTAGGTATTTTTTTTACGTCTTTCAAAATAACTGAAATCTCGGTGTACTTTCTTTCATTTTGTTATCTGTCATCAAATTTAAAAGATGTCTGCTTTGTTTGCAAAGACTACCTTCTAAAACAGCAGTGGTGTCAATTTTCAGTGTGGGATAGGGATCACCTGGAGCAGTAAACAAATCGACAAAATAACGTCTTAGATTGGTCTAAATAAGGTTTAAATTTCATTTTACGGAGTTATAAGACATTTTCTCAGAGATACCATATTTTTCCTATCTCTAGGCACCATACGAAGTCCATTGATATAAAAATGGCCTCAATCCGTTCAGTAGTTATCTCTCTAGACCCTTAAATGCACTCTTTTGAAGATTTTAATTAGTCAATGGGAATTTCTTAGCTTCCAGATATATTACTCAACGCAAAAAGCAAAATCATGGAAAATCTATGGGAAAATTTTCAACTACGTAAAAATACTTGAGGTTATATTTGATTTAGACCACGTTGTAGGCAAGAAATGTGGATAGCCTAGAAAGAGAATAGACATTTTAAATTTTAAAATGTGTTATGTGTTATGTGTGTAGTGTGATAGTAAAATTCTGTCCTAAAACTAATTTCATTTAATTCCATTGGAAAGTATTTCTTTTTATTTCTTGTCTATGAATTTTAAGTTAGGTGTTATCTCATGGGGCTCATAAATTAAAATTTTTACACTATATCAGCTATCAACACTCTTGACACAACATTGACTGATCTTACAAGTTCACTGATGACCCACCAGGTGCAGCACGGCCGCCACCACCTGCCACAGCGTCGTCTGCTCTGCGGGGGAGAAGCCGAGGGTGGTGCACGCGGCCACGGTCGCGCGGTGGTTGCTGCGGTCAACCTCGGAGACGGAGGCCGCCGCGCCGCCCTGCGCCGTGTAGTGGTAGTCGCCCGGTGTGCCAGTCAGCTCCAGCCCCTTCATGTCTGCGTTCTTGCAGGCTCCCAGCACCTGCGGGTCAAATATTGTGTCACTTTGGTGTGAAACCACTTTAAGTGAGGTACTCGAGGAAAATGTAAGGGTTGGGATTTTTCAGGATTACAACTAGCTTGCCTAAAAGGAAGGAAGCTGGTCAATTGAGACAACAAAAAAGTAATATGCTCAAATCAAATCAAATCAAAAATTCCTTTATTACCATGAACTTGTACAAACAAGCATTGGATGCGTCATACAATTGAAATTGGAATAGCATAATACAATTAAATAAATGAATTACGGTAAACTAAAAATAAAATAAACTAACACAAGTTATCTTACTTAGTTAAATACATAAATTGAAAACTTAACAGACTGACTTGAGAACTTGTCTAAGATGGTGCAAATTTATCACAAAACTCCTGCAGAGAGTAAAAAGCATTCGTAGTGAGGTAGGCCTTAAGTTTTACTTTAAAATTTTTGAGTTCATATATTTCTTTAATTTCATTTGGCAAAAACTTGAATAAGTGCCTTCCTGCTGGAAGAGGTAATAATTTTCCATGCATTTCTAATCTATGAAAGTCTATGGTTTGTAGACGGTGCCTAGTGTAATAAGAATGTTGGGGTGTTTGGTGTGAGGACAAATTTTGTTTGTAATATTCAAGCGTTAGATAAATGTAAATACATGGGAATGTTAAAATTTTAAGTTGTTGGAAAGCCGATTTACATGAATCCTTCTGTTTCAATTTGGCTATTACTTGAATAATTTTTTTTTGAATTTTGAAGATTCTCTGTTGGTTTTTTAAAGATGAATTCCCTCATAACTGAACACCGTATGTCATATAACTATAACAGTACGCATAATATACAGAAAGAAGTACATTTTGGTCACATAACTGTGACAGTCTCCATAAAAGAAATTTTGAAGAATTTAATTTTGAAATTACAAGTTCAGTGTGTGTATTCCATCTTAAGTTGAAGTCTATGTTAAGGCCTAAAAATTTTAATTCTGCTACATCATCAACCTCAACATCATCAACCATTAACTTTAACTAAATTAAATTTCTAGACTGCAATGTGTGAAAAATCAGAGCTTTGGTTTTAGAAACATTTAAGGAGAGTTTAATTTTTGCCAAATATTGAACCAGAGTATTTATTTCAAAATAAATATGCTTTTCATAGTTTGAAAGATCCATGTCATTGGGCCTAACAAATGATAAGGTGATATCATCTGCATACATAGTTGAGGTTGAGAGTTTTAAAACTTTAGAAACATCATTAATATACAGAAGAAAAAGAACTGGACCTAAAATGGAGCCTTGAGGGACTCCATAGTTCAATGTCACAGTAGATGAAGTAATTGGGTATGAAATATTTTTAATGGTTGAATCTATCTCCACATATTGAACCCGCTCTAACAAATATGACTCAAACCATCAGAAAGTAGGGCTTCTAATACCATAATCATGTAGTTTATCCAAAAGAATGTTGATATCTACACTGTCAAATGCTTTCAATATTTTGATCCAATCATTTACTTTTCTAAAAGGCAAGAAAAGCTATGCGCATAATTTACATTTTACATAGAGGTCCTATCGATGTAACAAATATTCCAATCAAAAGTCCCATCAAAATCAAGTTTTTCTCTATTTAGAGCTGAAATTTGTCATCTCACCCTTATTTATGTCACTAACCCTATAACACTCCCGAAATATTATTATAAACAGACTAGCTTAAAGAGTTTTAATCCCTTTTTTTAAGTAACATTTTAAAATGTAATAAAATGTGTAACAAATTCAATCAATAAATTAATTGTAAAAAGTAAATGCTCAACTATTTTGATATCCTCCTATTTATGTAAATTTCCCGGTTCACATATTTCTTGCTAACATCGAACTCATTTAAATGTATCAAACCACAATCATAACATATGAGACTTGAAGACCAGTCACCTGATAGAAGCTGTGGAAGTTGCGTTCTCCGTTCTGCTGCAGAATAACCCTGGATTTCTCTAGCAAATAGTTGACAATGTGGCCACCTATAGGGTCCCCTTTGAAATCGAAGTTTATGTCCATGTACTTTCCGAAGCGGGAGGAGTTGTCGTTTCTATTCGTCTTTGCATTTCCGAAAGACTCCAGAATAGCGTTTGACTGGATCAGCACATTTTTTACCCTGAGACAAGGGGAAACATTGGGTTAGTTTAATTTAATAGGCTTTTGTTACAGCAAATTGTTAAAGCACCATCACCATCAGTCATCACCAGTGTGTCTACACTTTATATTTGACAATCGACTTTATACCAACATTGGTAATTACTTTTTATTTAATAAAATATTTTAATGTATATTTCAACAACCCTTCAAAAAAGATAAAGTAGGACAAAAAAGGACAAAGGAGGAAAAAAGGACAAAGGACAAAAAAGAGGACAAAGGACAAAAAAAAGCAAACTTCAAACATTAAAAAATAACAAATGTTTGTTTCTTCAAAATATTTTGATAAAAGTAGCACCATCGTATCAGAATAGTCACAAGATATAACTACCAAAATTATTTTATTGCCACAGTTTGATTAAGGAAGCTTATACCAATATATCTAATGTCCAATATCAACAACCCCTTGGCTTATACATCAAATATCCTGTACTTATGGTTAGATGGCTAAAAGTGGGGTATGGATAGCACCGTTTAAATTTAAATCATAGTTGTGATTCACCCAAGCATAAAGGACGGCAAATGGAGAAAAATAAACCGAATATTAGGGGAAGTGTTTATGTTTGTGTTACAAAACTCTCTTAAAAACATAAAGAAATTAACACAGAGATTGAGGGTTAGCACATTAGCAAATGAAAGAAATGTCAAATAAAATATTTATAACTCTTAATCCCAAATAATCTATTTCATTTTATTCAAGTGATTAATAATAAATTCTGTTGGAAATAATATGAACTTTCTCAAAGAGTATAACAACAAAAATTGCTATTTTAAAAATATCAGATGACTAGCTAACCCAGCATGCTTCGCAATGCCAACTTGAGAAATCTTCTGCCCTGCAAGTGAGCTTGTTGGCTACGCTCACTCGCCACAAATATATGATATCCTCTAGTTTTTTTTCTTACCAATCTTATCTCAATAATTTAAATGAGAACAGCTGTTTATAAAATTAATGATCCTTTAAGTAATCATATGTTAGAATACAAAAATTTTGCTTCCATAAGAATAACATGGTAACTCTGAGGACGTCTGGGGCGTAGCCCTTTGTGAATATTTATATGAAAACAGACTTTCCTATTTTAAGCCTAAAGAATGAATATACCAAATTTAAGCACTCAAGCTAGTCGGGAAGTTAGAGAATTAGTGACGAATGAGTCAGTGAGTGAGTGAGCTTTCCCTTTTATATGTTTAAAAGATAGAAGATACAGATTCCCCTTAAGATTAACATTGAAACTCCCACACCAGTGGAGTCCACCTTGTTGGACAGATATATTTTGATTTTGGCAGGAGTAATTTCACAAACTAAGCCCTTTTTAAGAACATTACAATTTGAACAGTAGTATGAGTCTCAAAAAGTTTTAAATTATTATTCTAATTTTTCAGCATTGTAGCTCAATATCAGCAAGAAAGGTATAAAATACAGGTGTTTTATTTCAAGGCTTATGCTCTTTATATGTCCAGCACCTTCATTTTCAACCATCAATTTTTTAAGTTAGAATGCTAGTTTTACTGATATATCTTTGATCATAAGGTGTTTAGATAACTTAATACATGAAAAGATTAAGCAAACTAATGTATAAGAAAACCACATATTATTTTTACTGTAGGAAAAGTTAAAATCATCAAATAAAAGTAAATTATAAGATTTCATATTGGTTAACTTTTTAAGGGAGTGTGGTAGGATACATAATGTTGGCTTGACTCCTCTTATCTCTCATATTTTATCATTTCAAGAGACTGATAAGTGATAAGTTTGGTATTAAGAGGAACTTTACTCAATTCTTTATCATCAGATTGCTAGTTCTAAAATTAAAACGAGGTTACCGCAATTTATGTGTACAGTAGACTCCCTCTTAACCGGCCACCTTTTAACCGGTCTCCGCTTTAACCGGCCTACCCTGACAAAAAATAACATCTTTTTAACTGGCCTTTTTTATCTCAACATCGCTTTAACTGGCCCTGTAACGCCGGAAACATGGTTTTCTTATCTACTGTATCTTTAAATTCAACGTTATTTCATATTGGCGTTCTCAAACCAATTAAAATATAACGTCCTGGACGGAAGTGAATGCCACTGGAAGTGAATGCGTTTGGACCTACTATACAGTAGACCACAATCATAGAAACAAATTATTATTAGTTTGAGTTTGTTGTGGATTTTATAGGTGTTGGGTGTTAGTTATAAATCATATTCAGTATGTATTTCAAGGTTTTTTTCAAGTGATTTAGACCATTTAGACCATATTTAGACCATATGGAATTGTAGGTTGGCGTTCTTAAATGAACATCGGTTTAACCGGCCAATTCATTATCCGGTCGGGGCCTGGTCCCGAGGTGGCCGGTTAAGAGGGAGTCTACTGTATGTGTTCCATACTAATTAAGTTACTTATACAGTATAATAAGTCCTTTTTAGATAAAGTTCTCACTTATTTATTTAATGGAGATGTACTTTATTAATGTCATGTACCTACCTGTTATACTCTACATTTATTATCAAACTAACGATTCATCCAAATATTATAGTTTTACAAAACACTTCTAAAACAATGGAAAAATTAAATTTGTCTTCACTTAATTTACCTTAAAGATGCATAAATATGAAAACCTTCAATATAAAGTACTTTTAGGGACTTATGCTAAATATCAACTGGAATCAGGAGTCTTAGCCGTTCGGCTTCTCCTTATCCAAAGCTAAGAGGAATAATATCTAAAGTACAATACATATCGATAAAAAAATCTTGTACTGTTGTTTCTTTCAAAGAAAATGTAAACATTAAAAATAAAAAAAATTTTATTTCAAAAGCAAACAAAAAACTCATAACTTTTACAAAGGTTTATTTGTTTCATAACTTCTTGATTAGCATTATACGTGCTGGTACTGATATTCAGGTTGAAATAATAAAAAGTCTTCCAACACTACTCGATATATTTACACTTATACTGTAATATTTTACAAGACGGTAAATATATATCATAGATCTTATAATGGCGATCGATTTGATGTCTCATATTGGGCCTGATGATGACCGGTGTGACTGGTCGAAATCGATCGCCATTATAAGATCTATGATATATATTTACCGTCTTGTAAAATATTACAGTATAAGTGTAAATATATCGAGTAGTGTTGGAAGACGTTTTATTATTTCAACCTGAATATTTGTTTCATTGAAAGATATATTCTTTACAGTTAGGTAGGCACAATAAGAAAATTTGCATATTTTTAAATAGTAATATTAGAAAACAAGATGTCACTCTAAGCGCTCAATTAAATCTGCCCAAAAATTCATCAGTGAAATCTAACATTTCTCAGAAACGGATATGGTAAACAAATTGAGGAACAGCGCTTGATGAAAAGGATGGAGGCAGCACACCAAAAACTAAACAAGATCAACAGGATCGTAAAAACCACATAAACCTTAAAACAGCCTGTAATAACACGGCGAGGGGACCCATAGCAGTCGGCAGGTGGGGAAAGGCGGGGCATTGTAAGTCGTAAACAGCAATAGCATCGTAAAACATGTATGTGGAACAATAGTTCTTAAATGCACAACTATTGGACAAGGGTTTGATTTGGTTAGTCAGAAGTGTTGCGCGGAGGGGACGTAAATGCACCTAAGTCTCATTCATCTTTTAATCCTGAGGCTTTACTTATCGCAATGCATATTATCTGTTTTAGATAAAGCAAGTTATCCCAAAGTTCAGTTTAGAGGGTTTTGTTTAAATACTGGTAAATATACAGATTTTAGTCAACTAAAATTTGTAGAAAACATTTTGTAATAGTTACATTGAATGTTACTACATTTAAATATATAGTATCACAATGTTAGTTTCCTATCAGAAGTTCGAACTAACTAAGTTACCTATCAGTGGAACCTATTTTATCTACTCAATATAGTAGATAAGTTATTGCCTTAACATGACAGTAACAGCTATTGTAGTCAACATTAAAAAATGAAGTTAGCGAAGTTTAGAGGCACATACAGAATAAGTACCCCAAAATATAAACTTTAATGGATGACTAGAACAAAAAAAATATTTAGATATTTATGATTTACTTTCAAATAAAAAAAAATAAAAAAATAAAAACATTACTGATCTTTTATGATTAAAATAGAAACTGTTTCAAGCTATGTGACAACTACCGTTCATTGCCACTGAAAATAATTTGGATCTTAAAGTGTTTTTAAAATTTATTTCCCAACCAAATCGGTTAGCTCAATTTAACTTAATTCATGCAAAGGTCTTAATTCCCTAATTTTTCATAATTTTACAACTCAAAAAACGAAGCAAATTCATTTACATTGATTAAACTATCAGCTTATTAAAAGAGCAAATTTACTAAACTCTGCCAATATTTTCATTTTCTGTAATTCTCCTATTTTTTTTTATAATTTGAGCATTTTCAAATCTTTGACTATGTCAGTACTCAGCTTAGGCTCCTTTAAACTACATTTTTTATCTCACCTCTCGATCTCCCTCTGCTTGCCCACGTTGGTGACAGCCGCGATGTACTTCATGATGATCTTGCTGGCCTCCGTCTTGCCGCTACCGGACTCCCCGGAGATGACGATGCAGGTGTCGCGGCCCTGCTGCTTCATGGCCCGGTGCGCTGCGTCCGCAATGGCGAACACGTGCGGCGTGTTCTCGAACATCTCCCGCCCTGCCGGCAAACGAGAGTAAGTATTCAAAATGTTACTGGATCAGCTTTAAATTACAGGTATATAAATTCAATAAGAATGTATATAGACAAGTACATTAGATCAATTTAATTTTATAAATGAAGATGAGATTTTTCATGAGATTTCAAGTAAATCCTTTAAAAATTGTAATGAAGGTGACTGTTGAAAGATATCATTAATCATTAAAAATGTTCTCAAACGTTAGAGCACAATTGTGTTAGGTATCGCATATTAGTATTGAGGGTTACATTTGTATGTATACCTTGTAATGTGTATATGTAATTTTAAGAATAACATATTTTTGGGTTGAATTGAAACTTGAAAGAAATGTAACTGATTTTTACTTTAATTAAGTGTATTCTAAGTAAATAAACATGGTAATACTAAATAATTAATTAATGGATTTGACTTCAGTATTTTTGTGATTAAAAACTGTCAAGACACTTTGTATGTAAGATAACATCAACTGTTATTCATTGGTAATTTTCTCTAATAATCACTTTTCAATTACAACCTACAGCATTTACAGGTAGTTTCAGAGCATATTTAAACAGATTCGCGCTGGGCAATATAAGGGGTAGCGAACGGTGAATTTATGAACAGGAAACATGTTTTAAAACGTTCAAACTTTGCTCTATGTATTTACATAGTTACAATAGCAGATACCTGAGACAATTTTTAATTAAAATATTTCCACCTTAATGTAATGCTTTTATATTTAAAATTATAACAATTTGGCAGCTCCAGAATCCTTCACTGGGCGACAAGATGTTCAAACTGGGGTATTAAATACAGTTAACATGTTATTTTATGCACTGGATAGTTTTGAAGTACATACTAACAAATAGCATTTATTTTGTAAGTTTTAATTCGATATATGTAGCAAATATTCTCTTAAGTTTCAATATAGATAATTATGTTTACTGCTTTTAATAAAGATATTTTTTATGCCACTTTAATTCAAGTGACTACTGAAAGCAGTTAAAACCATCATGTATCCCATTACACTGAAATTGTGGGAAAACATGTCATTGTTTACAGTTTAGGGCCACCCAACTTTGCCCCCTTACTCAAATCTACGATATTTTCATAAGATAGACTTGAAAAAGTCAGACGATAAGTTAAATTAGTCATAGCTAGATCACATTTTGTTTCAAGGACAATTTACTCCCACATTTTCTAGTTTAATTAGGTATGATAAATCCCACAGCCACCACCCCCCCCCTCCTTTAACCTTCGTAGCAGCACTGTATTCTGTTTGTTTAATGAAATGAAGTACCAGGAGGACCGAGCGTTGCTCGGTGAAATATTAGTAAATTTAAATATCAGAATAAACTTTATTGACATTTAATATGCAGTACATAAACAGCTGTTACATTTCTTTTTGAAGTTCTGAATGTACTTCTTGTTTATATGTTGTTAATTCGTTGCCAACATGGCAACCCATAAGCCCAATGTTAAAATTTTGTAATTTTAAACTTTAATTTTTAGCAAAATAAGATTTTCCCTGGGGGCGAGACCCATCTCAATCGTATTTTTAAGGTAAAACTAAGTTTATTCCAAAATTTGAAGGAAATCGTCGGAGCCGTTTTTGAGATAATTGTGCAAGCAAGCAAACAAGCAAACAAGCAAACATTGCTCGTATAAGAGTATAGGATATACAATCAAAATTAAATCTCAATTTTAAAGTGACGAACGACAAGCGGTCATGACACGTACAGCTAGCAGTGTAATCAACACCCACGAGGGTAATGGGTTTTAAACTGCCATTATTCAATAGACATCAGCACTAATGGGGAATACATAGTCAAGGCATGACGCTGTACTGAGTCCGCCATCACGATGGTACAAAGCATAGATGTCGTGTAACCAAGCTCAGATTATCGTCAACCAGCTGGACGAATTAAATAGAATACAAATATCCAATGTGACCTTGCATACAGCAACATTATTTTGAGGATTTTTTAGAAGCCTAATGGGTCCATAGATGATGGGAAACAAATGGGAATAGGTAGTAAATGATGTGGTAACATTTCTTGTAGCTCTTAGAGGGCAGAAGCAAAAGCTCCTGCCTGGTAAACCATATTCACAGCTAGACACGTTTAAGTTAGGCAAACATAATGTTTTAATGAAAACAAAGGAAATATTTGTTTTGTAAAATCGTGATACTTTTTACAGGGATACTTCTAATCTGTAGGTTTCTTCAATTAAATACTAACCATGGTACTATTTCCCCCTTAGAAATTCACTTTTAAGGCCTTCCTTGTGTTTACTTAATTTGATAGCCAGACAAATATTTAAAAATATTGTTTATCAAATTGTGAACTAGAATGTGGCCTGATAGTTCATAAAATTGCAAATAATACTACATTAACATAGACTTTGTGACAATGCTTGCTTGGATACTAAAATAAATTTTGTATGACAATTTTTTCCAAAGCTCTTAGTCAAATTCTTATTTTTAAAGGACTTGGGTTACTCTATTAAAATTGTTTTTCTTAATATGTTTTTAATTGATAACTTAGGAGGTCTGAAGAAGACAATATAAATTGTTGCAAACTATATTGCATCCTATGTTGTAAAATTTTACTTGTTGTAGTCTACATTGTGTAGGTATTCTTTAATTTTTTTCTCCTTATTTTTATTTAACAAATCAAACCTAAGAAAATTTATTTTTCATTCCTGTGTGTTGTTATTCCACAGTTCAATCCCATTTTGATATTGAATCTAATATCTACTGTACTATCGTAATCTTCAGTTCTCAATTAATCCAATTTCATGATAAGTTAAAACCATGTCAAGTAAGCCTTAGAGCTAAGTGCTACTTGTATTGAGAATCACCTTGAATTATGGTCTAATAACAGGTGTATGTGTTCATAAAGAACAAAGTTTAATATTGGGAGATAAAAACAAGCCGGGCACTAGTTCACGGTAATACAGAGATTACCTTAAATACGAGTAATTATACAAAACAAAGGCAAATATTACAGTGAATTGCTATAATTTTCATGCTGTCGGCGACCTCAAAGCAAAATTCCGGTAGAATGCGCTGAAACCAACACATATGGTGGGAACTTCTCACAACAATGGTTCTTTGTTTGGTTCACTTGCGTGCACTACCAACAAACAAAGGAGGTCACCGTTATTTAAAACTTGTTTCAAACTTTAAACTATTATGCTATTTTTAAAAAGATTTGAATATTTTTCAAGTGAAACTGTTGCAGAAAACTTCTGTTTTTGGTATATACCGTTTACTTCCCTAAGATGCTATGAGTGTATTTTTGTAAAGAGAGTATTTGGCTATAGAATATCTCACTTTCGAAAATATTTGTTAAGAGATTAATAAAATTATTAAGAAACTTATCCTCAAATTACTTACTTAAAACAAATTACTTTCTTTGTCCTTAAGTTATGAGGGTTTTAATTTCAAGGGTGAGAATAATTTACAGTGCTAATACAGAGTTTTAATATAAAAATCTTTTCTCTAGTTATAAGTTAAAACAACAGAAATTATTTTGATAATTAATTATAACATTTTATTTAATAACCAATTACACGGCCTTTACAACAAAGATTAATTAATATTTATTTTACCATGACAATACAAGTTATTTGCAAAACATATCAAACAATAAAAATTTTACCTTCTAAAAAGCATTTTTTTCTTTATATTTTTATTTCGAACAAAAGAGAGTTTTTGCACATACGGTAAATGAATACGGTAAACGCTATACGCTATTTAAAGAATGGCGGATTTAGGTATTTTTACTGGTTGAAGCAACAAAATCTCATTGAAAAGTGATGAATAGTAAGCATTAGACATGATTCATATAGTTGAACTATCCTGTGTAACGTAATATACAAAAATTTGACAATTTTAAAATAGCGTTTAGCGTTTACCGTAAGATTTACCGTATGTTGCAAAAACTCTCTAAAAACTCAGATTGAAACAAACGCTAAATATTGCAAAAGCAATATATTAATTATTTTATTTGTTTTTATATTATATTTTAAATTTTTTGTACGGTGAAATACATGTGCAGTCATAGAACTAGAAAGGACAAGCAAGTTATAGTTCAACTCTCTCTGGAGTCCGGAAACGCAGGTTGCAGTTTGCAGGAAATGATTCACTAATCCCGGTGGTTCAATGAAATCACAAGTAAGCCGTAGCTATCTGAACTCAACTCCTGTGTTATTTATACAACTCTGGATCTTCCTTGATGCTGGGCACATGACTTTCACCACATGTGCGTCCGTCTGGCATTACATCCTTGTTTGAAAACAACAACAAGCAGTTGGGACTAATCACACAGCAGTGTTTACGTGGAGACGTTAAAAAATAAACGATAAGGAATTAGGAAATTAACTAAAAACTATGTATAGGTGTTTAGTAGTTGAGGGCAAAAAACATTACTTTTCACACATTCTGAAAACCCCTTCTTTTACAAAAACACTATCATCTAAAAGAGAAAAGGAAACTGACGGTCATGGTATTAGTGATATATTAAACAAATCATTTTATTTCCATTTATCATAAGAAGTTACAACCAATAGGTAAATTTGGTTGCAATCAGTAATAAACTTGAAAAAAAAACTGAACAAGATTTATTGCTGACAAACAAATAGTTATGACAACACGGTTTTCTCAGTACTAAACACACAACATCACGTAGGCATGAGTCAATTCACTTATCACCTTCCGTGTGTCTTCCTGTCTGTTGTACGAGAGATTAGGTGTGTTTAGGTGTTTACTTTGTCTAGTTTGCTCTTCCAAGCCTATATATCACAGAAGTACAACCGTTCTTAATTCAACATTAACATGTTTTATCTGTTTTATTACTTAATTAATAATTTCAAGTTCTATTATATCAATAAATATAACAAATTTTTTAGTTGTCATAAATGAAATATTACTTATAAAATAGTGTTATAAGCTATGAAGATTAGGAAAAAAGTCAATGACCTTCAAACCATTATACTAAATAAAAGATTATCCTCTTTATCCCCACATCATTAGCTGCAGTCATCTCTGTTTTGACAAACCTTTTTAAATTCCATGATAAAAAATACAGTAAATTTCCACTGTTGCAACGCTTTTCAAATATTTAATCCAATTTGTACTCTTGTTTTTTAAAGACCTACATATTTTTGTATCTCTATATGTAATATAGCTTAGCTCACACATATCAGCTTGGGTGAATCAAGATATTTGCAAAGTTATTTTTAGCAAATATTCATAAAACCATTATCATTGAAAGGTTTAAATCGAATTAGAAATTTTATAAATAATAATAAATTTTTATTCCTCAGACAATAATTAACATTGTATGGGAATTTACATTTTAAGAAGAATTTACATTAAGTCTTTCCATCTGTTTCACAATAAAAAAATTTACAATTCCGGATTTTTCAACAAGATTTTTTGTTAATTTATTTAATACACTAAACTTTCTTCAAGTCTTTTCAATCATTTTTAAATTGCTTTTTCTTCTTTCTTTTTTCTTCTTTCTTCCTTATTCTTTATTCTTTCTTCCTTCTTCTTTCTTCATTCTTTTTTCTTCATCTCTACATTTAATAAAATTTTTTTGCCTATCCCTTATTATTGTTTGAAATATATGGTTAAAATTTTGAACACTCTTTCAAGAGGTTTGATTGCCTGTTAATGTAAATTCTATACTTTTTCCAAACCTAAAATAAAGATTGATAACAATGTGTTCTCCTTTATTGTGAAAAGTATAACAAGTCTGTCTTGGCACAAAAATAATTACATCATAAATGTATGACAATGTATTTGTAACATTGTTACTTAATTAACAACAATAAATATGTTCATTGGTTTTACATTTTGACTAAGACTGTATAGCTGTTATAATGTTAAAATATTGTATTTTATCTATATATTAATAGGCAAGCATGTTTCGTTTCCTCCTTTTTTCTCAGCTTGTGAGCATCGTAGGAGAAATCCGCTCATACCGATAGAAAGGTATCGTCCTGTAGATGAGCAGAATCACACTTTAATTCCCATCGGCCCCCAGGGCTATGCCCTACAGGCTTTCAAAGTTTCAATGTTAATCTTATGGGATAAGAATGATTGCTGACTGAATCATTAGACAGCTGATGTAATAACAAATGCTAACAAGTCAGGAACAACAGATGTTTCAGTTATAAAACATTTTAAAACTAATTGGCACAAGATCAACTTAATCTTTGGTCGAATTTTGACCAGTGGGCGATCCCTAGTTTTATTTAATTTTCCATGTACAAAAAATTATCCAACTACTGATAAGAAAGTGGAGAGAATCACAACAATGAATCAGGTGATGGTGTAATTCTTATCTCATTATTGAAGAAGCTAGACAAGATTCCACTCAGAATGAGATTCCCTAGGTCGGTCACACGTATAATAAAGAGCAGGTTGAGAGGAGAATGAAGCGACGATTGTGTGACATACGGTGTAACCAATCAGAGAAAGTCAGACCACAAATCTGTGTCCAATCGTGGGACACAATGGAAGCAACTAACTGAGCCTTTCTTCCATTTCCTTCACCACAAAAAGATGATAACTATGTAACGGAAGCGTTAGAAAGCTTTGTACTCAAATTGTAATACTTGACCTAAAACCAAAAATTAGGATTTTTAATTTTCTGGTAAAACTTTTAAAATAGGTTCGAATACCTTCAAATATTGGTATTAAAAAAATACTTGAGCTAATCTTTTTTTAACATTTATATTTTTATAACAAAATTAATTGTTTTTACAAAATAAAATAAAATTAGAAAGCTTTAGGTAAAACTTTATTGCAGTTTTCGGGAATTTTTATGATTTTTTCCATCATATTAAATCTGGAGATATTACATGATTAAAACTTTAAGTTTGAGATGTATAAGTTATGTATTATGATTCAATTTAAAGTGTGGTTGTTGGTTGTATTTTTAGTATGGCTAACTTTTACAAAATGTGGTTTTAGCGAATTTCCCTATAGGGAATACGCTATTACGGTAGTAGCCATGGTAAGACCTAAGCCCGGGACCACTTTACTTTTTCATTTTGAGGTCCCCAGAAGCCAAAAACACCATTCGTTCATTTTCATATATATGTATATATATATATATATATATATATATATATCTATATATATATATATATATGTGTCCGTGGTACCGATAACTTTTGAAGGGAACCTCCGATTTTGATGAAATTTGGTATGAAGGTGTAAGACCAGGTCTATTTTCATGAGTTCGCAAACCAGCATTGTCGGGTTATGGGAACGGGGTTTTATGGGGTTTCAAAGGGGTCAAAAATGGGTTTTTGGCATTTTTTGACCTCAATTTTCAAAATTCATCAATTTTAACTGAAACCATTTAAAAGAGCTTAAAAAAACAAACAATTTGGTATTTTGAATTTTTATCATAGCATAACTGGTTACGGGGAAAATCCAAAAATGTGTTTTCCATGTTATTCTTATGGGAAATCAAGAAAACCCTATATCTTGCTTATTTATCGACATAACTTAATCAAATTAGGTATGTAAATTATCTAGATAGGGCTTTACTTATGATTGCTTACAAAACCCATATGGCGGCAAACCTACATACTCACCCCCATGGGGTTTATGGGGAAAACACAAAATTGCCAGAGCTTGATACACTTTTGTGTTTACATTCACCAATTATTGATTAACTTAGATTTTCTAACAACACCCCATGGCAGCAAACCTACATATTCGATCCTATGGTGTTTTTATGGGGAAAGTAAATAATCCGAAATTCCATTGGAAATTCGCTGAGTACGCAGGTCTGCTGCGACGGGGGTATTTAAAGTTAACCCTTCCCGGGCTATTGACGGATATATCCGTTAAACTTCATTTCTATTCCGGGCTGAAAACGGATATATCCGTTTTAGAAATTCTCTTTTCCAGGATAATGACGGATATATCCGTCCAAAATTGGGAAAAACATATGTTATATATATTACGATTATAAACAATAATATTGACTTTTTGACGGGTAATTTAGTTTTTACAGTTGGCAAGATTATGTCCCATGACTTTTTCACCTGTTTCATACCAAAACAACACATGAGTAGCGCGAAACTGTCAGTTTGCGCTGGGACCTTACAGTGAGTGTTTGTTTACGTTTTTGTAATGACGTTCTAAGAGGTTTATTTCAAAATGATTATTCCTAATGACTCAAATTTTGCTAAAGATGTTATAAAATGCTAAATAAGAAGTGCATCTGAAGAGGATTTCATATTAGGCAGTCAATATAACTATAATATGAAAAATGATTCTGGCGAAGAAAGCGATGAACCAGACGCACGATGTATTGTAATTCTTGCATTTATAGCTTTTGTTTTTTTTACTGTTTTTAAGAGGAACTTTTTTTAATGTTATATTATGATAGGTAGTAAATAAAACAACAAAATTACATAAACGGATATATCCGTCCTCCGCCCGCAAAAATACTCCAAATTATCAGCAGTTTTTAGATTTCTCGATTGTCATTCTGGGCGACGGACGGATATATACGTTTACTCAAGTTTTCTTGCGGGCCAAAGACGGATATATCCGTTGTCTCAAATTTTATTTTCCTTATAACATGTGCAAAAAAATTATTTCAGCACTGAAAACAGTTTTTTTATAACGTATGAATTATTTGGAACAAATTAATAACAAAAAATTACCACATTATGTTTTGAAATTTTGCTTAAAATAATTCCGTCTCAGCCCGTGATTTAATGTAGCCCGGGAAGGGTTAAGGATGAAAGATGTTGATTTCACCAAATTCATAATTATGCTATAATATTAAAATGTTAGGTACTATTTAAGAGCAAAAAGGGAATTTTCTACCCTTCCTTTGTAGGATTTTGGTCATGTTTTGGAAAGTAGGCGTAATCAAACACTAGCTTTCAAGAAACTTAGAACATATAATAAAGATGAAATATTACTACATTGTCATTGCTCTTCAAGTAAGGCAATGTATCAGGTACTTTCCCATCGTCTCCCATGTAAATGAAAAAATACAGACTATGAAAACAAGAGTTTTGTGAAGAAAATCTAAACCCTCAAAGTACCCTCACACAGGAGTAATAATAAAAAATTTAACATAAAAACACTATAGAAGTTGACAAAGAGAGATGAGCTAATGATGAGTCAGGAGGAGTGGGGCAGGATCAATATGAATGATATTCAACAGGTTGACTCTGACTCAGCTGAGCAGGTCAAGGTCAAGTAGAGTTGCCAAGTTGATCCAGGTCGTAAGCCGAGTGACCAACACGACGAGTAAATACTGCACAACCGTCATGAGAGTGCGCATTGAAACCGGTGATCATTACCGTACCGTCATTACCGTTAACTGCTTATTTTGGCCTTATGTTCAATCAAAAGTAAGAATTTTACACCACAGTTAATTGCAATCTAATTCATCAACATTCACCTTTTAAAATAACAGGATTAATAAAAAAACTAAGTTTTGTTTGACTTTCCTTCTTCCTTTCCTCTGAAGAAGTACCCTGTAGGGACGAAATATCAATAAAAATGTGTTTTTTATGTTTGTCTATAATAAGATGAAACAATCCCTTTTTCAGGGAAGCTGAAGCTAGTTAGTTGGATCCTTTCTCATTTTAGCAAACCTAACCAGCCCAAGGGCTTTTTCTTGCACACTTAACTTCTAAAATAACAATAATTTATCCCTTGAACATTTCTTACAATGTATAGGAGTAAAAAACAAAAACAATATTTGCTGTGCAATGGAAAAATATTGTAAAAATAACTTTAAATCAACTTTAGAATAAGTTTATTTAGGCTATAGAAAGTGTATGTTATTTTTGAAAGGTGGATGAAAAAGTAAAACATCTTTAATTTGTGGCATCTTAAAAATTATACCCAAAAAAAGGTGTGTAGGAAAATTTAGTCAACTGCACATAACAAATCAATGACAGCCAAAACACTGGGTCAAGTTCATCAGGCTGGTGTAGTAAACAGTGAGAACATAACGCGTTTGTGACCTGCGAATGGTTATGCAACCACAACCGCGACCCTGTGTGAGTGTGCAAGCGTGTAAATGCATGTGCGTGTTAACAAAGTGTGTGTGCGTGTGTGTGTGTGTTGCGTGTGCCAGTTACTTCCTAGCAACCTAGCATCACTTTCCCCGGTGACATCATAACCATCCGGACTGCTCAAGTGAATCACTCCCTGATGCATTTGCCAACAAGTGGCTCTAAATTCATTCAAGAGTTTAAAGTAGTGTACTGCATGTCCAAGGCATGACATAAACAGTACGGTTGGTATTGATTAAAAACAGAATGACCAAAATTTGTGGTAACATACTTTACGATGAAAACAACAAATAAATAAACTATTTTAGTTCAATGGCGAGAGAACTATATAATGTCATTGTAACCAGATGAAACCTTTTTAAATTTTTAGTGTTCACTTTACTTATATCAATGGTTTAAATCAGTAGACTATTTACATTTAACTAACTTAATTAATTAATTGAATATTGTATATTACATTATTTTAATTAAGTTTTTTTAGGATATCTCCTTTCAACAGGTCAATTTCCATAAGTTAATAATTCTTACATCTAGATTACTATGTGTATTTGCGATTAAGATCTTGTGATGACAACAACTATTTTTAAATTTACTTTTTACTATGCATACAAAAAATTGTGAATTTGAGGTATCATTGTAAAAATGTCAAATAACCGCTCAAGAAAGGTTAAAACGAGATAAAAACGGTTTTAATGGGTTACAAACAACAACTATTGTAATACAAACATTTATTTGGTAAGATAATAAAGAAACACAATCTAAATTTTGACTGTACAACATAAACATATTAGACAAATAAAAACAAAATTATACTGAGGAGAATTCCCGCCCTGGTATTGTAGGATAATCGAACGAGTTGGATCAAAGAATGTCGGACTACTGTCATAGAAAATATCATAGTTTGTGTTCCTATTTAAAATCCATTGGGAATAAACTTGAGTTATACTATGACATTGTAGTTACCCACACATTACTAACCGTACTAGAAAAATATATTATTTTATAAATTACTTTTAGCTCTTAAATCTTTCCAGCCCAACGCACAATCAAGTACTAAACGTTAATGCAGTAATCAACTTGTTTCAATAGACCTATCATTTTTATACATTTAGAAACCCAAATTTATTTTTATTACCTCTAAAACTTCTTCCACTAGCATGGAATAAGGTAACAGATGAAAGGTTTATTTGTAGTTTTAGTATCATAATCATTATATCACTATTTTGAGACAGGGACAAACTTTAAATATGCTTTATCAAAATACCAGTGTGCTTAATAGATTTACAATACACCAGTACAGTGCAAATTTAATATTTTTAACCACTTAAAGAATATTTACGGCTCCACATTTACATGGATGGTTTTGTTTGATTTGCTGACATTATTGGCTAGATAAGAAAGGAATCTCAAGCAGTGAACAAAACCAATGATTCATACCAATAATAGCCATATTAAGGAGTGGCTTTGGTTAGTAGAACTGAGAACACGTGCCTTATCTTTGGTTGAAGTATAACTTTTGAAGGTTCTTGAATAGCAATAAATCCCACTTTTCTGTAAAAAATTGTGTAGAGTTTGCCAAATGAAATGAAGTTTATTAACTTATATTGTTTTGATTCACGTTATAAATACAACATAGTAAAACAAATGTTATATAGTTAAAAAAAAAAAAAAAAAAAAAAAAAAAAAAAAACTAACCGATAAGCCCTAACAAAAAGTAGAGGCCATTAAATTTTTTAGATAAAAAATTAAAATTACTATATGACAATTGTAGGAATCTATATATTAATAGGCAAGCGTGTTTCTTTCCTTCCTATTTTCTCAGCTTGTGCTCATCGTAGGAGAAATCCGAGCATCCCAGAAAAGTATCGTCCTGTAGAATACCGTTGATTCACATCTGCCCCCAGGGCTACGCCATACAGGGTTTCAAAGTTTCAATGCTAATCTTATGGAAGAAGGATGATAATTGATTGAATCATTAGACAGTTGTTGTAATAACAAATGCTGGCAAAACAGAAAGAACAGATGTTTGAGTTATGAAATAATTGGGTCAAGACCAACTGAAATTTTGGTTGAGTTTCAACCAGTGGCGATCTCTAAAAAGTCTAAGTTAATTTTTTTCTTTTAACCAAGACATTGTAAGAAAAAAAATAATGTAAAACTATTAGGATTACATTTAGATGGTAAATTAAGCTGGGAATGCCATGTTAATGATTTGTGCACTAAGTTAGCTCGAGTTAGGCCTACTTATCTTTTGCATAAATTGAAGGGCTGTGTAAATGGTGATGCGTTGATAATTGCTAATTACACATTTTTTCTTCAATCTACATTTATTGTTGTTTAGATGATGTAAAACAATCTCTAAATAATTTTGCAACAAGACAGAACGTACATGCTCATTTTACCCAAAAATAAAAAATAAAACTATTTTTAAAACTCCTTTTTTTAGATTAGAGAAAAGTAGAAGCAGTCATTTGTTTGTGAAATTTAAGAATTTAAGTTATTTAACAAATTGTCTGGAAAAGCTTGGGAAGTAAATTTAAATAGATTTAGAGTTGTTTTAGAAAGATGGCTTAAAGAAAAAGTATTTTACAATGAAGAGGGATATGGATCCATGATACTAGTACTTTAACTTTTTTGCCTTGTTATAAAGTATTTATTGTAGTTTATTCATTGTTTTTCTTTATACATTTTATGTTTAGTTATCCAAGTTTTATGCATTATGTACGAACGACTCAATGACTAGCCTTAATTATTTTACTGTGAATTCGTCAATTGCATGTGTGCTTAAAGACAATTAAACTCTTGAATCTTGTTATTGATAGCATCACCTTACCACTTCATTTGAATCAACTTACTGAACTATTTGATGTTAAAATATGAGGAGAGTTGAAGGATTTTCAAACATAAATAATGTGATTTAAATTGTTAGATACAGGAATTCTTGTTTAAGACCCGTGACAGGAAGTACAATTAACAGTTAGTTGAACTAGGGTAAGCTAACTACCTGCTTGACTATTAATGAGCACGTAGAATCTAGATAAGGGATAGAGGAAGGCCCAAGGAGGGGGGAATCGTGAGAATTAGTATGTGAGCTGGGGCTTCAATCACCTACTGTATTTCGGGTCTGCCTGCACAGTCAGACAAAACCTAATCAGAAATACTAGGGAAGAAACCGACATTCGCAAAAAATATTTAATTTAAATTATGGAGAATGTTAAAATTTACTGTTTTGAATAACTAAGACTGCCATGTTCCTGGAATGAGTACACCAAGGATGAAAAACTACGAGTTAGGTGATGAATGGCATATAGCTAATTCTTCAAACATCAATACAAGGTGATGTTTTTCTTCAGTGATTAAAAATAAAAAAATTAAGTGGAAGCAAAATAATGTGAACTAGAGTTCGCCTCCTGGTTGAAATTCAACCAACATTTTTTTTAGTTCATCTAGACTGTCTTGACCAAATTACTTAAAACAATATGTTATAACTAAAACATCTGTTATTCCTGATTTGCTACCATTTGTTATTACAACAGCTGTCTAATGATTCAGTCAATTATCTTCTCCCATAAGATTAACATTGAAACTTTGAGAGCCTGTAGTTCGTGTAGCCCTGGGGGTCAGTGTGAATGAAAACGCGATTCTGTTTATCTACAGCACAATACCTTTCTAACGGTATGCATGGATTTCTTCCACAATGCACATAAGCTGAGAAAAAAGGAGGAAATTAAACATGCTTGGCTATTAATATATAGATAACTTACTTAACATTAGCTTTGAATTTTTTCTACCCTTAACTGATTTTTTGTTCAGGCCTCCTGTCTGTCACACCTTTATAAAAGTTGACACACGACTTGATTTTAGGTACAAAACTATAGCCTATAAAACACATTTTATCAACCCAATATTTGACTTGAAATTTCTATTACAGTAAGTTATCAACTTTTTCTAAAAGCCTTAATTGTTTGAAAATTTTAGTTTCAGGGAAAATTTTCTCTATCCAATTTTTATGAACCAGTATAGGCGTAAAAAAGCTTACCTTTGTAGGTGTTGATCTGCTCAGGGCCATATATATTAAGAGATCGGTATGGGTTGACGGAAACACACACTTCGCCAATGTATGTGTATATGTGACCAGCGTGGAACCTGGAACAACATTTTTAGGAGTTGAACATCAATTTGTATTGGCTTTTCTGTGCTGTTTTTTTTATAACATATGGTACAATAAACAGTTCCATTACCGTACTGTAAACTGTTTTCCTCGTCATTTTTAGAAAAAAACTGATTTGAAGAGAGTTATTCGATAGTTGAGGAGGATTTGCTTTGCAATTGGATTGTCATCTGGGCCTACATTTCCTATGTTTGTAATGCCTAATTCTCAAAAAGAGCTTCTGGAGAGCTAATTTCGATTTCCCTGGCTTTAGCCCTCGGGATGTTGAAAATACTCATCAATTAATCTATGATAGTAACGCCTATCCTTTGTTATAAACACATCATCTTTTTAAACAAACTCAAAACCTCTCAGCAGTGTTAGTCGATTTTGAGACTAGTGTTACTGGCCTCAGACGCTTAACTTAGGCCTTTTGATTTTTTTGACAATTTGTTAAATAAACAATTGTAAACCTTATTAATACTGTTAGGAAACATTTATTGTTACACGTCATGAAATTTTGTTTACAAGTTTAGCTGGTCAAAATTAATATTACCAATTTGGAAATTCGCTGAGTACGCAGGTCTACTGCGAGGGGGGGTATTTTAATATATATATTTATTCAATACAGAATAACTTACTTCCCTACATTTAGGGTTGCCATTAAAACACAGAATACTATATGGTACAATTTTATACAAAGTTTATAAAGCTTGAAAAATTGAGATATTTTAGAAACTTGATGTAGCCTAAACACTAAACATTTGAATATATATGGTCTCTCAAAATTTTGATAGAATCTTTTAAAACACTACTTCAAATTTGTGAAATAATATTGGTCGAGAGTCCGAATTGTTTGCAAAAGGTCACAAATGATTTTGGTATAGTTCCTCTTTCTCCAATAAGTATTCCAATAATGTTTTAATATTGGTTTATATTTATAAAAGCGATGCATTACAAATTTTAACAGTTGTATTGCAATTTTTATGGGTTTAGATGTCTTAAGGCCCCTTTTTTCCATTGCGTCAGGCGCGCGCCAGACGTACGTCGCTCGAATTGCTATGTAAAAGATGTCTTCAAGATGACACACGACTGATGACCGTCGGGCGCAGGGTATTCATTTATTTAATATACAACATCTAGGCCTACATACATTAGTATGTTTTTTAAGATGTTACAAAATTTAAAAATGTATATATGTCTAAAAGTACGATTTATAGCTAAAATCAAACATAAATTTTGACTTCTTAAATATTTTATAGGCAATCTTTTAAAAAAGTACTTAATTAACCGTTATCCTGACTAAGTCTAGGCCATACGCAAAACTTTTGAAGAAACAAGCACACATACGTTTGGCAACGGAGCGCGGCACCGGCAAGCCGAAGCGGCAAGCGGAAAATTTCGCTGATACGCATTGGCATTGGCAACCCTGTCGTTTACGTTTGACAGTCAACGATGTAAACAAATAGTTTCCGTCCCAACCAAGAAATATAAAATAAATAAAGAGAAGGTAGGGGTCAAGACAGGCAATGCCCTCTATGCACCAGGTGTTCTTTTGCACCTATGACGTCATCATTAGCATTAACAGTATTAGTAAATGGTGATGTCATAGGTGCAAAAGAACACCTGGTGCAAAGAGGGCGTTGCATATCTTGAGCCCTACCTTGTCTTTATTTATTTTAGATTCCTTGGTCCCAACTCAGTTCCTCAGTTTGTTTAATGTGCTGTGATGTTATTGTGTTGTTTTGTGCTGTGTGTTATTGTGCTGTTTGTTTTGTGCTGTTGTTATGGGTATGTTACAAGAAAGATGGAAAGATTTATTGTAAAGTTGAAGCGAGGAAGTACTGTGAGTACACAAAACGATCAGGACAAAAGGCCTAGGTTAGAATGTGGCTCCTGTAAGTTAGAGGAGCCACATACAAGTGAAAATGTTCCTAACACTAATTGTAGTTCTGATTCGTCACCTTCACCAAAAGTTGTTGTACCAAAAGAAACTAATACGTCTACCATTACTATCATCACAGACATCAGCACTAACTGTGATGCTGGGCCCACGCAGCCAAGAATAAATTTTTCTAAACAGATAATTAGTGGAAGTTATAAATCGTTTTCAAGTACATGGTAAAAAAAATTTTTTTGGTTGGAGTACTCTGTTAGCAATGATGCAGTGTTTTGTTTTGTTTGTAGGCATTTTTCAGTTCAAAAAGCTCACAAAGTTCTCATTAACTCAGGTTATAGTGGTGCTGTAACCACCAAAATTAACGATCAAGTTGCAAAAGAAATAGAAAAAAAACGTGATTGTTTAAAATCTATAGTGAGAAGTGTGTTGTTTTTTGCCAGACAAAATATTGCTTTGAAAGGGCATCGAGAAGTAAAACAATGACTTTCTAATGTTACACAGCAGGAAGGAACTCTCGGAAGCAGTGATGACTCTGGTGAAGAAGGATCTGAACAATCTGAAATAGAGGAGAGTGCTGGACAAGGAGGACTAAAGACAAGAACTACCACTAAATTGTTGCCTCTTGAGGGCCATTCTGGTAATTTTAAGGAACTTGTTAATTTACTTTGTCTTGAAAATGAAACATTTAACAAAAATATTCAAAACATGCCTAATAATGCTAAATACACGTCAAAAGACATTCAAGCTGATATATTGACTGTAGCTTCTAACATTATAGTATGAAATATTGTAGTAGAAGAAATTAGAAATGGAAGCAAATTCTACAGCTTGATAATTGATGAGGCACGTGATGAAGGGCAAAAAGAGCAAATGAGCATTTGTTGCCGATACGTTTTAGAATCAGGAATAAGAGAACGATTTCTTGGTTTTGTACAGCTGACTAAGCTGGACGCAACAGCTCTGGCAAATAAAATCAGAGATTTTTTAAACTGCATTGGGCTTAATATTCAGCTCTGTGTCAGCCAGTCTTATGACGGAGCCTCTGTAATGTCTGGGAAATTCAGCGGTGTACAAGCTTTAGTGAGGGAAATGACAGGAAACCCCTGCCTGTACTTACATTGCCATGCTCATATGCTCAACTTAATTCTTGTTGATGTAAGTAAACATTTACAGTCTGTTAATGATACATCGGCCTGTTAGAAGCAATTTATGCATTTCTATCTGCATAAACTCTACGCAATGAATTGTTTTCATTTGAAGTAAAAACTGCTTGAAGTAAGTCTACTTTTCCCTCATCCAATCCCATATTACATATGGTATACCAGTATATGGGACAACATCTAAACAAAATTTAAATAAATTATTACTTCTTCAAAAGAAAGCAATAAGAATAATGCTCATATTGAAAACATCAGAATTAGTAAAGAAGTATTTCCTTGAACTAGAAATTTTAACAGTATACGGACTCCGTATATTTGAAACTAGAAAGTTTACAAAACAACTTTACCTCTCTAAAATTAATAGTACTCACATTTATGACACAAGAAATAATCAAATTATTACAAGAAGTCATCACAAGCTAAATTTTTATAGTAAAACATCAACATACATGGGCCTACAGCAGGGGCAGCTCTGGGTTTTATACTGTATATTGGGTAGGCAACTTTCCGGGGCCTGTAGGGTACTCACAAAGAGTGGTGGTACTAGCAGTGTATGGAGGGTACGGGGGCCCCGTAACAAAAGAAAAAAAAACTATTGCTTTTAAAAGAGTTTAAAGCTATCTAATGACTCTCATGAGGATCAGTAAAAGAGTGAGAAAATTGATGTTTATTCCAATTAATCATTTGATTTAAATTAATCATCAATTAATCAAAGAAGTCATTTAAAAGCTATGGCGCATTTGTTTTCATTCTTGTATTAAAGCAACCAATTGTACCCAATTGTAGTTTAATCTACAATTGGTTGTATGTAGCAACCAATTGTAGTTTTAAACCATCTTATAAAATGTATGAAAATTTATGATACCTAATGTTTGATATAATTTAATATCTTAAACGTTTAATGAAAATAAATTTATTATTTTGAGAAATAAAAACGACAAAGTTACATTGAAAAATCACATTTATTAGAAGTTAATTACAACTAAACAATGTATGAATAAGTGTGAAAAGTATCATTTTATGAACTACATAAGTTTTAAAAATACTTAAGCTAATGAACCTCTTGAAGACTTTTGATAAGTTCATTTCAATAAAAAATTTCAAAGTAAAGCTTTACTTACATTAGCCTAAAGATGTCAAATGTCGTTATTTGCGGGACATGTTTCAAACCATTACGGTTCATCTTCAGCCGCTTTTGATGATAAAACTAAGCCCATCTTGCGATAGTTGTCAAACGGGGATTCCCGACACATAAACGTACACGGACACACACGAAACAAACAGTCACACTTAATAAATTATAACTTGAACCGTACGGTACACGCATTGTATCCACTCACACTTTACCGGTCGGTGATCGTAGGCCTACTCTACGTGTACGTTTATGTGTCGGGAATCCCCGTTTGACAACTATTGCAAGATGGGCTTAGTTTTATCATCAAAAGCGGCTGAAGATGAACCGTAATGGTTTGAAACATGTCCCGCAAATAACGACATTTGACATCTTTAGGCTGTAAGTAAAGCTTTACTTTGAAATATATATCAGGTGTCAAGGCTGTAGTCATCAAATAATAAAAAATTGTAATCTTCTACCTTTTTGTGACACAAATTCATCTACAACAACATCAGGATGACACAGGAGGTTGTGCTAAGCTTTCTTTCAATAGAAATTACTCCCATGTTGTGAAGCCGTTGAGCCATCATAGTTGATTTGAAATATGATTTAATACGCCGCATCGATGAAAAACTTCTTTCTGCCCCAGCTGAACTAACAGGCATTACCAGAATAACAGACCTATATCCCTCAGCTCAGTGAACAATGAACCAAAGGAAAAAAACCCTTTGTAAAGTTCTTCAGTACTTTAACATTTAGAAAACATGGATTTTGCCAGCTTCTTCTTTCTTCATCTTTCCTTCATGATTTAGCAAAAGAACACAGCACTTCTGCATCTAGAAAAGTTTGTGACTTCAGATTAAGTTAACATGATGATATGCAAGCTATAAGATCCGAATTTTCAGTGAATCTCCTTTTCATTTCCATTGAAATGTTATCAATTATGCTAAAAAGTTCAGCCATATACTGAATTTTCTTCAAACAACTTTCATTATTGCACATTGATCTACCTTTTCTGGTTGTTTCAAAATCAATAAAATCAGACAGGGTACTACATGGTATTTTGTTTCGGACAGGTCTGCTTAGGCCTACCATACTGATGTAACATTCTTCAAATATCTCACGAGATTTTTTGTATAGCTGCTCTTCAAACTTGTCATATGTTCGCATTTTATTTATTCTCTCTTTAGTTGCTTCAATAAGCCTCAAACTTTTCCCAATGTCACTATTTGAAGACTGTAGCTGCTTGGAGAGAATGTTTCGATAGCAAAAAATTTCATCTAAACAAACAAGAAAAAAATGACGTCAAAAGAACGAAATTGGGTGAGGAGGCCTTTAGCTTCCGCAGCTTCTTGCCAAGGGCTTTGCCTTATTTTGAGAACATTTCTGTAATGCTTCCACAACTGAGGTAAATTGAGTTTGAAAAAAAGTGGACACCTTTGTATTTTGAGACCCATTTTGTGTTTACTATGCTGGGGAACTTTCAACTTTTTAGTTCCGCTTTTAGTTTTTACTTCAAATGAAAACAATTCATTGCGTAAAGTTGATGCAGATTGAAATGCATAAATTGCTTCTAACAGGCCGATGTATCATTAACACTCACCTTAAAATACGCACCACAGAGTGCGTCGGTGTTTCAAATAAAGTATCTAAAGTATCTAACAGACTGTAAATGTTTACTTACATCAACAAGAATTAAGTTGAGCATATGAGCATGGCAATGTAAGTACAGGCAGGGGTTTCCTGTCATTTCCCTCACTAAAGCTTGTACACCGCTGAATTTCCCAGACATTACAGAGGCTCCATCATAAGACTGGCTGACACAGAGCTGAATATTAAGCCCAATGCAGTTTAAAAAATCTCTAATGTTAAAAGCTACAGTCAATATATCAGCTTGAATGTCTTTTGACGTGTATTTAGCATTCTTAGGCATGTTTTGAATATTTTTGTTAAATGTTTCATTTTCAAGACAAAGTAAATTAACAAGTTCCTTAAAATTACCAGAATGGCCCTCAAGAGTAACCTTTGCTACAGAGGTGAAGGCACAGCGAACATCAAGAGAAATTCAAACCTGGTGTGAGTGTTTTGTGAAAAGCCACATGAAAGTAGAGTGTTTCACCGCCCAGAAAATTACTTTGAACAGAAAAAAGGAAACATTGAACAAGAAAAGAGCCTGTTTTTCATGCCTGAAAGTTGGTCATCGCTCAAAAAATTGCAGATGCAGCGTTAAGTGCATTCTATGTGACAAAAGACATGCAACAATAATGTGTCCAACCCTGAATAATTCTCAACAAACAAAATCTGGTAAAACTAATGAGAAATCCAAACCACCAGAAAAGGAAAAGGAGAGTACAAACTTATAGAGGCAGAGCTGTACAAAGACAGTATTTTTACAAACATTAATGGTCAACCTTGAATATGAACAATATTCAAAGCCAGTCAGAGCACTAATTGACAGTGGATCATAACGAGCTTATATATTAAAGCGCACTGCTGAGCAGTTCAAGTTAAAAGAAGACCACACAGAAGAGTTAGTGCATGCCTTATTTGGAGGAATAAGAAGCAAAAGAAATGTACATAAATGCTATGAGGTTAATATCTCTAATATTCAAAATAATTTCAAGTGTTTGGATAGTGTGTTAGAACAAACAACCATCTGCACTTCTGTACCTAGATTAAAATACGGTTAAGTGAACTAAAAGAAAGAGGAATTTGGTTGTCCGATGTAGGAAATCAGGACTGTGAAGTTGAAATTCCACTCGGCGCCGACGTTTTAGGCAGTGTGTTGACTGGAAAAATAGTGAAGCTTGACAATGGTCAAGTTGCCACTGAAACTACTCTTAGTTGGACTGTGATGCGTTCACTAAAAGAAGATAGACAAACTTGTGTACACGCAAACTCAGTAATAAGTCTCTTCGTCGAGAACCTGAATGAAGAACCTAATAAAGTAGCTCCACTAAGGCTCCTGTTACACTACGGTAGCCAGCCAAGTCGCTGGCGACGTGGCTAGCGTCGTGGCTAGGGACTGACACAGTAGCTGGCTACGTCGCTCATCACCTTCGTCGTTGCTTCATGACGTTTTCAGTTTTAAAGATGTAATCGAACAGTGAGTATATGTTGTTGCTAGCTCTCCTGCTTAAGAAAAAAAGAAGGAAAAGAACAGTGCACGTGCATCCTATTCTGTGTGCCTAAGTTACGTTACATTAACTTCAGGGGTTTCATTATCCTTCCCACTACCCACCATTTTATAAGAAAAGAACTTTACAATAGGTAATTACAGGTCAATAATTATTAATCACTTTCACTGATAAACCACCGTCTGTACACTGATGAGTCGCACTGATGTTTTGGTCAAAGCACGTGATATCCAACTATCGAGCGCGTGCGTATCGACCTGCGTGACTAGCAACATCGTCAGCCACCGTAGTGTAACAGACTCCCGTATAACCAAATGTTAAACAGTGCACTTTGACAGCGCAGAGCAGCCAAGGCCCAGGTGGTCAGCCATTGTATAGTTGAGAACAGCCACCGTGTCCGTGGCTGATTTTGTGACCCGAGTGGCTGTTTTTCAGCCACGTCGCTAGCCACCTTAGTGTAACAGGGTTCCATTTGATTCAATGGAAACACCTGCACTTGTAGCTGGCCACGTCGCCAGTGACGAGGAGATGCTCAGTAAAATCATTGATAGAGTCCCAAAGCTGGGTGGGACAAAGCTGGCTCAAGTGCAAGGAAAGCGAGTGGCCAAATGCTACTTATGATTATGACACAAGAACTGTCAAGACCTCTACAGGGAGAGTAGGCTAGTCAGGATGCCTTAGAAATTCCTTGAATGAGAACTTTGAACTTTTTAATCAATTTTCAATTTTTTAATTAGATTAGCCAATTATTTTTATTTTAAATCAAATCAAAAGGTGGGAGGATGTGAGAAATACAAGTTAAATCCATTTAAATTTAAAATCAGTTGATTATTTTGGTCATATTTATGTTTCAATTTGTTTGTTTACATTCGTTGTTGTTTTGTGAGTGAGTATGATTCTAGAAGTTTTTGTAATAAGTTGATGTGAGATTTAGTGAGAATAAAAGTTTATTTTGGTTGATAATAATATGGAGTCAGATTTAGTTACTTAGTTAAAATATGATGATTTAACACCTTTCTTGGGCGAAACTTCGTTATCCGTCTCCACCGTTATTATCGATGAGGAAATTTCGATATTGCTATAATATTGATATTATATCGATGATACAATTACACGATACGATTACGATTTTATCACCTGATTTAGTTTCTCGTTCTAATATAATGAAATAAACCTTTTGACAATAAAACAAATACCGTATATACCTATTCAAACAAGTAACTGAAAATAACAACAACAGAAGAAGTAAAAATTGTAGCTAATGTAACCTGTAACAAAGAACAACACAAAATAAACT
This sequence comes from Neoaliturus tenellus, assembly GCA_030545055.2. Classification (NCBI taxonomy): domain Eukaryota; kingdom Metazoa; phylum Arthropoda; class Insecta; order Hemiptera; family Cicadellidae; genus Neoaliturus; species Neoaliturus tenellus. The sequence continues at coordinate 43,263,364 of CM061532.1, read as the reverse complement.
AACCAAGTTTGTTGTGTAGCTGTATCTAAATTCAAATTGTGAGAAGAAGCAGACTTCGTTGGATCTAAAATGGCATCACACAAATGCTGCCAAATACAAATCAGAAAGGTTTTTTTTTGCTATTGTATGCATTTTAAATGTTTCCAAACACCATTGATTTTGTTGTTATAAACATCGCTGTCAATTAAGTGACAGAGGTTTACGGTTACACTGTTAGGTTAGATTATTATTATGATACATTTTCTCAGTATCTTTGTTGATTCGATTGTTTTCATCGCTAAATTTCAATCGCAATATCGAAATTTCCACATCGATAATAACGGTGGAGACGTATAACGAAGTTTCGCCCCTTTCTTGTTTAAATGTTTGCCTAGGCCATGTTGAGTAACGTGATTTCCATTGAGTTCATCTTTCATTAAGTTCTCTTTTAAGTTCGTTCATTATGATCAATCAAATTACAATAATATTGTATCTTAAAAATGGCTAGCTCACTAATATGGGCCTAGTTATATAGAAAATTGATATTTTCGTGATGTGAATGGTCAGGTTTTAGGTCACATCTTGTGGGAATAGTGGTTAAGTAAACATCTCTAAATGTAAGTAAATATCTCTAAATAAATGCTTGTATATATCACTCAATGAATCATTTAATAAGAAATAAGTTTTTATTAAGAAAAAAAGAAGGACAAGAACAGTGCACGTGCATCCTATTCTGTGTGCCTAAGTTACGTTAAATTAACTTCAGGGGTTCATTATGAACCCCTTATTTAAATAGAAAGAAGAAATAAGTAGGAAGAAAAAAGAAATAAGAAAAATTTCAAATAAGTTTAAAATGGAGAAAAAGTTTAGAGAAAATGAGTAGATAAAATTGTAATTAAATGAAAATTTGTAAAATTGTCAATAAGTGCAAAAACTTGAAATTTTTTTTGTAAATTCCCATACAATGTGAAACTTTGTCGGAGGAATAAATTTATTATTATTTAATGAGTCATTAGACACAAAGAAGTTAAGGAGCCACTGGGGTAACATCCAGTAAACCGTAATGTACGGTATATAATTCTACATTGAATAAGTTAGTCCTCTTAATCTACAATCATACTACCGGTAACCTATAATTTAGTGTTACAACCCCAAGTCAATAATACCCCCGTCGCAGCAGACCTGCGTACTCAGCGAATTTCCAATGGAATTTTGGTATATTTTCTATTACCACATAAAATCCATGGGGATGAGAGTATGTAGGTTTGCCGCCATATGGGTTTTGTTGGTAAATATAAGTTAAACCCTACCTAGTGATTGTACATACCAAATTTTATAAGGCTATGGTGTTCTTTTTATTTTCCCCATAAACCCTATAGGGGTGAGTACGTAGGTTTGCCGCCAAATGGGTTTTCTAAGCAAATATAAGTTAAACGCTTCCTAATGAATGTACATACCAAATTTTATCAAGATATGTCAATAAATAAGCAAGTTAGAAGGTTTTGTTGATTTCCCATAAGAATAACATGAAAAACATACTTTTTGGATTTTCTCCATAACCATTTAAGCTGGGTAAAAAATTCAAAATACTAGATTGTTTGTTTTTTTAAGCTCTTTTAAATGGTTTAAGTTAAAATTGTTGAATTTTCTAAATAAAAGTAAAAAAAGCCAAAAACCCATTTTTAACCCTTTTGAAACCCCATAAAACCCTGTTCCCATGGTCCGATCATTCTGGTTCGCGAACTCAACCTAGTAGACGCTGGCTTACATCCCTGTACCAAATTTCATCAAAATCGGAGGTTCCGTTCAAAAGTTATCGTGTTAACGGACACATAGATATATATATATATATATATATATATAGATATTTGTTTAACACCTTTCAACAGCCTAATGTATTTGGACAGCACCTTTCCAGTACCTGGAGTGCCTGGAGTCAGGCTGTCAAACGGTCTATTTTCGTACATGAAAACGACATTTTGGGTGCTCTGTATATCGCGAAACCTGTTCAAACATTTTGAGTGCCTGGGGAAATGTATGGTAAACTACATTTTGACAGCTTATACGCACAACTATTATAACGACATTTTGGATTCTTATACCAAAACTATATTCACTACTTTTTGGATGCTTTAACGATCTTACCAACCTTCTGAATTCTTATACGAACAACTATGAATGCCTTTTAGAGGCCTAAACTGTAATGTATGAATTTTGAATGAAGGGAATCATTTTTACGTGTTACGAACATCTCGTTAGTGCCTTAAGTTTTATGAAAATTAGAGGGTTTGGTTTTGTTTGTGTGCTCAAATTAAATTGTGAGTATCTTTGTAAACTTATTTCATAAATAAGTTTTTGTGAATTATATCTATTTCTATTATTCAGTTATAATTTTGAAAACACTCTTGTAACATTCGATTTTTTCTATTAATACTCTAACTTTGTAAGTGAATATTAAGATTACTTATTTAAAACTCTTATTAAAAGGGAACTTATTATTTGCGTAATTGTAATACCCATACGATGTACGGTTTGCGATTTAATGCCACCATTGGCATCTTGTAAACCATAAAAGATACCGTACTATAAAGATAAATGATTAAAGTATTGCAGAATTGTTCAATACTGTATTTCCAGTGATGCCGAATTCAACCTTCTTCATTTTCTTTTTTACACATAAATTATTAATAAATCAATGCATTTTACTATTTTTAATATTTGAGTAAAATCTCAAAAATAAAAAAAGTATTGTAAATGTTGACTTCAAATTTAATAGTTATTTGTGCAACTAGGGACTAAAGTACAATCTTTTCTCCCTGAAGGGAAAGTGTTGTCGCCCGAAGGCGAAGCCGAGGGCGACAATTTCCCTGAGGGAGAAAAGTACTTTAGTCCCTAGATGCACACAACATTTTTCCTCCACCTACACGAATAAAATTAAGGCCTAATAGGCCTACCGTAGATAATTTAACTTTACCTTCATATGATCCCTTGCTCCGTCTAGCTGGATCTGTCACATCAACATAAAAAGCACACAAGGTAGGTCATATCAATTTTAAAGAACACGAAAAAACAAAATATAATTTAAGCCTAGTCAAAAGTTTAACACTTATGTTTTGGACTTCTTAGGTTAATAGCCTACCCAAGCAAAATGTAAACAAACACCTACACTGCCACGGCCATCTCTAATACTAGAGATGCTGCTCACCCACTGCTGACTGAATGGTCAGCAGGTGAGCAGCAGCTACAGCTGCTTTAGTCAACAATGAGTAACAAAACAAATACAAGCAACAGCTTACTGTGGCTCATGTTCTTTTTAATCTCTCTTTTAGTGTTATTCTTATGTAACTAACTTTAGCCCCGTGGTACGAAAAAACTTGAGCTTTCCCTAGGTAGAAAGATTAAGTATTCAAGTCATATGGGACAGAAATCAGTACTTTACTACTCTATTCCAAGGAGTAAAATACGGCTTTAGATAGTAGGTGGAGGAAAAAGCTATTGTAACATTTCAGAACATTCCAAGTTTGGGCCCGAAAGTCTGTTTTGTGTCTTGAAAAACAAACGCTTAATGGGAAATAGTTTAAGTAAAAAGCCATTTGTCCAGCATAGAAAATTAAATATTTCTTATTTTAATCATCATTTTATTGACTCATAAATGTGCGATACTCTGCTCGTTTATTCTTTTTTATATCGGCTATGGTTTAGAAGGTACCAATGAATAGGAAGCATTAAAACGAACTCACTCTACACTGTACATTGTTTTATGTGAGATGATGTCCTATAAAAAACTACTTGTCCAAGGGCGGATTTTATTTGTCTTTAATGCTGATGATTTCAGTATTGTCGGTGAAACATGTTCCTTACTTACACAAAAATGTATTCAAACCACGCTTTAGACTTTTATCATTTTTCTCTAGGACTAAAATTTGGGGTTTTAGGTATTATAAATATTTGGATAAGGTATATAGTTTGAGTTAACAACATTAAAAACTACATTTGAGATTAAAAGCGTGATTATTTAATTGTATTAGTAAAAATAGCTATAAATATTTATTATCATTAAAAGTTTTACATGCAATAACAATTTTATGGCAACGCAAAAAGAGACATGTAATAAATTAGAACAGGCCATGCAAGCTTAACCCACTCACTGCGCCGATTGGATTAGTTCGCCAATAATTTAAAGGAATGTCACTATCCTGGAAACCTTGAATTTCATTTTCAGTAGTGTTGTGTGATGGGGTGGTATTGGAGTGACCACCAACACAACAACACATCACACAATTAATGGAGAAAAATGTAGCGTCAATATTGGAGTAGCCAAAAATTTTTGAAAATTAAAAGATTTTTTAACAGTTTTTTGTATTTTGTTTTCTCAGAATTCATAAAAAATTCCGTAAACTACTAACGATGAATATTAAAGAAATGCACACAACTCAAGTTTTTGCTTCAAATGATTTTATAATTAAATATGTTTTAAGTTTACTTATTTGTTGGTTATAAAACAGGGGTTTTCAGTCGTTTTTGAGCGATAATCTCCTATCCGCGTTAGCCCGACGCTGAAGGCTGCCAACGCGGATGGACCCCGTCATACGAGCGTTAGCGTTAGCGGGACGCATTTTCCCCGCGACTACTGGCAGAACAACTGGAAGAACTTTGTAGTGATGATGTTTGACATAGAAAAATTTATTTATACAGTTGAAAATTTTCCTTCTCTGTACGTAGTTAAGTCGAGTGGCTATAGCAGGAAACCGAAGGCACAATGTTGGAACGAAGTTGAGGAGCCCATGCAAGATAACTAAAATAATAATGGTTCCCCATCGTCTTGGATTCTTCCGATAATAGGCCTACTCTTCGACATTATCTAAAATGTGCAAATAGCTGACAAAACCTAACTGTATAGTGTCCATCTTGGAAATAAAATTAGTGCCACCACGGCAAATGCGCCCGGAAAACGCTACGTATGTACCCGGCGTTGGCGGGACGGTATCAACGCGACGCATTTGCCGCCACGTATGATATGGACTTTTTCCGGCGTTAGCGCGACGCTATCAACGCGGCGTTAGTAGCGCTCGTATGACATGGCCCTTAGGTATTTTCTTCTGTGAGTTACCGGTAATTTGAGCAATATATCATATTACTTGGCCTTTCAATGTCGTTTTGTTTACGGTATTTTTTACTTTCGCAAATATCAAGACCCCACTATACTCCAGGCCGGAGTCATGCCGCGGCGACGTCACAGCAGTGGATCGCTCAGAGCCGCGGCAATACATGCGTTTATATGGGATTTCAGTGACGCGCGCTCATTAATCCCTTACCACCACTCACACTTTAAAGCTTATATACAAGTAGGTTATATCATTGTAATCTACATTAATTAAGGAATACAACAGTATAACTTATAATCGATTTTCATGTAAACCTACTTTTTTATTCGTTGGTGAAATCCAAAGTTTGAGTAATTTTGTTTGATTCGTGTAACATTTTCATTTTATAACATTATTACCTCACAACAGTTATTTTAATAAAACATTTGTTTTATTGGGACGTAAAACCACACATAAGCTTATATAATAAAATAATAATTAACATAGTAAATTATTATATAAATATATTAATTAGTATACTGATTTTTATTGATGATACACATTTTCCTAATATGTCTTAGCATTAATTACATTTTGATTAGAATTACAATATACATTAAAGTATTACAATTAGTATCATAATATTCATGAAAGTCTAAAAGAAAAATAAATGTACACAAACGCATTTGATAATAACTGTATTTATTTAATTGAATTCACCGACATATTCGACAACGACGACTTCACCGTGCAAGGACCAGACAGCAACTAAATCTAATAAAAAGCTTGGATTTAGTTGTAGTTGGTACCAAAATAATCTGTTTAAAAGGAAAATATGCCGTGATAAGAGTACACCACAGGAAGTTCGGAGAGATAATGAAGTTTTTCGAACAGTGGGCCACACATGACTTACTTGCGGACACTGACAGCGTTTTATGAAATGCGTTGCTGATAAAGTAAATAACTATTTAAAGTACCGTACTAATATAAATACAATGTAAAAAGCACATCTGATGGTCATTTAGTTTTTTGCAAATATATTAAATATTTTATAATCCACCTAATTGACATAAGTTTTCATTATAATCTAATAAATACAATATTTTTTAAACAATGAAACTTTTCATTCGTATAGACATTTCCTTTTTTGTATCACAAATTCATACATTCGGATTTGTTATTTAAGTTGTCTTATTTTGTTTTTTCGTTGGTAAATAATAAGTAAGAAATCACAAGGATTATTCGTAATTAATTAATTAATTACGTAGGGTCAAATAACTTCTGTTTTCATAAACGTATCCTAAAGGTTGGACTTAAAATTAGTTATTTATTAATGGAATTAGGTCAATAAGATGAATTAATTAAATTCATATTAACTGGTAGGAAATAAAATTGATTAATTTGTAATAAATGTAATTTTACTTTGTTTTATAATGGTTAGGGCCTGCACTGATTGCATTAAAAATGTTCTATTGCATTACATAACAATATTTCAACTTGCTTACTAAATAAGACAAAAGAGAAAAGGATTTCTGTAATAAAAACTGCATATCGCCTGAATTAATAGACTGTAGCTTAGTGTAGGGAGAAGTATCTCAGTCAAGTGATACACCATAGTGATCGCCATTTAATGCAGATTACAGTGATATAAGATACTTGTATTTTAATTTTTAAATAAAGCGAGCAGCTTCGATTCTTCGAGCGCGCGTCGTGAAAAGCCCATTTAAGCCCATGCATTTGCACCGCTCGAGCCGATCCACTGCTGTGACGTAGAGGCCCCGAGTGGAGGGGGTGACTCCGGCCTGTAGTGTAGTGAGGTCTTGGCAAATATGGATGTTAAAAAATTATCTCACCTCCTTGTTGTTGTGCCTCTTCAGTTTTCAAATTCTCGACAGACTTTGCTTTCTTTAGCAACAATTTTTCCATAGTAAAGCTCTTCCCAAAATTTAATTAATAAACCAATTCAATTAATTCTTTACACACTGAACACCAAAGCCAGACTGAGTCTACATAACTGGCAATCCGGCCGCTAGTCCGCGCCCTACACCTCGCTAGTAGCGGTGAACTGATGGTTAATTTACGTACTTGTCGCAGTTTTTAAAATTGAAAGTTAGTGTAATACATTATATTTGATTAATTACTAAATGAAAGCTAAATTTTAATTATCATATATGAATTTGTTTTGAAATAGAGTCGCTAGTATAATTATTTTCTGTTGTTCTACTACGCGAAAACCGCTATTTAGGTACACAAACAAAATCTCGATCTAGTGGTGGTGCCGTGGCACCAGTGGCACCACCCGTGGGCACGCCTATGAGTAATGCTGTACAGTAAAACATGAAACAATATAAACTGGAAGAGCTTGAATATATGTGGTTTATGAGCTTAAAATGCATAGGCTTTGTCTCAAAATGAAACATCCTAATTAATAACTTAATATTTTACAAGACCTATCAATAAATTATATCATATTTTTTGTATATTTTCTTGCCGAAGAAAACATGACACAAAATATTTACAGTTGTAATATGTTGGCTCAGAGATCTTTGATGACACATATACCATGATCCATTAGCTAGACGATAAATGCCTAGGAATAATAGCCAGGGAGGCCCTAGGTCTGGGAACTAGGTTGGGGGCATTATAGGACGACAAACAGCTTTTCTTCTAGTAACATAAAGAAAATGAATTTTGCAAAACTTCAATGGGGACCTATTTGTGGCATAAGACCCATCATGTAGTAAGTACACTACGTAGAGTAATACAAAGCACTTACGTGGCAACTTTCGGTAACGGGACATTTCAAATGCGTGAGGTTGGCAACACCTCTAAAGTGTAAGAATGCAGATCAGGGCTGGCGCGTTAGGGAGGAAAAAAGTCCCGATCGCCCCTCCACGCCCCTCCTTACAGCATTACTTCTTAATAACTGGTCTAGTGATAGAGTTGTTAATGGGATAAAATAATTTTCAAACTTTATATTTAAGTTTTATTTGTTGGAAACAATTAAAATTAATATAATGTAGAATATAATCCTAAACAAAGCAATACTCGCTAGGAAGAAAGACGAGTATTCATGTGAGTAATAAAATACCTTGGCAAAATAGAGTAAAGTTATATTTAACTACAGTTTTATTCTTATTTTTTCTTACATACTTTTTGTGAAACGCATGTATTATTGCTAATAATATGTGTATTAGCGTTGATAATACTGATAATATCCTATAACGCTAGTTACCTTGGTTCTTTTATCATGATTTATACAGAAACCAAAACACCTTTCCAATTTATTTTTCTTTTTTTTTCATGATAGATAGAATAAATTAGCAAACAGTGCATCATTTTATGATTTTTTTTTTACTTAAGTGTACTTTTTACTTTTTTTACTTAGTGTTTAAGCTTTATTTAATGGTGATAAGTAAATTCTATTTCAAGGTACCAGTTTTTTCCTTTTTAATCCGAAATATTGATTTTTTTAACACTTTTTGTTCTGAAACTATTGAATGGCAGTTTTCTCAGAGATGCGAGTGGTGTCATTTTATTCAGCATTTTAACCTTGATCAACGCACCGTTGATGCTGTACGTCAAACATTTCAACACAATCCTTGGTCCTAAATGCCTCGGTCACTAGACGTGACCCCTCTGTATTATTTTATTTGAGGGTTTGTCAAGTGTATTCTACTCCAGTTCCTAATTCCTAATTGAGACAAGAGAGAGAATAAGAAAGCAGTGACGTCCATTATTCAAAAAATGTTAACCAAAACATGGGACGAAATAAAAAGTCACATAAAATATATATTGGCAAAACAAGGCGCACTCTGCAAACATATGTTTAAAACTGAAGATAAAACATTATTCTACCAGAATTTGTTTTTATGCTATTCGATTTCATTATCAGGGCAAAACTTTATGGACACCCGGTACTACACACATTAATTGTCAGATTCGAGCGAGGGGTTCCTGAGATGATAATTTATTTAACTTTTTCCGAGTTTTCGTTCATAGCGGCAAAACTATCCATTTTCGTATGTTTGGAATCAGTTTCATTGTATTTCTTAGGTCCGAAAACATATTATTAGACTCATTAATTGTAAGATTCGAGCGAAGGGTTCCTGAGATAATACTTAATTTAACTTTATCTGAGTTTTTGTTCATAGTGGCTAAACTATTGATTTTCGTATGTTGACATATATATGAAGATAATATATTTTTTGCTAAAATTGCATTAGTTGTTGGTTGAGGTATTGAAAGATATGTGTCAACAGTTTAATATATAAGTCGTAAGTTTAAATACAACACAGTAAGTGTAATCGCCTAAAATAAGAATGTCTTTTTATGCATGTCATTTTAATGATATTTCAATATCTAGTAGGCCTACACTGCGGAAAAAATAACATGCATAATATTTATGAGTTTAAACTACTACAAAACTCGTCCATTTAAGAAAAGTGAGACCTACTTTGTTGTTAATTAATTGAAAAACTAATGATTTATAACATGTTTGTTTTTACAGGGCTCAAGGTATTGTATTAACAAGTCAGAATTGGATAGAGATTGATTCATTTGATGCATTTTTGTTTGTTTTTAAAATACATGGCAAACAAACTTATTCAAATATCACCCGGAAAACTTTTTTCACGTTTATGTAGCCTTTTGAGTCATGTAGTAGGCTAAATCATATGGAAGTGGGAAAACCTAAACATAGATAGTACATTTTGTTGGATAAATTGTGATTTTAATTCTTATGTTTTGTATCCAAATAGTAGTTGTCATCACTAGGATAGAAAGTAGTGTTTTCTGTACACATAGCCTCGGCAGGATTGCTAGGTGGGCTCCTTTCTATCCTCCTTTTTTAAGCTGCTGCCGCCGCGCCGCGCCGCGCCGCGCCGTTACGCCGATACGGCCGAGACAGGTGATGTACCGAACCGCACACACCTCCCGATTTAACGCTCTCGCGTCAAACCCTCGTAAAAAGGCATTAAACATCTGTCACCCCAAGCTGTACCGAATGAACGAATTCTCGCATGTACCGATATCTCAGTGTACCGAATTAACATGCATTCCGTATTAAATCAGTATAGATGAAACAATTTAAAATCACTTAAAAACTGAAAATATAAATCACTAATAAAATTTTAAAACGGGCAAAAATTAATACTGAACTAGATCAGATGTTCAAAATGAATGCATGCTACTTCAGTAGAGTGGTACAGCGAGAAATCGGTACAGCTTGCTATGACAGATGTACTCTGATCTGGTATTCATTTTTGCCACTTTAAACTTCATTAGTGATTTATATTTTCAGTTTTCAAGTGATTTTTAAATTGTTTCATCTATAATTATTTAATACGCCAAGGGTTATTTTTAATTGGAAGTCCTGTAACTTTTATCCGATTTTCAAGTTTTTGGTGTCATTGGAGGGGGGCGGCAAATTAGGCTTTGTCTCTCCTCACAAATCTCCTAGCTACGGCCCTGACGGCATGCGCGGATTTTTCCTACAATGCACCCACGAATTATACATATAGATTAAATTCGTAGCGGATGTTTCAAATTTTATATTAGCTTTGTGGGGAAAAGAACCCGAGTCGGCCGATACTGCAGACTCCTAAGCGTCTACAATATCTTTAAGGCTATCCCGTTATCTGGTAGTTACGTAGTTTGCAACATAAGACTTTGTAGGCACCATTCACAATCGTTGTAAAAGAAAAATGAACTTTAAAAAAATACCAAAAATGATTGATACTCATTTGTTTTAAAGTACCATATAGTACTTGGGGAGGAGTGGTCACCTAATATATAATTTATGACACGCTTCACTCTGCAAACCTGTCTATACCCGAAATACTTGAAAGATTGAACAATTTATAAACCTCGTTGGTTTTAGGTTTTAACGACATATTGTGTTTTATGAAATACACCTCTTTGTGCAAGAACGTGCAATGAAAGCTAAATTAGGGAAGTAAAATTTGTTTGTCATGATAATAAGAAATATTTAAAGAATTAAGTAACAAAACTTATTTCGTAATTAGATGCATACATTATTTTAATATTCATATTTACAACCAAGAATTAGTTCACTTTACTCACTGTATTCAGGCTAGTGAAAAGTTAAAGGGTTAAATATGAATGAGTCTGTATTTAACAGGCCCGTTGTCCCTGAAGCGACTATGGCGATAGTAGCGGAGCGATAGTCGCTGAGCGATAGTAGCTCAGCGATAGTCGCTAATCACACCGTTGTCCTAAAGCGATTTTTATAGAGCGATTCTGGTGCATTGTTAATGCTGAATTGAGAGTTTTAAATGTACCATTAGTTTGAAGCAGAAGTAAAACAAAAAACACCTTTCAGTTGAGGAAGTCGATGACGAAGACGTCATGGAATTGTTATTTGCACCCCGAGTTGGTACTCATAACATATTTTTTAAACTAGACAAGAAGGCGATTTTAAGAATATCTGTATACTTATTTAATACTCTAAGGGGTTTTTATTTATTTACTTTGTAAAGGGAATTCCTTTTACAATTCTCAACCGACGTTTTTATTGTCGTTGGATAGATAGGGCTTGTCTGTTGTTGTTTTCGACTAAAATTGATGAGAATCGAAAAATAAGGGCACTATCAAAATTTTAATGTGAAATTTTACCGTTGGAATTTTATTATTGGGATTTGGTTGAGCATTTAACCTCTGTACATAGCTGTATCCTACAGCTCTAAATATATTAGTTTTGGATAAATTAATCACTATTGAATTGGTCGGAGAACAAAACGCAATATTTTTTAGCCATGACATGTCATAATTCAAATTAAATTGCTCTATTTCGATCAATAAGTACACTGGGTAATATAAATGCCGTTTCTAGAATCTTTTCATCGAATTGCAGTTCCGTATTCTACGAAGAAATTACTATTTAACAACTACACACGTGAAAAATTGACAAGAATCGCTCCGCGACTGCGACTGAGCCTGCCCCCAGACCGGACCCGCGATAATCGCTAGCGATAGTCGCTAGCCGCGCCAGTCGCAGTCGCTTCAAGGACAACGGTCCCATTTGAAACAATGCTACCAGTGCCATAGTGACTGTCGCTCAGCGACTATCGCTCAGCGACTATCGCCAGAGTCGCTTCAGGGACAACGGGCCTTTAAAGGCTACGGCCACACATAGTCGCCGCGACACAAACACCGCGACAAAGAAACAAATGTGATACATTGCATGTCGCGGGTCGCCTTGTGTGGCCGCCTTCATTTGATTCAATGTATCACACTTTTTCGGCGTTTGTGTCGTGGCGACTAAGTCGCCATGTGTGGCCGTAGCCTAAAGCCTGGTTTACACGGGTCGAGTAGAGCGGGCGAGTTAGGTACTTGGCCCAGTTACTAGACCCAGCTGTTGTTTTGTAAAACTCGCCCTTTACTTGACTCGCCGATCTATCTACACCAAGCGAGTTGGAGAGCGAGTGTCAACTCGCACACTGACTCGACCGCTGTACTCGACCCGTGTAAACCAGGCTTATGTGTTGCCAACTGTGGTGAAAATAACAAGCTGTCTAATCCAGCTGATTAAAATGCATAAACATTTCGTGCAGAGCTCAGATAACTTTTAATATTTATTTCTGATCGTTTTCCCACCATCCTTGGCAGCTAAGGTTTAAAATTAGGCATCAACTTTCTCGAGATATTTCGTGGGGACCGATTTACTTACGGAATTATAGATGGTGTAGATGAATGGACATAAGAGTGATGAACATGTTGTTTTAGTATTTCTTTTTGTCGCCGTCATTTACCTACAACTTTCGACTTTTAATTATTAAAACATTTTTCAGAAATTTAGTAATTAATTGTGATAGGTCACAACAAGCTTAAAGATTCATTAATTGCACTTTAAAAACGTCAGGTTATTATTGTTGTATGTTTTATAAACCACTTCAATTTGGTGGAACGTGATCAGATTATTGAGTTTGGGTGCCCTAACAATTTCGGATATGTGTGGGTATAATTAAAGATAACATATAAACAAGTGTAAAAAATAATATTTACCAAAAATTAGTATAGAATAGAAATTTGTGCTTTATTATACAAATTTGTTTAGAATAAATTAATCTATTACTTGTTTTACTTATACAGGATACTTATAACAGTAAGATATTATTCCTCAATATAATTTTCTTGCAATTAAAGCCTTAGTCACAAGACTTTTGGCTTAGTTAGAAAAAAAATCAACCACAACATAACAATTTTTAAATGAGCAATACAGAATTACTATACAATACCCTCAAAATACCCATACAAAACCTCCCCCTGCATTAAACTCTTGCCGCCTCTACCAATTCTACCATTGTAACAATATCATATAAAAATCATTTATATAAAAATTAATTAAAGGCTAAGATTTTGCCCCAAAATTCCTTACTCTTTTGTAAAAAAAATGTTTCTTACTATAATACACTTGGAAATTACACTTTAATTTGTTTTGCGAAAAAGGTTTAATAGCCTAAAAGGCTTTTCCTTTCTTTTAGACACTGGTAATCACACCAAGGCTTATCAACAATTCTGATGCACTGTACTTTATTTTGTTTAAAATGTGAAGAATTAACTATAACCTTTATTATACCATCTGTATTTTGTAGTGTGAACTTTGACATAACTTAAATTTCCTTCTTTACATCATTTAAACCATCAGCTCTAGACCATGCGGAAAAACGAATAAAAGTTTTAAATACGTCATTTTTAACACATCGTACTTTTAAATGGCCCTAAAAATTTTTAATTAACCTCGTGAAAAATTGTTGTGCTCTGGTATTACGTCGTATCTCATCAAATAAACAAGTGGTTTCATAATATAACATTAAATGTAATTTCCTTCATTAAAACGGTAATCCCATGACAGAATATTACATATAATGAGTCTAATCCTATGTTTTAGCACATGGCGAATTCAATTTTAACAATTCTACACTTTCGATTCCTTATAGTTTTAGCGCTACGAGCAAAAACGCGGAAATTTTTTAATACGTAATTTTTTAACACATCGTAATTTTTAATGCCCTTAAACAATTGCAATTAACCTCGTAAACAATATTGGACCTCTGGTATTTCGTGGTATCTCATCAAATAAACAAGCGGTTTCATGATATAACATTAAATGTAATTTCCTTAATTAAAACGGTAATCCCATGACAGAATATTACATAATGAGTCTAATCCTATGTTTTAGCACATGGCGAATTCAATTTTAACAATTCTACACTTTCGATTCCTTATAGTTTTAGCGCTACGAGCAAAAACGCGGAAAAACGCATAACATTTTTTTAATACGTAATTTTTTAACACATCGTAATTTTTAATTCCCTTAAAAAATTGCAATTAACCTCGTAAACAATATTGGTCCTCTGGTATTTCGTGGTATCTCATCAAATAAACAAGTGGTTTCATGATATAACATTAAATGTAATTTCCTTCATTAAAACGGTAATCCCATGACAGAATATTACATAATGAGTCTAATCCTATGTTTTAGCACATGGCGAATTCAATTTTAACAATTCTACACTTTCGATTCCTTTAAGTTTTAGCGGTACGAGCAAAAACACAGAAAACGCATGAAATTTTTAAATACGTCATTTTTAACACATCATAATTCTTGATTGTATTAAAAAATTGCAATTAGCCTCGTGAACAATTTTTGTCTTCTGGTGTTTCATCGTATCTCATCAAATAAACAAGTGGTTTATAATATTATAATATTAATTTTAAAAATTGTCGTACCGCAGAAAAGTGGCTGCAACAGTGACGGGAATAACTTTTTAGTAATATTTCTTAAATAACACTGTGGTAGATATTATAAATCATAATTTTATTTTGCTTATTTACTTTATTTATTTACTTATAAAATATATTTATTAGTTGTTGTCCAATGTGGTGTTGAGATACCGTATGACAAACATTTTTAATTAACCATTGTCCATCCACACTAATCCGAGTCCCTAAACATGATTCCTATAAAAATTCCCAACATGATTCCTGGTCTTGTTCAATAAATTATTTTGAAGCAGATCTTTAAACCCCTCCAACAGTAAAGCTGATTTTGTAATATTAAAAAAACACATCACCAAACAAATCTTCTTTTAATAATGGTTTCATGCGGAAAATTGAAATTTCGAATAATAATTTAACCCCCTAATTCGCTGATTACAAACACGACTGTAGAGAGATTTTGACAGTACAGAGAGAAAAAAAATCTCTTCTTAGTCCTGGCTCGCCAACCCGCTTTCTAGTGGCGAGCAGCGACACTCACCTCTCCCAAACTACAGGTGGCAAACATGAAATCCAAGTGTCAATGTAGGGCGTACTCAAAGCCGCGATATTGTGTCCGATTATTTAACAATGTTCCTGTTCTATTTTCTATTGAATATAGTTTTGCTAGTTGTTAAAATTATATGTCTTACGCCAAACACGTTTAATCATTAAAATATTATTCGCACGGGCATGAGTTTTCAATAACTTTGTAAATAAAAAATAATGCCGCTTCCATCACCCTACACTGCGCAAACGATGCATGTACCTGAGAGCTCCTTGGAGCTCAATGCGCAAAACACGCATCCCTTCAATACCTCGCTCTCCACATACTGCGCAAATGATGCACGCTTCTCCCATCATACTCAGCAAAAATAAAATGATTTACCCTCAACGATTCTCTTTGCTCACTCGCTCATGTTCTTGTGGCCACGAAGCATAATTGTCAAGTCGTCATGTGGAGGTGGCCAGCTCCCCATGCGACGAATGACGGGTGATAAAGTGTGCTTCCTTTTCGCCCCTCCCCTCCCCTGTCAACAATGGAAAAGGCGCGCGATCCAATGTCGTTCGGTGGCCGCGGCGCGGCGCGGGCCCGGCACACGTCCGTCGTCACCCCAGCACGCATCAGAGACCAACACTGTGACAACAGTGTCTGGTGATGGGGACGTACAAACTGAATTTTACCATGACGTACTGTGACGTACAGCCTATAAGTTACTTTTAAATTTGTACTTCGTAGCAGTGACGTACAAATTATTTTCTTAAATGTTTCCTATAGTGACACGATTAACGTGTCAACTAAGACTAAATAAAACAAACCTTTCTATTACTACACATTTACCGCAGTCTTTATCTGGCCGAATTCCACTTTTATATAAAACTTTTCATAAGGCTCTGTAGAACTGTAAACTATACTATGTGTTTAATCGTTTTTAAGAACAATTAATGCAATTAAAGCCTAACATTGAAAGATTGAATATGTTTATTCACTATTATGACAGCACGTATGATTATGTTTATCAACGTTTTCAATTTTTATCAACTAAAACCATTATTTTCTTCTATCAGCGAAATACGACAACTAATATTAGTTTTTTTCAATGTATGTTTTGCGTCTAGTAAAAAATTATAAATATAGCGTCCCCTTAAACCATCGTCTTACATTGGACACCACGGGGTTCATGCTTTCTATCATAAGGTGAAAAAATTTAAGACTAGAGGAGTTTTATAACATATTTAGGCATATACATAATAATCTGTTTTATTTATGTAACAATATGATTCCTAACATGATTCCTATTTATTACTAAAAAAGTATAATACAATTCGTCAGGTGTAGTAACTTCTATTAAAATACAAGGGTTACCGACGCAGCACAAAGCGCAACATTAATTAGATTTATATTTCATATCTTGATTGATTCTATTCTACTTTCAACAAGTGCGCTTGGGTTATGGAGTATTTGCTTTATCGACATTCTACAGCGGTGTGGATTGTATTCAATTATTCCCTTTGTAGCGAATGTAATAACAGTGAAGTGCTGGAAGGGCGGTGTTAGGCCCCTTTTATGCACGGCATCGCGCGACGGACGTCGAAAGACGTCAGAATGAAAATGAATTGGCGCAAATGGGACCATTTATGCACGACGCCCACTCAACAGGCGATCTAGGGGCGAGGGACGAGTTCCCACGCTTGCTTGACGCGTGCCCGACGTCCGTCCGACGGACGTCTTTCTACGCTGGAGAGACGCTTGACATTTTTGTCAGCGTCACAATGACGCGCGCCAGACGTCCGTTGACCGACGCCGTGCATAAAAGAGGCCTTACAAAAACAAAACAAAAGCGCGCGAATGCCAAGAACTTAAAAAGTCTAGAGTGCGTATAAAGTATAAGCCAAGCCTTCAAAGGGTAGTTTGATAAATTTATACAGCCAGGCACTCAATAGTTCGCTTTTACGTCTAATAGTATATCTTCTTCAACTCTCAATTTTCCAAGCACTCAAAAGGTTCTATACACTTCTATATATATAGATATATATATAGATATATATATATATATATATATACATATATATCAATTTGAACGAACGGTGTTTTTGGCTTCTAGGGACCTCAAAACGAAAAAGTATCATGGTCCCGGGCTTAGGTCTTACCGTGACTACTACCGTAATACCGTAATAGCGTATTCCCTATAGGGAAATTCGCTAAAATTAACTCAAAATCTTTTTTACTAGTTTTAACTTGGAACCTATCAAAAATCTGTGATTTCTTAAAACTGTGCAATGCTCGTCGAAGGGAAGGGCATCTAAGTTTACATTGAACGTTTGAATCAGGGTTAGAACATTTGATTAGGCTATGTATAATTTTTTTACAAAATTATACATGAACAAATTACTATTTTATAAATTCTCCAAAATAGGGCAGTTATAATTAGTAGCCTATTTTGTGTATTTCTACTTATATGTTAAAATTAGTTAATTTTGTACTAGTGATGGCAACATTTTTTGAAAAATCGATTTTTCGATATATCGATGTATCGAAAGTGTAAAATCGATTTCGATAAAAAATCGTGGACAAAAAATCGATGTTTCAAGAAAATTGATTTTTATCGACGCTTTTAAATAATTGACTTTAAGATATACCAGGAAGTAAAAGTATAACCAATAAACATTAATTAATACTTTTAATATGACAATATTTGTAGTCAGTGGTACAGTAACACCTTTGATTATATCATTGGTTTTGTAGGTAAAAATCAATGATTAACTTATACAGGGTGTCTTTAAAGTCCATCACCAAACTTCATAATATGACTAATTGGGTCAAAATAAGCAAAAAAGTTCCTATGAATGTATGTCCTAAAATGCATATTTACCCAGATATCCGCCATTTTGTTTTTTCCACTTAATAATTTTTATTTCGGTGACGGATTGATCTAGGAACTTCATATTTGGCATGGATCTTTATAATACTAATGTCCATTTCCACAATAAAAAAATTATTTTTTTCCAATGCATTTTTTTTAATGGCGGCCATTTTAAATTTTTAAACTCAAATATCCAAAAAACGATAAAATTTATAAAAATGTTACAAGACACAAAAAAGTTGACAAATTGAATTATCTAAACAGTAATACCAAGTTTGTAAGGAACCGACAACAAATAACGGAGTTATTGTGGGTTTTCTGCAGAAAACACTGATTTTGCACTAGGATCAATGCCAATTTAGGTTATTTTAAGAGAAAAATCTTAACAACTCCGTTATTTGTTGGCAGATCCTTACAAACTTGGTTTTGTTGTTTAGATAATTCGATTTGTCAACTTTTTTGTGTCTTGTAACATTTTTATAAATTTTATCGTTTTTGAGATATTTGAGTTTAAAAATTTTAAATGGCCGCCATTTTAAAAAAATGCATCGGAAAAAAATAATTTTTATTGTGGAAATGGACATTAGTATTATAAAGATCCATGCCAAATATGAAGTTCCTAGATCAATCCGTCACCGAAATAAAAATTATTAAGTGGAAAAAACAAAATGGCGGATAACTGGGTAAATATGCATTTTAGGACATACCTTCATAGGAACTTTTTTGCTTATTTTGACCCAATTAGTCATATTATGAAGTTTGGTGATGGACTTTAAAGACACCCTGTATATCCTCTACGCATGTAAGGAATACACTACATTATTTGGTTTGAAATAAAACGGAGTCATGAAAATAAAACATTATTTGTTTATTGAGAAGATATATTAGATCATAGACTAAAACTAAATGATTTAAATTACTTCAAATGATGTAAGAGCTAAATTGCGTATAGCATTGCAAGACTAAAATAAACACAGTTTTTGTTTTGAGCTATAGAATCAACATGTACCGTATTGGAAAGCGAGATAAACAAAAATTCATATCAAGTCAATGGCGTAGGGAATTTATACATGTTTTAACGTCATTCAAGGACTATTCAAATATTTTATTTTACAGTAAAAATTATTTTATTATCGTTGGTTGCCGGTCTTGAACAGAACCGTAAAATCTAACCTTCGGTAACCAAGTCTCTATTTTTCAATTAAATTTTTATAACAGCCAATTTTAACAAAATTAAAGGATGAACCCTATTTTGAACTGCTTTGTATAAAACGGTATGATAGAGTAGGCCTATACATATACTTTGACTTTACATGATATTTTGGCCGATCCGAAATGAGTTTAGCGATAGTCATAGCAACAATCACGCCCATCTCTATTCTCTAGTTAACTCTCTACTAGAAATGACCTTGCACTAATACGATTACGATATTATACAGCCAATACTTAGTTATTTTGACTTTGATATTTTTGGCTCTAATGCAACGAATTTTGTAAATTTATAGCCAAACTAAGGTTAGGATCTTAATATATACTGTTTGAGAGGAGTAAAAACCGCAATTCTTTGTCATTTACCCGACCGATTTTAAAAACGATATTTTTAGTAAGAAAAATCGATCTCAGAAAAATATCGTCTTGAAAAAATCGATGTCAAAAAATCGATGTATCGAATGGTAAAAATCGATTTTTCCGAAAAATCGATTTTATTTTGCCATCACTATTTTGTACTAATGAATTTAGGTTATGCCTACAAAGAAATGAGGTTAGGGCTTTGTTGTGATTGTAACGGAATGCCAATGCATGACATCACCTTGCCACCTGTGGTGACACTCCCACACAGTTGTCAATGGCTCGGATAGGAGAGGAATTTTTTAAGTTAATTTTGCTCACCTTTTCCTCAAATTGTCCATAAACTTTTCTAGGGTTATTTCGTCCAAAAGGACGAAATCCCTGATTCCAACTTCCTCCCTCACCACCATCGTTGTGGTTCTCGATTCTCGGCACTGACACTAGCACTCGCCTCTCCTCTCCACTGCAGACCAGTGTTTCCACTCGACAAAAACTAATATCCCGCTGGCCCATCAAAAAAATCCCGTTTTATCCCGCTAATATGTATCAAAATATCCCGTTTATCCGGAAAAATCCCGTTTTAATTATACTGCACGTAGAACAGCCGTTTTCTGGCCTGTATTTAGTCCACAAAGTCGGCGTTTTCTGTAGCATTTTAAAATTGCACCGAAAAAGTATCTGTTAATTTTTTCCGTGCGCTAACCTCAAAAGTTGTTTTTTTTTCTTAAGCAAAAATCATACTAATTCAAATCAAATATAGGGTCAATTGGGGTCAATGTAAAAAAAAAAAAAAAAAAAAAAAAAAACGACTTTCCTTTATAAGGAACATAAGGAATATTATAGGAAGATGGAAGTCAACTGATAAACGTGTTGGATCTAAACAGAAAATGAAATTTGAATAAATTTGCTTTAAAATAAGCTATCCATTTTATTTTTTTGCAGTATGATGAAAAACGTTGTTTATCACTCGGATGGAAAGTGTTTTTTCTGTGCTTATTGAGCACAGACAAAAGCCACTTTCCGTCCTAGTGATGAAAACTACTTTTTGCTTTTCCATTATAAAAAGAACACAATGATATAACGTTAATAATTGAAGAGTAGGCCTAATTCATGTTTACCAAAGTCATTGGTTGGCAAATAATCTCTACTTTTAAACGTTATGCTGCTAACTACATAGATCATTTATGACTTCTCTTGAAATATATTAAATTTCTGAATATTTATATGATATAACTAAGCCTGCAGTCATACATGAAATAATGACGGTTACCTATAGAACTCCTTTTACTTAATTTTATACTATGTCAGCTATACTCTTTCTAAATATCTTCATTATCAATTTCATCAAACATAGGTAGAAGAAAAATATATGGGCTCAAATAAAATTACTCAAATATCTTTCAACTAAAATAGAATCCTTCGATTTTCCTGAAGAAAAACGTATATTACTTCATTAAAATAAAATAACACAAATGTAAGTATTTAAATATGCCTTGTTTGAAATTTATTTATCTATTTTAGTCTTCTAGTGGCATTTCTTTTCTTACCTTTTACTATTGGCGAAAATAGAGGTCCTAATGAACAAGAACCACACAAGCTAAACTTTTAAGCCTAAAAACTCGAAAAGGCCTTTATCATATTAAAAAATATAAAGCATGAGTTTATATGTACAGAATTGGGAAAGTAAGGAAAGTAAAAAATTTATGGTTTTAATTAAATAGAAAAAATATGTAAAAAATATTTTAATACTTAGGTATAGAAAAAACAATCAAATGATACAATACATATATTAACCGTGATAAGCTTTATCTACAGAAAATTTGTCATTAATTTCCCTGACCATTTACTATCGATTTCCCTCAAAATCATGATAGGCTACAATATATTACATAAAAAATTTTAATATTAGGTAATTTAATCCACAGAAAAGAATGGAATATTTATTACGATTTGATTACAGTAGAGTGACTAATCTTTCAAAAGTATAATATTCAAAAACGTTTTTGATTTAAATTTCTTGCATCCGGTGTACTTGAAGTGCTTGGGACAGGATGTACTTTGTTCTATATACATTGCTTTACAGTACATCATGTTTACATCAATCTATTCAAGATTCTGGGACAAAAAATTTTCTTGGAGACAGATAACAGATGCTATGATGCTACGAACTTTTTTGAAACTTATTCGTAGATTCCATTCCATTGGTTCGTTGACCGACCGTCTTCTCCCTGTCCAAACAGAAAGTTAAACTCTCCTACAGAGTACGAAATATGTATTTCGCAATTTTTCAAAATAGTATAACAAGCACATTCTGTTTGTTTGCACATTTTTGCAGGAAATTGTGTGAGAAAAAAATCAATGAATCATCAGCTGTAATTTTTTTGTTTGTGCTGCAGTTGTATTACGTAAAATAAAAGTTGTCTGTAAATTTGAAATATCCCGCTAAATCCCGTTTTCCTCTTCATAAAAATCCCGTTTTATCCCGCATCCCGTTTTCATCCCGCTCAGGGTCTAAAAATCCCGTTAACGGGATAAAAATCCCGCGAATGGAAACACTGCTGCAGACTGCACAAACACAAACTAGACAGCAGTGTTACCACTTTTAGGGCAATTACCCTTTTTAGGATAATTTACTGGTCGTAGGGTAATTTTTAGGGTAATGATAAATTTAGGGTAATCTTAGGGTAAAATTATGCATATAATCAACATTTTATTGAAAAACATGAAAAATTATTTCATTTTTCGTATTCGTGGCTACTCATCACTCAGTTTTTATTATACTCATCAATGAAAAATTATTTAGAAACATGAAGCATAAATTATTGTAAAAATCTAACAGAATAACTTAATCATTTTTTTATTTAAATACGAAAATGTTAGTATACAGCCCACCAGTATAGGATATTACAGTTAACCTTTAAAATATATATATACAAATAATTTATTAAAATAAATTACACTTTCTTCCCACTGGAAGTTGCACTTATGTACAAAAGATAACAGACAGTGAATTTGGTTTCTTTTCTTCTAAAATTAATAAAAATAACAATATTAAAAATTCTGAATCTTCATGGATTGTTGTTGTATAAGTGGTTGTGTAATATTGTTATGGAGTGTTTTATTATATTAATTGACAATTTTTTGTGAATGTTTTTATCAATTTTAAACTTTTTGCAAAATTCAACGAAAAAATTTGGGATTGTTCCTCTTGAACCCAGGAACAGGCCTATAACAGTAATTTCATTGATCTGGTATTTTTCTTTGTAATATTCTTTAGTAGAGTTATATATTCTTTTCTTCTCTTCGTCTATAATAATAAGTATTATTTGTAAGTTACTGGAAAATTATAACTAGTTAATTTTAACTTACAAGAAGAAATAAAATAACACTTATAAGTTATAACATAATTAATTGTAAGACGATAACAGATAGGAACCTTTAATTAAGGTGATAATAACTTCATACAACTTTTTAACAAAAGGTAAAAATAAAAAAGTAAAAAATATCAGAGAGGAGGTAACTTAACCTTTATTCGGACATTGCAAAAGCCCTATTTGGTAACCTTAGGTAACTGTTAGTTGTGTAGGAATAACTTATATGAGAATGATGACTAGGCAAAGACATAAGTTAATAATAATGAATCTGGAAGATATACAAAAATTAGCCTTAAACTTAGTTATATTTAAGAGATGAAGCATTAGAGTAGCCTAGAAATTTATTAGGTAAACAGGCCAGAAATTCTGTGATAAAGATAGAAATTTAAAATAATAAAAACAGTAAAGGTTTGTAGTTTAATAGCCATGCACACAAAAAAATGCTTTAAATTTGGTGTTAATTATTTTATTATATTTATTTTGATTTATTTAAGCATTATTAAATCTATTAAACTACCTTTCTCTTATTTTAGGTGTTTTATTATAACAATGGCACTAATTATTAAGCTTTGGGGTTTTTTTAGGGTAATTTAAAAAGATTTATAGTAATTTAGGGCAATTTTTCCTCCTGTTTAGGGTAAAACTATAGTTACGAGGTGGCAACACTGCCGTCAGGCTCGTTCGTTGGCTCAGGCTAGGCTCGTTGGTCGTTACAGGCGTCTATTTCCTTCCGTTGTCATTTTGTGGGAGGACAAATTCGGAGGAGGAGTGGGGGCAGCACCGACAGTGTGACCAACGCCGCAAATACCACGTACGGCCATCACCATAGATATATACTAATACAACTGGATAGGTAACTGAAATGGCGGAATAGCGGTAAAAACGAGCCGGCTTCCCCCACCACTAGCCAGTATTGCCGCCGCTGCGCCGCCGCCGCGCCGCGCTGAATAACAGCTGACATGATTGTTGTCGGCGCGTCAGCTGCATTCTTGTTTGTTTACATTCTTTTAAATTTTCAATTATGCTTATGATGATGAAAGATGTTTCTGTACTGTGCAGCTTTTTAATGTATTAGTGAACATTCCAAAGGCTGAAATTTATCATTTCATAAGTAAGAAAGACTAAAAAATACAGTATTACTACTGTAGTTTATTTAATATATTTGTTTATTTATTTAAATTACAGTACACAATTACTCGCACAGGGTTGGTAACACTGACCACGAATACTGGCTAGTGGTGGGGGTAACGGCTCGTTTTCGCAACATGGAGTTATCGATCCAGTTGTATTAGTATATATCTATGGCCATCACGGACAATACTGAACATCTGAGGACCGTGTTTATTGTTAATTAAGAGATACGCATACAAAAGAATAATACCAAAGGTCGTTATTATTAATAAATTTAAATTAATTAATTTTTTAAAATTAGAACAGTTAGTGGATTTTTTATGTTTCCAAATTAAAATTTAAAACTTATCCGTTAGTTCTCATTAGCATTGAAGAGTTACGGCACTGTATATAATACCCAATCACCGGCGGTGAATCGAGTAGCTGTCTGTGGTTGAGTGTTTTCTCATTCATATCTTCTATTGAATTTTTATTGGTCCAATGGATTCCTCGGTGTGTGTTCGTTATATGATTACTGGCCTGAGCTCTGACAAGGGAATTGCCTGTGATGTCTGTGAACGCTGGTTTCATGTGGCCTGTATCGGGATGCCCTCCTCCGAATATAAACGCTTTGCAGAGGACGACTCTAGGAAATGGCAATGCAACCGCATTGATTGTAATAATGGTGTAGCTAGTCAGGTGGTGTCCAACAACATCCTTGAAACTATACTGTCGAAAATAGATACCCTTGCTACACGATCCGATCTGAAATCCTTATCAGATGACCTCTGTACTATTAAGACTGATGTGGCCAACTTATCTTCATCTCTCTCAGAAGTCTTGCCACGCATGGCCAGCGTTGAAAAGGATGTTATTGCTCTTAAGAAAGAGATTGAAAATATTAAAGCTGCCCCTGGTTTAGAGATAATAGAAGATACTATTAGAGAAATGAACGAACGTTCTAGATGCCTCCGTAACATAATAGTATATGAACTCCCTGAGTCGAAATCTAAGGAAGTACGGAGTAGAAAGAAATATGATTCTGAGAAAATCTCCCTTTTATTCTCAGAGATATGTCAGGATGTTGTTACAGATGGTATCAAGACGTTTAGACTAGGTACATCGTCTAAGAAAAATGATGGCCCCCGCCCACTGAAAGTTTTTCTTAAAAATGAGTGTGATGCAAGAAGGCTGATTGAAAGTTTTGAACCGGAGCGGATTAGAGCTCTTGATGAAGTTTTCTCCAGAATATCATTGGGCAGAGATAGAACAAAAAGGGAGCGTGAACACCTAGCAAAACTTAGGGACCAGCTTAAAGAAAGAGGCAATGCTGGAGAAAGTGACCTTAAAATTAAATATGTGCACGGAGTTCCTTCTATTGTTAAGAAATCAAAAAACGATTAATCTCCAACGGTCAGAAGCCTATTTGCATGCTTTACCAGAACGTCAATGGCCTTAGGTCAAAACTGTCTACTCTTAAATTGATCGCGCCTCTGTGGTCGTATGATGTCATTATTTTTAGTGAAACAAATCTTGATTTCCGCATTGGGGATGAGGAACTTGGCTTTTCTAATTTCAATATCTATCGCAGAGATAGAAATGAGGAATCTAGTATGAAGACTAGTGGTGGTGGAGTATTGATTGGGGTGAGCAAGGAGCTCAAATCTTGGATTGTCCCGGCTTCAACTACCCAGTTGGAATGTCTTTTTGTCTCTATCAACTGTTTAAACTATTGTGTTGTCATCTGTGCTGTATACATCCCTCCAAGCTCTCCTCCTGGTATGTACGCTGCATATTGTGATGCTGTGGAGGAAGTACTATCAAATCTCCCCTCCAACACCGAACTAATGTTAATTGGAGATTTCAATCTACCTAGGACGGATTGGCTGAGCATGAGGATGGGTGAGGAGTTTAGTCTGGGCTCTCAGTATATTTTTGATCTTTCCGATGCTTGGAACCTACAGCAGTGTAATAAGATCAGAAACGAACGAGGTGTAATTTTGGACTTGGTTCTCTCCTCAATTAATCAGATGACAGTACAACCATCTAGTGAAGTGGTGCTTCAACAGGATAGACATCACCCTGCATTGGATATCGACTTCAGTTTTCATACGCCAGAGGATATTAAGAAGATTGGTCGCTGGAAACGTGATTTTAACAAGTGTGATTTGGATCGCGTCTTCTCGTGGATTCAGCAAACACCGTATCCCCTGGAGTGTGAGGACATAGAGGCTACTTTTGGGGACTTCTGCCTACGTTTAGAAGAAGTAATAGCTGAAAACTCCCCTTTGAAGTTCATTGGCGTCAGTGTTTTTCCTCGGTGGTTTAGCAAGGAATTAAAGGACCTTGTAATTACGAAAAAAATTGCACACAAAAAATTCAAGAAAACAAAGAGAGTAGAGGATTACTTGAGGTTCTGTGGTCTAAGAAGGGAATGTAACGTACTTGCAAAGCGGTGTCACTCGTCCTACATTGACAGTCTCAACATGGGATTGCAGGAAAATATTAAAGTATTTTGGGCTCATGTCAATAGCCAAAGGCTAAATTCAAATGCACCTTCTAAAATGAGTTTGGATGGTGTTACCTCAAGCAATCCTTCTGAAATGTGCGATCTCTTTGCCCGTTTCTTTTCCTCTGTGTATCGCCTCCTAAGAAACCTTCCAAGTCACTATGACTTCCATTATAATGTGAACTTGTCTTCTTGTTTTGTGAGCTGTGTTGAGATGGAGAAGAAGCTGGAGTCTCTTAATCATAATAAGGGTCCAGGCCCTGACTCAATTCCACCAAAGGTCATAAAATATTGTGCCAGCCCTTTAGCCCCTCATTTAACTATCTTCTTTAATCTCTTGATGGAGCGAGGCATTTTCCCAAGAAACCTCAAGAATGGCTATATTACTCCAATCCACAAGTCAGGGGATGTATGCGATGCTCGCAACTACAGACCTGTTGTCATTCAGTCATGCTTGGCGAAGGTTTTTGAGAGTATTGTTCTGGACTCTTTATCTTTCAACTTCAAGACTATCATTACACCTGAACAGCATGGATTTTTCCCGGGAAGGTCAACTTCAACTAATCTGGCAGTGTTTCACTGCAACATCATGCAAGCTTTTGGTAGAAATAATCAAATTGATGCGATCTACCTGGATTTCGCCAAGGCTTTTGACTGCATCAGTCACATCCACCTCATCAAGAAGCTTGAAGCCTTTGGCATCCAGGGTTGCCTGCTGCAATGGTTTGGGAGTTACCTTGCTGATAGACATCTTTTTGTTAGGTTCGGTGGAGCAATATCTGACCCAATACCTGCTTTGTCGGGAGTGCCTCAAGGTTCCCTGCTGGGACCGGCATTGTTTAGCCTGTTTGTCAACGACATTGGACTGAAGCTCTCGTCCCGGTTTTTGCTATTTGCCGATGATGCCAAAATCTTTTCGGAGATCACCTGTTTTGAAGACACCTCAAGTTTGCAGAGGAATTTGGATGAAATTGTCAATTGGTGTGTTCGAAATGATATGGACCTGAACCCGTCTAAATGTTTTGTCGTCTCCTACACTAGATCCCGCTCTCCAATTATTGCGGACTACATTATTCACAGTAATATTGTCAGGAGACTGGAAAGGGCTAAGGACCTTGGAGTTGTTATGATACCGA
The DNA here is from genome assembly GCA_030545055.2 of Neoaliturus tenellus. Taxonomy (NCBI): domain Eukaryota; kingdom Metazoa; phylum Arthropoda; class Insecta; order Hemiptera; family Cicadellidae; genus Neoaliturus; species Neoaliturus tenellus. The sequence goes on along the minus strand of CM061532.1, from coordinate 43,235,458 downwards.
ACCTCGACCCTGGAGAACATGTGCTACATGTTTCAAAGAAGGCCAGCAAGTCTCTAGGTTTCGTTATGAGAGCATCCCGGGATGGGCTATCGGTTGACTCTTTGAGGCATCTCTTTGTTTCTTTGGTGAGACCTCATTTGGAATATGCTTCACTAATATGGTCTCCCTATCACAAAAATGACATCGAGCTCCTGGAAAGGATCCAGCACCGATTCTTGAAGGCTGTGGGAGTTCGAATGGGTTACAACTATTTGGATGTGCCTGTACTGGATCTAAGAATGTCCCTCGAGTTACCTCTGCTGGAGTCTAGAAGGATGTATTTGGACCTGATGTTTCTCTTCAAGCTCCTGAATGGCCCAACAGACTGTGCTGAACTGTTGAGAATGATAGACTTTCGTGTTCCTAGAAATACCAGATCCCAGGAACTGTTCGGAAAGCCACTCCACTACACTGCATACAGCTACCACAGTATCATCCCTCGTTTGCTGAGATTTGGTAATACCGTTTCCCCGCTGGTTGATTTTCTTGGTACGTCACCGCATGCCTTCAGAAGAAAAATTTTGTCTCTGAACTGTTGTAATGTTTATTGTTAGCTTGTAATATTTTCTTGTTGTTTAGTAGTTAAATTGCTCGCCCTTTTATTTGTTTCTATTATTTAGTGAAACATCTTTGCAATTGTATTATTGTAGTAATTCACTATTTATGTCTTTGCACGTTTCTATCTTAGATTGGCATGTAATTAATTTATTGGTTCATACAATATTGTAAATAGCTTGCACGTAATTTATTGTATTTTTCATATTTATTATTGCTCTTTCGCATTGCTTAACTGTAGAATATTATACTCACTTATGTTTTTGCATGTCTTCCACGAATATTCTCTTTTGATTCTGTGTTTTTTTAGTGTTGAGCATCTTGGATATCACTTTAGTTTTGTATTTCTATTTATAATTCATGTTATATGTTGTTATTATAATGTACACATTGATGTAAATGGCGCTGACCGTTGGTAATAAATAAATAAATAAATAAATAAATAAATGTACTTCCGCGACAACCCATGATGTAATAGGCCTATACAATTTAGAAGAGGAATATTTTCAGAACAACCGTAAAACAAATACGTTTTAATTAATTCTTCAGATTTCTAATAATATTAACTTTTGTTGTGTTAACACAATAAAATAATTAATATTACAAATTAGTAAAATAAATACGTTTTAAATTAATTGTTCAAATTTATAATAATAATAACTTTTCTTGTGTTAACACAATAAAATTATTAATATTAGAAATCTGAAGAATTAAATTTAAAACGTATTTGTTTTACGATTGTTCTGAAAATATTCCACCTCTAAATTCTATAGGCCTACATCGTGGGTTGTCGCGGAAGCACATAAACTGATAAGTTTTAAATTTTAATTTTAAAACATAAAAAATCCACTAACTGTTCTAATTAAAATAATTAAATAATTTAAATTTATCAATAATAACGACCTTCGGTATCATTCTTTTGTCTGCGTCTCTCTAAAGCCGCGTCCGCATTGGCCGAACATGTTCGCCGAACAAAGTTCTTCATCCGAACTTTTGTTTGTTTGTTGCTAACCATTTAGTATGTAAATCATGTGGCCGGTTAATTGTTCTTTAAGAATGTTTGTTGATTTTTGTGTTCGCCGAACAAGTTCGCCACGAATGTTCGGCCAGTGCGGACGCGGCTTTAATTAGCCTAATTAACAGTAAACACGGTCTTCAGATGTTCAGCACTGTCCGTGATGGCCGTGCGTGGTATTTGCGGCGTTGGTCACACTGTCGGCGCTACCCCCACTCCTCCTCCGAATTTGTCCTCCCACAAAATGACAACGGAGGGAAATAGACGCCTGTGTTGGTCGTTGGCGTTGCTGTCAATTGAAGAAAGATGGCGGCCGGCCCTATTGCCGAACGCAATCAAGGTAAAATCAATATATTCACTTATTAACTCAGAATTCTGCTTCAGATTAATTTTTGGAATGTTACAGGATTTCTGTAATAATAATTTATACTTGTTTCTAAGTTGCCATACCAATAATTCTTAATAATTGTCGTTTGCTCTAGTCACGATAGGTTATGTTTGTTATCCATGAATTTAAATCAATTTACAACCAACAATAACTTAATAGAGATAACCCTTAGTCGACATTTTGATATTATCTAAAAATTTCACTAGATCTAGAATCAATTAGGACTAGTTTTAAAAAAATTATTCTATAACTGAAACACAGTGTTGGGGAGTAGCGGCTACTTTTTTAGTAGTCGGTGTGTAGCTCCGCTACTTTTGAAAATAAGTAGCTTTTAGCTGTAGCGAGCTACATTTTTAGAGTGGTTGTAGCGGATTATTTAGCTACTTTACTCGCTACTTTACTTTAAATAAAACATAATAATTGTGTTTACATTTCATCATTCATGGCTTCCAAATAAACACGAGAGAAGGTTAGTCATCTGTTGTTTTTCGTTTGTTTGAATTGAAGATTACTTTCAATCCATTGCGATCACCTGACACTCCAACTGAGTACCATAACCACAAAATGACAATCACCAATCTTGTTCTCTTTTGTGTTTGCTGACCACTAGATGTGCCAGTATGTTTATCAGCAGAGACTTTCAATAAACTGTTAGATTTGTTCTTAAAATTTTTGTTTTTATTAATAATATTACCGGTACATATTACGTTCGCTACCAGACGCCGCATATAGCATATGCGGCGGTCAGACCATTCCCTCAGTCTACCAACAAAATCATGGACTTCCCTGTAGACTGGTTCTAGTGGTTGTGACTTATGCCACAGACCATGAATAGAATCTGTTCAAAATTAGTCAACTGTCCAGTGACGTCAGTGATCGTCCTAGCCACAGACCAAGCGCCGCACACATGCTGCGGACAATCCTGTTTACCGTGCATAAACTATCTAACCTTTAAAATAAGTTAGACTGTTCCGAAGAAATTTCGTATTTAGTATCAAGGAACAATCGCCGCAGATCTGCGGCAGTAGTCTCTTTTAATGAACCCAGCCACCGCAGATCTGCGCCTGTGTTCTTGGAGTAGAACTCGCTACCGCAAAACTGCGTCTGCGGTCTATGGTTACGATTTTCCTTAACATTGTGGTAGCAAACGTGTTAAAAACATTATAAAACAATTTTTTTTAGTTCTGGAGAAAATTTCACTTAGGCTACTGTACTGAAGATTTCATACCAAGAAAATATCTGACAGCGTTACGTTACAGGGGAGGAGAGGGGATTTAGGCTTTTGTTTTTCAGTGTCACATGGAGGCCCCTCCTCCATTGACCCTACCCCTGTAGGGTCAAACATGACGAATAAACTTGTTACGTAATATATGGACAGCCCCTAAGTTAGGATATCGGATTTTAATTTAAGCTAAGGTTTTAAGTTTTTTCCTCATAATGGTTACATTTAGACATAATTTTTTAGTTAAATCATTCAAAATAACTCTCGAATACCCTAAGACCCCCCACCCTAAAAAATATTGAATACCTAAGACTATATTGTCAGATGGAAATATTATCAGATGGAGAAATCCCCTGCCACTTCCATGCAGCTTTGTTCCCACCTTTCCTGTGCCTTCAGTTGCAAACCAGATAGTATAAAAGGCCCATAAAGTTTGTTATTTGGTTCCATTTCTAATCAATGTTTTCAATTTTCTGTTTATCTAGGCTATCTACTCAATATATCCAATAGAACCCTTTACTGTTGCGAATTTAGACACTTTTTGGATTTCTGTTCAGTAGTAAACTTATGGGCTTCTCATTCATCAAGTTACCCTTATAAGTCTGCAGTACCTCCGCTATTTTAGTATTTTGTCCCATAAGAACAATGTTAAATTCAAAACATTAATGTGAGTTTGTTTTTTGTCAGAAAATTTCAAATAAAATCTCATTTTATATCTTACCATAGTATCTTTCATTTTACGTGATAAAAGATTAATTATAAAAATCATCCACTCGAATAAAAAAAAATTTCATTACATTAACACCATTTTAAACCATGTTAAACCATTTTAAGGGGTTTATTAAAAAAATTGTCCACGTCATAAAAACCACCATACCATTATGGTGAACTTATTCAAGTTTCATGTGAATCCGATGCAAGATTATTGAGATAAAGTGTTTTAAAGACACCTATAATTAACATTGTTCTTATGGGAGTAAAAATCCAAGATGACGGAGGTAGTAAGACTCTTAATGATTGTCTCCAGAATATTCAAAACAGATTTTTGAGACTAGTGGGGTTTCGGCTATATCTAGAAGTCCCATTTGGCGAGGTATCCAACATAATAAATCTTCTGAGCTTGTAAACTAGACGTCCTTTAAATGCCAATTGAGGATCCTTTATGAACCAAGAAGTATGTCTAACTCAAAATGAACAACAAATATCTCAGAGAAGAGAAATTTGATGATTTTTCCCAAATAAAGATTGTAGAATGACAAGATTCTTTGCCAAACGCTTCTAATAAGCTTAAACCTCTTGTATTTTGTAACCACTATTAATGCTATTGGTAGGCTATCAGATGTACCGTAAATTAAATGAATTAATTATAAACATTGATATAAGTTTAATTTAAATTATTGAAATTAATGGTGGAAAGTGAAATTTAGTTTCGCCTATAGTTTACGGTAGGCCTACCAGTAGCCTACTATTATTCAGTTTTCATGTGTTTGTAACTGACTTGAACATTTTTTTTTGTAATTTCTGTATGATATTGCAGTAAGTATGAAATGAGATTTTGCTTGTTCCAGATGCAACGATCTATGTCGGTGGTCTCGATGATAAAGTATCGGAAACTCTCATGTGGGAGTTGTTTGTGCAAGCAGGACCTGTAGGTAAGAAAGATTAATGTTAATTCGATTTTACGAGTTAATACTTGTAAGTAAGCATAAGAAAATGATGCTACCTTTTGTTTTAATTTAACTGCTAATAAGATACTTGTATTCCCCTCAGGGGCAATGGGCTTTCCACTGTACGGGTGTTTCTTGGCGACCCCGGGGTACCTGAGCCAAGCTGTGAGACCCTCCTCACAGTTCTTCCCGAGCTAGGGCCTTTCTTCTCATCTTTCAGGTCTTAGCTCACCGTCTTTATTCTTTCCTGAGCTAACCTTGCTCACCTTCTTGTTTTCGACCCCGAATCAAGGGTGTCTTTCCACCTTCTTTCGACCGGCGCACGCTGGGTGGTCCTGGGAGTGTCCCTGTTGTGTTGCAGGGACTGATGTGTGCCTCGCACTGCCGATGGTCTCCTCCAGTGTGTCGTCAGAAGCCAGCCGCTTCGGACCTTAGTCAGGAAGTGCGGCATGGATGCAGAGATCGGACTCTGCATTGCCACGGTGCGACCCCCAGCACGTCCGGCACATTTCGTGTATCGGTGCTGGGCAAACGGAGGTTTCGGGCCCCAGAGTCCTGGGGTAGGGGTGTCTTATCTCCTACGGGGGGTAGACCTCCGAGGGTGTACCCGCTCCCGGCCAATGAAGGGCCGCCTCTTGCCGCACGATGCGCTGGTGAAACAAAAGTATGGATTTTCAAAACCAAAACACGAAATTAAAGGAGAATGAGCAGGCCGCCTTTAAGCGCAGCTCAAAACTGCAGAGGTCTCCGACCTCGAAGACTGGGACGCCGACGGGGGGAATTAAAGCCTCCCCTCCGCCGATCCCGTTCAAGGCTGCTGGTGTCGCCGGATCGTCGGCCGTAACCGGAAAGGAGAAGGATGAGGTTAAGCTGGGTATGGGGGTGACTGAGCCGGTAACACCTCTAGCCGAGATGCAAGGAATTCCTCCCAGGAAGAGCCCTCTTTGTCCGGCATTCGAGATGCAAATGCTTCGGCAGCAGCAGGACGATGCCAACGAGGAGGAAAACCTGTCCCTGGAGAAAATGAACGATCTTTTGAAGGAGATGGCAAAGGCTCTCCTTATTCAGAAGAACGTCAACAAGGCGATTAAGGACGGAATTCCGAAACTCGAGGATTTCCTTGGCGAAATCGAGGAATGCCGGAAGATCAGGCTGAAGGCAATGAAGCAGGAGCGCGACGTTGTGAACCGAGTTATGTCTGCTTCGCCTCAAGCTCATCTGGCTGAGTCCCAGACTCAAGCCAGAAAGCGAAAGAAGAGGCAGAGCGGTTCTTCGCCGGGAAGCCCTGAGCTTGTTGAGGTGGACTCGGTGCCGAGACCGGTTTTTGTCACTGCATCATCGCAGACATCTCCTGTCCAGGCTACTGAGTCCGCCCCGGGCGCTGCCGTGATTCCAGCGGCTACTCCTGCAGAGGTTCCTGCTCCGGCGGCTAATCCTGCCTTGGCAGCAAACTCTGCCTCAACACCTTTGGGGGGCTGGAAGACGCGCCTGTCTAAGAAAGAAAGGAGGAGGCAGAAGCAAGTGGAGGTGGCTTCGAAAAGTGCGTCGAGGGTGGAGCGGACGCAAGTCTCAAACCCGGTTGGGGAGGCCTCTGGCAAGTCTGTCAGAAAGCCTAAACAACCCAGGCCTAAGAAGCCCAGGACGGAGGCAATCTTGATCAAGCCCTTAGGGGGGCGATCTTTTGCCGATGTTCTGGGTCAGATTAGATCGCAGGCCAAACCGGAAGAGACCGACACCGTTATCAAGTCTATTCGGCGAACCCAGAACGGGGATGTCCTCCTCGAACTGGGGAAGTCGAGTGACAAGATTGGTTTTGCCGCTTCCCTCAAGACTGCACTTGGGGACAAAGGCTCAATCAAGGCCCTAGAACCGAAGTGTTCGGTCGAGATTCGGGACCTTGATGCCCTCTCCACCGAAGAGGAGGTGACCCGTGCGATCCAGGTGGCACTCCCGGAGATACCGGCTGATGGAGTGAGGGTATGGCTGACTAAGCCCAACCGAAGTCAACTCCGGATGGCTGTTGCTGAGATGGGCGAAAAGCACGCCAATAAGCTGCTTAGCCTTCAGCACCTCAGAGTCGGTTGGGTCAGTTGCAGGCTCAAACGGAGGGTGGTAGTTTCGAGATGCTTCCGCTGTCTCGGTTTCGGCCACTCCTCCCGAAACTGTAAAGGGCCCGACAGGAGTGCCAACTGCTTCCAGTGTGGAAGCCAGGGCCACAAACGTAAGGAATGTTCCTCGAGCCCCTCCTGCTTCCTCTGCAAGGATTCAGGCTCCAGTGCCCTCGGTCACTTACCCGGGTCTGGTCAGTGCGGTGCCTTCAGAGCCGCACTTGAACAGGCAAAAGGCAGCGGCCGGTAATTCGCATCCTCCAGGCCAACCTTCATAGATCCTGGGGAGCTGATAACCTTCTAGATCAGCTCGCCCGAGAACTTGGTGCTGACGCGCTCCTTATCAGCGAACAGTATTGGGACAGAGACCCAAACATTTGGATCTCGGAGAGCCTCGGTACTGCTGCATTTTGGGCACGTAATACACGAGATGTCTTGGTGCGGAGTCACGGGCGCGGCCGAGGATTCGTCTGGGTTCGGTGTAGGGACGTGACTATCTTCAGTTGCTTCAGGATTTTTAGATCAAAAAAAGAACTGTCTCAGTTTATTTCAGAAAATAAACTATCATTGAAAATTGAAGATTTTAATTTTTCAAATAAATTAAAAAATCAAAGTGTTCAAAACTCATCTGATAAAGAATTAATTGCAAGTAAAAGTATTGAAAACCCCAATCAGAGTAGTGCAATGTCTAGTAATGAAAGTTTAAACCTGGAATCGATAAATTTTAAATCTAAAAGTATATTAAGTAGCACAGTATTATCTGACTCTACACTAAACGACTCCTCTTCCAATCTTGAACCTAACAACAATCTACATCAACAAACGATTAATTCTACACAAGATGCTTGTACACAAACTGAATCTAATAACAGGATTATTCATGCCATGAATGGGTGGCTCCCAGATGAAACCATTTATTTGTATTTAAAATCCATTGTTAACTCAAAATTAGTTGAAAAAGACATTCACTTAATTGAACCTGTGGTTTGTCAGCTTATTAAGTGTATGGAAAATTGTGATTTTCTTAGTCTCTTATCTTTGGAAAACAAGTCCTATATAATTGTGCCAATAAATGATGCTGGAGCCGTTTTGAAAGAGGCTGGTCAACATTGGAGCCTTTTATTTTATGATAAACAAGAAAATACATTCTATTATTTTGATTCACTTAAATTACTTAACCTAGAACATGGGAAAACGGTTTCTGACAATCTTAGTAAGCTTATCATGCCTCAAACAGAGCCGTCCTTCAAGATTGTCGACTGCCCGCAGCAAAAAATGGGAATGACTGTGGTGTCTATGTATTATTAATGATCGACTGGCTTTTAAGAGCTGCAATCAATGGCTCAGTCACTCAAAATATTAAGGGCTGTAAAGATTTTCTAACAATTAATGAGAAGGACGTCAAAGCAAAACGAGCTCAACTGGCTTACCTGAGCCAATTTCAGGACCAAGAGGAAAAAATCACGAAAATTTTAAAAATAACTTTATCCAAACCTGAAATCAAATCTTCTATAAATCTCAGTGAAAATGTATCAAATAATATTCAAGAAACTCATAATTGGCCAAACGACCCTACTTCACACTTAACTGAAAATCAGAAAGGTGAAGAGGAATGGTTGACAGTTGGTAAAAAAAGAACCAAAACATTAAACAACAGGAGCTTTCAAAACAAAGAGAAGGGGGTTTCAGTTTGAAAACATTAAACCAGTTTAAAGCCTTAGAAAATAATGAATACTTTTTTGGAGGAAAAATATGATAACCCTATTGATAAGCCGATCCTGAAGAAGATAAGGGAGCATGTGAGTTATAATAATAATAACAGTAGGCCTAGTGAAAAAGGTCTTTTGATTCCGAGAATGAAGGTGACTTTCTGCTCGGATAGCCAAGGTAGTTGGGTATCAACCAAAGTAAATAAACTGAGTAAAAATAAGATCAATGTTTTCGGATATGTTCGAGCGAATACAACTCTAAGTCAGGTAATTGAATCATCATCTATTAACAACGACACAAGTCCTGCAGTAATTCTAGGAGGAAGCAATGATAGCCTCAATAACAACTTCAAAGATATTTATTCTAATTTAGAGAATTGATTCTTACTTCAACCAGCAAAAATAGACCCATTTTTCTTTTTACTATTCCACCAAGGCATGATAAACCACTTAACCATACAGTTAACCAGGAATTGACTAATGTAAACAATTATATTATTGAACTAACAACCAGGCTTAAGAATGTCTTTTTAATAAATCTTAACTGTTTAAAGAGTTACCACTTCACTAAACACGGGCTTCACTTGAATGAACAGGGTAAAACTAAACTAGCTTATCTCATAATAAATGTGTTATCCCGCTGGTCAAGAAATATTAACACAACAAATGACATTTTACGCAGCAGTGATGGAATTCAAGTGATGGAAGCGCACATGGGGGACATAATCAGCAACCTCAAATCCAACAGTGACATTGCATTTGCTAACTGTATCTCTGGTGATTTCAAAGACACCAGACATATGTCTGCAGGTGTTGCAGTACCTTTTAGGCAACAATTTGGTAGGCCAAAACATTCTGAAATCATAAATAGTTACTTATCCTTACAAACTTCACACAACCAGGCAGCTGCCTATGGCCTTATTACTAAGAAAAGCTTTATGATAAGCCTACAACGAATGATTATGACAACGCCTTCAAAAACCTGACCAACATTTTTGAAACGAAGCAACATAAAAGATTGATTTGTCCACCTATGGGGTGCATAAGAGATCGGATTTCGATAGAACAGTTTACATCAAATATTGTTAAATTTCAACGTCATACTGGTGTTCCTGTCACCATCCTAACTTACAGTGAAAAACCATATGGTTTACTAAAAAATGGTATGTTCTACAAAGATTTCATTGCAAAACTACATAAAGAAGTTAAAAAGTCCATAGAGAGAATAAATAATCAGGAAACTGCACCCTGCACAACAACACCATGCAACGAGCAATCATTGACGGGCAGTGGGGAGTCATCATTGTGAACGGCCAACTACGATTGACCTCTCGATTGCGACCCAACCCAGCGAGCAGCCGGCCAGCCCCTCACCAGTGTTGGTACCTGGTAATCTCACCTACGCCGAGAGTGTTTCAAGTGGAGATCAAGTTTGTAATAGTCTTCCTGAATTAAATAAAGTTATGAATGTAACTGCTGCGACTTTAAACTAAAAAAATCTGACAAGAAACTTGATTTTGCTTATGATGTTAATGACAAAGAGGAAATTAGTAAATATAATATTTTAATGCATTTGAATATTCAAGGAATGAATAAAAAGATCAGCGAATTAAACTTTTTTTTAAAAGATATAAAGAATATAAAAATTGTATGCCTAAATGAACATAAAATTTGCCAAGACCGTAAACAATTGTTAAATAATATTACAAATTTCAATATGGCTGATGGTTTTTTTAGAGAGAAGTCCAGTGGAGGGTCTTGTATTTTAGTTCATAAATCAGTATGTTTTAAGGTTAGAAGTGATTTATCAGTATTTAACAATGAATTTTACTTTGAGGGTTCATATATAGAGATTTGTGATTTAAATTTAATTGTCATTTCAGTGTATAGAATTCCTGATAAAAAACTGTCAAAAGTATTTTTAGATACCTTTTATGAATTACTACAGAAATTAGAACGTAATAAAGAATTGCAGAATAAAAGAGTTTTAGTTGCAGCAGACTTTAATATTGACTAGGGGGCCTGTGCAGCGCAATGCGCTGCAATTTATTAGGGTACCTGGTGATCAAACTTTGCTCCATGGTAATGAACAGAGTTACTTTGAAAAAAATTTCATTATAGTGAAGATCAGATAGAACATTATTGGTGTTTCATCGATCGATCTTCATTACCAATTCTCCAACTTCCCAATGTGATAGTGTTGAGATGTGATGCTTGTTCTTTCAGGTCTAAATTAGCTCAGATTATGTCTTTTGCCAATATGTCTTATCGCCTTTGTCTAAACCCTCCTATAAAATTTAGAATAAATTCACAGATGTTGGATCCACATAGTTCATCAAACATAAAACGTAAATGACAACAGAAAAAAATCAACATTTCATTACTCCCCGGTCCTGTATGAGTTATGCAGCACTCACTGCGGCTGTTTTTGTAGCACTACTGTATGAGGTAGTCAATGACATAGTGAATGAGTCCACATTACTATTTATGCCTAAATCCTCTTTAACTTAACTTTCCATGACATTACAAAATTTAAATAAAGAAATCACAAAAATTAAGAGAATCTACATTTTGTTGTTGTGGTCCATTTTGTTTTTAGTGGCATTTTTATTTTAGTTAAAAATTCTCTTTATAAAAACTATTTTTGTAATAAGCTTGTTTTATATACTGGAGGTAAAAAACTTTTAAATCTTGTCTCTTTTACACAGGTTTTTTAATATGTGTATCGTTCTGCATAAAACGTGTTTATACTATAATAGTAAACAAAATAGTTATTACACTTACAACGAACTATCCCTTTTCCTTGTAGTTTACAGCAGTTTGGAAACCCATGCACACAAATTTAGTGTTCTATTTCAATATTTATTTGTTACCTTTCATTATTGTTTCAATACCAGTCGAGTCGGATAACCAATAAGGCAAGCCCCTTTTAAAATTTTCAATTTCCAAAATTGTTTTCGTAAACAAAAATGAGTTTTTTATAGGGTTAAGTTACAAAACTTATTTTTGTGCCCAAATACGTGTAAATAAAACTTTCAAGCAAAATGTACCTGCTACATTTTGAGAAAAGGTTAAAACCTCAGATTAGACACTCCTCAGTAGGAAATTGTGTTGATTTTTCAGTACCAGTTCAATTTGCTTCTTTTTAGCTTTTAACATAATGTGTTTGTTTGTTTAACTATCAACAGCTGTTTTATTTAGCAATTAATTAATTAAATGGTTCCCCATGTTAATCTTATGGACAAAAATTGAACTTTGAAGGCTTCCCGTGGGCTTCAGAATTAAAATATCAAAAATCTAAAACCTTATTGCAAAACTATGAACTGAGGCCATTCTTTTGACACCTCAAACTTTAAAATTGGTCCAGAAATAAGGGAGGAGTAGTGTTAACAAAATAAGGGCATCACGTATTATATATATAGATATTAATGAAGATAACAACATAACAAATTCTTTTGAAGCATATTTAAGAAACTTTGGTTTTAGGTTAAATTTTAGAGAACCTACAAGAATTACTGGGCACTCTGCAACAGCTATTGATAATATTGTAGTAAATGTCAATTATGGGAATTGTACGTTCTCATCAAATAGTTGCTCTGATTTATCCGACCATAATATCTTAATGATAAATTTACCTAACTTGGTGAGTTTACCAAACAAATGTTTTCCAGTTAAAAAAAGGCTGTTTCCAACAAAAAAATTTCCGGCATTTGTAAAAGCATTGTCTGATAGATTGTCTAACTTTAAGTTATCATTAACTGTTGATAGTAGCTATAGTAGTTTATTGGAGATTTTTTACTATACCATGATTGAGATTTTTCCAGTTAGGAGTATTCAAAAATCTACAGTAAATACTGTTAAGTGGATTACCCCAGGTATTATTATCTCATCTAGGAGAAAGCGTGAGCTCCATGCTGCTGCTAAGTTTAGTTCAAATCCTGTTTTTATAAATTATGTTCATCAATATAAAAAAATCTTCAAAAAAGTTGTGAATAAAGCTAAACAAATTGCAAATAACAAATACATAGAGAAATCAATTGATAAATCAAAAGCAACCTGGAATGTTGTAAGAAATGAGCTAGGTATTCCTAAGAAACTCAATAATAATATTAGTTTGAATATTAAAAATAAACTTGTTTCGAATCCAAAAGAAATTGTAGAAATTTTTAACAATCATTTTGGAAACATTGTTCAAAATTTAAATGTGCCTAAAGTTAGGGATGAATTCATAAATCTTTGTTCTACCCTTATACCAGAGCATTGTTCTATGTGCAAATTTGATCCTGTTAATATTAAAGAAATAAAGCAAATAATAAATCAATTAAATAACTCACCAGCTTGTGGTTGGGACGAGATCCCAACAAAATTGTTAAAACTTACAGTTGATATAATTGCTCCAGCTATAACCCTAATTATAAATCAGGCAATGGCTCAATCTACATTTCCAAAAAAATTAAAGCTTTCAGAAATCAAACCTATCTTCAAGTCAGGAGTTTTCTCAGACATTAACAACTACAGGCCTGTGTCAGTACTTTGTACCATATCAAAAATTTTTGAAAAAGTAATAAATCTTAGACTAATGAATTATTTAGAATCAAACATTTTGCTTTCCAACAGTCAGTTTGGCTTCAGAAAAAATAGAAATTGTGAAGGAGCATTAGCAAGGCTTATCAACCAAATTTCGGGGGCTTTGGATGAGTCGCAGTATACTGCTGGAATTTTCTGTGACTTGTCTAGAGCTTTCGATTGTGTTGATTTAACCCTTCTTATTAGTAAATTGCAACAGCTTGGAGTTTGCAGGGATGCACTATCTTTAATAAAGTCTTATTTAAAGGATAGGGAAAATAGAACAGTATATTATGAAAATGACTCAAAGTACGTTTCTAAGTGGTATTCTGTTATGTTAGGCGTGCCACAGGGGTCTGTTTTGGGGCCCACACTGTTTTTAGTGTATATAAATTCACTATCAACTAATCTGAATTATGAATTCACAATTTTTGCAGATGATACCTCACTTGTTCTTAGGCATATTTCTTCTCATGGCCTGTCAAATTTGATAAATGAATCTTTAAGTAATTTAAAAAATTGGTTTCAAAATCATGGGTTACTTTTAAATTTTAATAAAACAGCAAAAATTGTCTTTAGGGCATCATATCGACAGGTAGATGTTTTAGAAAATTCTGGGCTTGATTTTTGTGAACACCATAAAGTGCTAGGTATAAATATAGATCAAAATTTGAATTGGAAAAATCACACTAATAATCTTTCAAAAAAATTAAATTCACTCAGATTTGCCCTTTCAATTTTAGCAGATTCCACCTCAATGGATACCGTTAAAGTGTCTATTTTGCATACGTTAATTCAATACTAAAATATGGTATTATACTCTGGGGTTCTGCCTCAGGTTCAAAAAATGTTTTTAAAGCCCAAAAAAGTATCATTCGTGCTATGGTAAAGGCGAAAAGGCGTCAGAGTTGTAAACCTTTATTAAAAGATTTGCAAATCTTGACAGTTCCTTGTATTTATATCTTTGAATTAATCAATTATGTTTTAAAAAACCGATATTTTTGATAAATTTAGAGCTAAAAATAATTTCAATACCAGGGCTAAATTTGTTTTTAACTATCCCATCCACAAATTAACACTTTTTGAAAAAAGCCCCTTGTATATGGCCCTTAAAGTTTTTAATAATATTCCAAATGAAATTAAGAATCTAGATTCTAATTTATTGTTATCTAAATTAAAACAATTTCTCATAGAAAAAGCTTATTATAAGGTGACAGACTTTTTTGAAGAGGGATCTGGTATTGCTTGATTGACTTGTTTTATTAGCTTACAGACCTCTGGGCCGCAAACAAGCTTTTGTATTAGAAGGAAATTCTTTTTTAATTAATTAATTTTTAATTAGGTAATTTTTTTTCTCATTGTATCTCATTAACATGCTTAGATTAAGTTTCATTATATGACAAAGCACCTGTTTTTAGCGAATTTCCCATAGGGAATAAGCTATTACCGTAGGTCTCATGGAAAGACCTAAGCCCGGGACCATGTTACTTTTTCGTTTTGAGGTGCCCAGAGACCAAAAATAATAGTCATTAAAATTTTTATATATATATATATATGTATATATATATGTATATATATATATATGTATATATATATATGTATGTGTCCCTAGACACGATAACTCTCGTAAAAATCGTCCGATCGACACCAAATTTGGTAGAGATGTGTAATCCTACGTTTATTCGGATGAGTTCGAAAACCAGACATATCGACCTACCGGAAGGGGTAGTTTTGGGGGGCTTTGTACCCCAAAAATGGGTTTTTTGCATTTTTCATATGTAAATTTTAAAAATTTTAAATTTTTATTTTGACCATTGGATTTAGCTCAAAAAAACACACAATTTAGTATTTTGAAGCTTTGCTCTATCTCCATTGGTTACCGAGATATTACAAAGTCTAAAGACAGTACATTGTCTTTTGGGGCTCCAATGTTAATCTTATGGAGAATAAGGATGTGTTAATATTTCACTTATAAACCAATATTTTTGGATGAAACTTAGTATTTAGCTTCATTTGATTGAGATTCATCCATTTAAGGTAAAAAATCTTGGTTTTTGTACTTATCATGGCAGCAAACCTGCATACTCTTTTCCCATGTTAATCATATGGAGAATAGGCAAACTCTTTTATTTATGGACAGATATTGATGAAACTTACTATATGGCTTTATATGGTCGAAATAAATTTTTTCTATGCTAAAAACCTACTTTTAGTGTCCCCCGTGGCAGCATACCTGCATACTCTTTCCCTATATCTTAAGGAGAATAGACATTTATTTCCCTATTTATGAGCACGTGATGAAATTTTGTTTACAAGTTTAGCTGGTCAAAATTAATATTACTAATTTGGAAATTCGCTGAGTACGCAGGTCTGCTGCGACGGGGGGTATTCTATGTCCTTGTGATGTAATGTAAAATGTATATGTGCTAATAAAGAATTTGAATTTGAATTTGAATTTGCTACCTCACACCCAACGAGGCCGTCCAGGACTTCCGCGACAAGATAGATAGCCTAGAGGAGTGCGTTCTCGGCACCACCGGGCATGTCGTCGTTGGTGGCGATTTCAACGCCAGGGCCGTCGAGTGGGGAATGCCCTCTACCAGCTCCCGGGCGAAATACATCCTGGATTTCATCGCCAGGGCCGGTCTTGTCATCCTCAACCAGGGCGACACACCTACTTTTCGGCGCCCCGGGCTGAGAGGCACGATCGATCCCTGACGTCACCTTTGCGTCTGAGTCGCTCCTTCCGAGGATCTCTGGCTGGAGGGTTGTGGAGGACTACACGGGTAGCGACCACCAATACATCGTTTTTGACCTGCATGATCAGGCAAATCGTCGAGTTTCCGCATTTCGGGAAGGGCCACGCCGGTGGAACACCAACAAACTGGACGTGGTCAAGTTCACCGAAGTCATCTCTCGGGGAGCGCAGGGGAATCCTGGTGAGGCTGGGGCCGAGGCATTAGTAACATCCACGATGGAACTGATCGTCTCGGCCTGCGACCAGTCTATGCCGCGAAGGAAACCCCTACGCGACAAACAACCCGTTTACTGGTGGACTGAAGAGATTGCGGAACTCAGAAGAACATGTTTAAGAACTAGACGAGCCGCCCCAAGAGCGAGAATTCCCGCAGACAGAGTTCGTAAGTCGGAGACCTATAAAGCTGCGAGAAAATCTCTCCGCCAGGCGATCAACAGGAGCAAGGCGAATAGCTGGAGGAGACTTCGTGACGACGTTGACTCCGACCCGTGGGGCCTGGGTTACAAACTTGTAACACAGAAACTCGGCGCCCGCTCTCCACCTTCCATCATGGAGGGCGCCACCATGGGGAGGATCGTCGCTGCGTTGTTTCCTGAACATCCACAGCGACCGTCGGTTGACTTCGGACGGGTAGAGGACGTTCCACTTTTCACTTTCGAGGAGCTGGAAACCTCCGTTCTCTCCCTGAAGAGCAACAAGGCTCCTGGCCCGGATGGGATTCCCAGTGAGGCTTTAAAGAAAGTATTTTCAATCAACGCTGACTTGTTGCTGAGAATGTACAACGCCTGTTTGGTAGAAGGGGTGTTTCCGGCTCCCTGGAAAACAGCCAGGCTTGTACTGATCAGCAAGGGCAAAGGTGATCCCGAGCTGCCGTCGTCCCACAGGCCTCTCTGCATGTTGGACACGGCTGGGAAGCTGTTCGAGAAGCTGATCCGTTCCCGCCTGACTTCTGCCATGGAAGCTGCCGGGGACTTATGCCCCCGTCAGTACGGCTTCAGAAAGGGACGGTCAACGATCGACGCTGTCACCCAAGTTCAGAGAGCTGTGGAGAGAACCGAGAGCCACAACCATTTCTCCCGCCGAGTAGTGCTTCTTGTTACGCTTGATGTCAAGAATGCCTTCAACTCGGCGAGGTGGGTCGATATGTTGGATGCGCTTCGCAACACCTTTCGTATTCCTGCATATCTGTTGCGGCTCATCGAGGATTATCTACGCTCTCGAAGCCTGATTTATGACACGAGGGACGGAATGCGGACGATGGAAGTCACTTCTGGCGCCGCACAAGGTTCAATACTCGGCCCGGATCTCTGGAACGTTGCCTATGACAGCCTCCTGAGGTCCGAGATGCCTGAGGAAACCACTTTGGTTGGGTATGCCGATGACGTCGCAGCTCTCATTGCTGCACGCAACCTTGAGCTGGCCCAACTAAAGTTGAACCGAGTCATGCGTGTGGTCAACACCTGGATGTCAGATCACGGTCTCTCGCTTGCTCTCAGTAAGACGGAGATTGTGATCCTCACGAAAAAGAGTCCAAATGAGTGAGTTGATTATGTAAAAGTGACATTTTGTGTGCTGTGATATTTTGAAGATTTTAAGTGAATACAGCTATAAACTAAAGGAAAGATTCATACTAAAGTAAAGTTAAATGACTTTTTGTCTTTTTCATTAGTTAATTTCATTTAGAAGTATTTTAATAAACTTTATTTAAACATTGAAAGTTTTACTCACTTGAGGTAGGCCTGTTGGGTCTGGTACATGGAACCAGTGAAATTTAAAAGACCTATCTATTCTTTAAGGAAAAGAGACTAAAAAGGCTACTGTAGTGTTTTATTCTGGACTGTGGTATTATTATAACACTAAGGATACACACACTAAGAAAAATAATAAATAAAATAAACAAATTTTTAACACAAGACAAACTACGTGAGTCAGATTGATAAGTAGGAGTGACGTGTATCAGCACACCTGACTGAACTTGATAATTCTACGTCTTGGTGTTCAGGGTCCAACTTCTTGATCCTGACCTTGACACAGCCAGCATTGCCCCAGTGGCTTATCTATCTGTCACTTATTTCCTGACTTCAAATACAGTTCTCAAACTGATGAATTTTTAAGCTCTGCCCAAAAACTGTTTTAGACATTACTGAATATCTGTGATTTGGAAAATTAAAATAGGAAATATATAATCCTATATAATATATATTTATATATATAAATACTATTATTTTATTATTTATCAACTTCAATGTTTGTGAATGTAAATATGAATAACTGAAATGCCACTGAGTCTTAAATCTGAATATTTTTTTGTTTGATTTGCATTAAGGTTTATTTATTTTATTATTAATAACAAAATAATTAAATGAAGGGTAATTCTACTTTACCCAAGGGATGGAAAAGAGAAGAAGTTTTGAGAAAACAAGGTATCAGCAAGGGAAAGGTTGACATTTATATTATTTCGCCGAAAGGAAAAAAATTTCGCTCAAAAAAAGAGCTTTCACAGTATATTACTGAAAAAAAATTAAACCTGAAAATTGAAGATTTTAGTTTCTCCACCAAAAGTTTATCAAGGGCTTATTCAAATTTAGACTCTTCAACAAGTTTAAATTCTGATAATGGCATGATGGAAAATCATCAGAATTCATCGGACTCTTTTAGCACTAGTAGTCTAAGCAGTATTTCAAATAGCAGTACATGTACTACAACTGACCTATCTGAAACCCTTAGTACTCAAAATATGTTGGAGACGCTCCCTCAATCAAGTGATTTAGTTACACTGACTTTGTGTAAAAATACTGAAGGTAGCTTGTTGAATACAAACACAAGCAATGCGGTTTTACTTGAAAATAAAACTTCTATATCGGGCGATAGTGAAAACATGTGCATGACTTTACTAGGTAATAAATGGCTTTGTGACGATACAATTCATATGTACATCAATTTAATTAGGGAAGATTTAACTCTAAAAAAGGAAACCTGTTTTTTGGATCCTGTAGTCAGCTTAGCCATTAAGATTAATGAAGATGCTGACTTCCTCTTGAAGCCACTCAATCTGCAATCGAAGAATTTTATTTTGGTACCAGTAAATGATGCTGGAGCAGAGTTGAAAGTATCTGGGTCTCACTGGAGTTTGTTGTGCTATATTAAGAGTACTAAAACATTTTACTACTTTGACTCTCTGAAGCAATGCAATCTAAATCACGCCAAAAATGTTTCTTCTAAGCTAACTCCTTATTTGCAAGCTGATAATGAAGACAAGCCGTTTTTTGTAACTGTCTTATGCCCACAGCAAAATAATTCAGTTGACTGTGGGATTTACACTCTATTGTTTATGGACTGGATGGTAAATGGTATTGTAAACAACCTTCTTCCCTCAATGATTGCTGATGGTATTTGTGATTTTCAGGTTACTGAACTGGATATAATCCGGAAAAGAGTAAATTTAGCTTATCTAACCTGCCAAAATCAGTACCAAAGTCTAGACTATAACTTAGTAAAAAGACTTTTATTCAAGGAGTTTCCTCGTATAAACATTGAAGTAAACTGTAAAGATAAATCTAACTCCAGTTCTAAGAATAGTATTGTTCCAACTATCCAACTATTGTGTCAAGTAACAACTCTACAGAAATTATTGGTTGGTCAAAAGTTACTAGTGATAATAAAGGTGGCGACTCTAATCATAACACTGTTGAAAATAAATGTATGCCTACCTTTAACATTCCTACCAAGAATAATTTTGAAGTATTGACAGAAAATGAAGAGCAAAAAAATGAAAAAAAAGAGGAGCATCAAGATGCTAAAAAGGATAATCGGAATGAAGTTATTAGTGAGCAGACATCTAGGGAACCGCTACCAAGGTCAAAACACCGTCCACAGAGAAAACCAATAGAAAATACTAACCTTAATGCTACCAATAACTTGCCTCCCCCTTTGTTGAATGACTCAATCCCTCATTTAAATACCAGTCATAGTTTAAAATTAACTTGTAACACAGTTGATTGTAAAAGTGGGCTGACAATCATTGCTGACAGTCAAGGAAGGGATCTGGCCAGCTGTGTATCCACTGTCATAGATGATAAATACAAGGTATTTGGACATATTATACCTGGAGCTACATTGGATCATATTGCTACCTCTGCCAAAGATATATCTCACACTAAGTCATACAAAAAAAATGATTGGATAATTTTAATTGGGGGTTCTAATGATATAAAACCGAACCATTCAATGAGTGATCTTAGCAAAGTTTCTGAATCAATTTTCAATACCCTAGAAAATCAAATAGTAAATTTCAGCAACACAAATTTAGTAATATCCACCATTCCTTATCGTTACGATCTTCATGCTGATGACGAAAAACATAAACTTATCTCGGAAATAAATAACAACATCAGAGCTTTAGTCCGAACTAAAAGTAACACCCACCTACTGGACTTACATCTGTTGGAGCGATTCCATCATTCAAAACAAGGCTACCACATAAACAAAAAAGGAAAAAAATTTATATCGCACACCATATGCAGTATTATTGCAAACAACATTGCTTCTTCAAACTCAAGAGTGGTAACTTTGCCTTCAGAAAAATCAATTGTATTAACAGAACAGGATATGACAGAGTTAATTAAAGAGCATTGTAAGGACAATAAGGTAGCTTTCTCACACACAATTTCTGGAGATTTCGGGCATGAGAGGCAGATGACTGCAGGGGTGGCCGTCAAATTTAGAAAAGAGTTTGGTAAGCCTTCTGTTGGGAATTGTGTTGGAAGTCATTTGGCTTACCAAAAGGTTAACAATGGAGCTGGTGTATACAGTTTAATAACCAAGCTAAACTATAACGGCAAACCAAAAGTTGCAGACTACGAGGAAGCTTTTAGGCAACTTACAGTAGATTTCAAAAAGAAAAATTTTAGCCATCTCTTCTGTTCTCCCATGGGATGCATTAAGGATAACATTCATGTGGAAACTTTTGTTAAAAACATTATTAAGTTCCAAATTGAAACCAAAGCTGCTGTGACAATTGTTAATTATGATTGTAGAATGTTAAGGAATGGATTAGACCACAACAGATTTTTAAAGAAACTGGAAGCAGCTTTGCAGCATGAAACTTTGAAGTTACCATCTGGAAATAGCAATCACAACATAAGCCTTTCTTCTCCACCATCCTCAAAGGACCTGGTGTCTAGTTTGCCAACCTGCGATCATCTCACCGTCAATGATGTAAATAGTAATTTAAGTGTAGATCAAAGAAAAAGTGTGGAAAATTTAAATTTTGCAAGGAATGTTGATCAGAATTCTTTTTAGCGAATTTCCCATAGGGAATAAGCTATTACCGTAGGTCTAATGGAAAGACTTAAGCCCGGGACCATGTTACTTTTTCGTTTTGAGGTGCCCAGAGACCAAAAATAATAGTCATTAAAATTTTTATATATATATATATATGTATATATGTATATATATATATATATATATATATATATGTATTTGGAAAGTAAGAAATTCTTTTGATAGGGCTACTAATATTATTAATATTAAGTACATTATAAAAACTGAGTACCCTTTTTCATATTAAATAATTTATTCGACAACTAGTTTCGGCTCTTTAGGCCATTTTCAAGTCGATATAAATAAATAACCTTAAAACTAAATACAACAACATCTCATCATCATATGATTACACTTATATGACTAAGTTTGGTTTCTGGTTAGTAAATTATTTCTTCTTTAGGTAATAACTATATTAAATTATTCTTATTAAATTATTATAAGGTAATAAGCTTATAATTCGAGAAATATGACGTCCATGAAATCGAACTATGCAGACCACCTTTTAAAAGCAAAACATAAATACACAAATATTAATGACGATGTGATAATACTTGACTATGAAAATAACAAAGACCGATTAAATGTTAAAGAAGATTTTTTCATATATATACAAAACAAAAAATGGCCAGACAAACTACTCAACACAACGCATGTAAATCAAGAAAATGCCATTTTTAAGAAGATTTATCAGTTCAAGTATGAAAATCAATAATTTAATATAGTTATTACCTAAAGAAGAAATAATTTACTAACCAGAAACCAAACTTAGTCATATAAGTGTAATCATATGATGATGAGATGTTGTTGTATTTAGTTTTAACTTTATTTATTTATATCGACTTGAAAATGGCCTAAAGAGCCGAAACTAGTTGTCGAATAAATTATTTAATATGAAAAAGGGTACTCAGTTTTTATAATGTACTTAATATTAATATATATGTATATATATATATATATGTATATATATATATATGTATGTGTCCCTAGACACGATAACTCTCGTAAAAATGGTCCGATCAACACCAAATTTGGTAGAGATGTGTAATCCTACGTTTATTCGGATGAGTTCGAAAACCAGACATATCGACCAACCGGAAGGGGTAGTTTTGGGGGGTTTTGTACCCCAAAAATGGGTTTTTTGCATTTTTCATATGTAAATTTTAAAAATTTTAAATTTTTATTTTGACCATTGGATTTAGCTCAAAAAACACACAATTTAGTATTTTGAAGCTTTGCTCTATCTCCATTGGTTACCGAGATATTACAAAGTCTAAAGACAGTACATTGTCTTTTGGGGCTCCAATGTTAATCTTATGGAGAATAAGGATGTGTTAATATTTCACTTATTAACCAATATTTTTTTATGAAACTTAGTATTTAGCTTCATTTGGTTGAGATTCATCCATTTATGGTAAAAAATCTTGGTTTTTGTACTTATCATGGCAGCAAACCTGCATACTCTTTTCCCATGTTAATTATATGGAGAATAGGCAAACTCTTTTATTTATGGACAGATATTGATGAAACTAACTATATGGCTTTATATGGTCGAAATAAATTTTTTCTATGCTAAAAACCTACTTTTAATATCCCCCATGGCAGCATACCTGCATACTCTTTCCCTATATCTTAAGGAGAATAGACATTTATTTCCCTATTTATGAGCACGTGATGAAATTTTGTTTACAAGTTTAGCTGGTCAAAATTAATATTACCAATTTGGAAATTCGCTGAGTACGCAGGTCTGCTGCGACGGGGGGTATTTAATGAGTAAAGTAATTTCTCCGGAGTCAACCTAGAACTTGATTATATTAGCCCTGGTAGCCCTGATAAAAACATTGTTTTTAATGATAGTTCTAAAATTGTTAACATTGCACAAGTTGTAAATTCAAATTTTAAACATAATCATGTAGAATATAATTGCATTGTCTGTGACAGGAACCATACTTTAAACTCTAAGAATTTATATAGCTATTTTGACTGGCCTGTATGCACAGATGCAATGAAAAATGAAAAGTATAATTGGCTAATGCATATTGATGTTCAAGGCGGACTTGTTACAAAACTTGATGATTTGATTATTTTATTACTAAATTCTAATATTGCAATAGCATGTCTAAACGAACATTGGCTTACAAAAGACACAATCAGTTTGTTAAATTCTATACCCAGCTACACATTAGCTGCTTATACTTGTAGGAATTCTTTAATTCACGGAGGTTCTTGTATTATTGTTAAGAGTCAATTGAATTTTGTTGAGAGACAGGATCTATGCATTTATAATGAAGAAACCATTTTTGAAGCCTCCTGTATTGAAATAATTAGTTTAAATATTTTAATAGCTTCTATTTATAGAACCCCCTGTGATAGAAATTTTGATAAGTTCATAGATAAGTTTGATTCATTTTTGACCGCAATAAAAAAGGAAATAAAGACAAAAAATATTTTTCTTGCAGGGGATTTTAATGTTGACATTTTGGAGACATGTAAAAATCCGAAACAGAAAGAAACTTTTTTGAATTTACTTGAAATGAATGGTCTCTCTGTAAATTTTTATTCCCCCACTAGAATTACACTTAAATTTAAGACATGTATTGATAATGTTATTACCAATAAGTTTAAAACTGGATGTACACCTTTCAAAATGAACTTAGAATTGGGTTTGTCTGATCATAGGGCTCTCTTTATTTCAATTAAGAAAAATAACAGCGGACATGGAAAGTCAAAAATGCATTGTAAAACTAGGGTTTTTTCAGAGAGGAATATTAGTTTATTTCTTAATATTTTAAGTAATACTACATGGCATGTAACTCCACATTACAATTTAGAGGCCAATTATGACAGTTTTCTACGTACGTATAAAAATATCTTTAATGAGTGTTTCCCCCTCAAATTTCATTCAAATCGTTGTGGGCGTGAAAATAAGAATCATTGGATCACAACTGGGATTAGAATATCTAGCAACAGAAAGAGAGCTCTATGTAGAATGGTTAAAGAGTCTAAAGATTTAGCATTTTTGTCCTATGTTAAGACGTACAAGAAAATCTTTAAAGCAGTTTGTAAAAAAGCAAAAAAAATACATAGTTCTGAAATAATAAAGAAATCAGACGATAAAACAAAAGCAGCCTGGTCAATGGTAAGTAAAGAACTTGGAATTAAGAAAAGTGCTCAAAATTTCCCAGATTTTCTCGTTGATAATAGTTGGGTTACGGATGGAAATATTATATCTGATTCATTCAACCAGATGTTTTCTAATATTCCACAAGTTTTAAATATTGTTCCCTCAACATCTCATGCGGTAAGTTTTCTACATAAAACAAAAAATTCACAACAACAGTTTTCTTTTTCTTCTGTCTCGTCCACAGAAGTGGCAGGAATAATTAATTCTATGAAAAACAAAAAATGCGCTGGTTGGGATGAAATTCCTCAAAACGTAATGAAAGCTAGTTCTAATTTTATTTGTCAACCTCTTAGTTTCATTATAAATCAATCTTTTGAATGTGGTAAATCCCATCAAAATTCAAATTTGCAGAAGTTAAGCCACTTTACAAAAAGGGAGCAAAAAATATTTTTGACAACTATCGCCCCATATCAATACTTCCTTGTTTTTCTAAAGTTTGTGAGAAAATAGTTGCTGATCAAATTTTAAATTTCTTAGAAGGTAATAATATGTTTGTAAAAGAGCAGTTTGGTTTTCGTCGAGGACAAAACACAATTTCAGCTATTGCAAATTTTGTAGACCAGGTTGTGACTGCCTTGGATGGATCACAGAGCACTTTAGGTGTGTCAGGGTGTCTAGTAGTCTTGAAAATCTGGAAAGTCTTGAATTAGTATTGAATTTAATAATGGTCTTGAAAAGTCTGGAATTAGTCTTGAATTTTCAGTCTAGTCTTGAAATTTACAAAAAAATTAACTATGTAGACACTTGCAATCGCCGATTAAGACACTCTGATAAAGATTGATAACCAGACATTCTTGTAATCCCCAATCAAAACGCTTGCAACTGCAGACCGTAAACAAAGGCCTGTTTCACATATACCCGGCTGTCGTGTGCCGGCTGTCGTTTAACCGGCTGTTGGGTGAAGCAGCATATGGGGCCGTTCATATTTGCACGACACTTGCCCGACTAGTGTCGTGGTCGGTTAATCACTACCCAGCTGCCGTGATCTAGTCGAGGGATGCCGGGCGCCCCCTCAGCAAAGGCCGGCTGCCGGTGTCGGGTAAACGGGGCGGGCTTCAGTAGTGGGGGTAGCGGTCAATGTGACTGTTCACATACAACCGGCACCTGTTGTCTGTCGTCCGCCTACGATTTGTTTACTTTTGGTTTAGTTTGGAAGTGTGCAAACTTGTAATTATGATGGAAGTAGACCTTTAAATACTAATTAGTTTAGTACAAGAGCATTAAGTCTTATGGGACAAGACATCATTTTAAAGTAATTTATTTATTAATTATTTAAACACCATTGACAATCTAAAAAATTGCATAGGCAACTTATAGCTAAATAAATACAATAATTTAGAACTTTTTGTAAAATTTTGTCTCCTCATTTTTTATGTCTTCTACAGTATTTCATATATTGTTCCCTCATAATATTTTGATGCATTGTAAATTCTTATATTTTATCTTCAAGATATTTTTTTACACTGTAGTAGCACTTTTCTTGAAGCAACTATTTAATTTTTTTAATTAAAATTGTATGGAAATTTTTCTTCTTTAATATTTTGTGGTAGCTTGTTGTAGAGTTTAGTTGCAGTATACATGAAATAATTTTGATAAAAACTTGTGTTATGTTGTTGAAACGGAAAATTTTGAGTGGATCGTAAGTTTTAAGAATTTTCATTTATTTCTAGGAGGTTTTCTGTTTTTGATGAGACAAAATTGAAAACAGAATTAATGATTCATATATATATATATATATATATATATATATATATATATATCTTATACTCTAAAACAAGCTCCATTTGTCCGGGCAAAGCTTTTTTTCGCTCCAAGGATTTTTGATTTTTTAATTGAATATGGGGGTTTTGGCCACCAGAAATCGATTGGAGTTGGTCCCATAGCTGGGAAAAATCCGGTTTTCGCGCTATAGCCCTTCAAAGTTTCCATGTTATCCTTATGGAGATTTTATTAATTGAACAAAAAACAGCTAATAACTGTTAGTAGATATAAACCAAGTGTTAAATCTTTAACCGGTAGTTTAAGAAAATTATACCAAAGTGCAGCACCCGTCGGCTTGGCGAGTGAGCGAAGCGAACGAGCTCGTCTTTAAAATGGAAGAAGGCGAGTGAGCGGAGTGAACGAGCTTTGTGTGAGAACGAAAGTAATAATTTTACCGAGCTTAAGCTCGGTCCCCCTGGTACTATATATATAAATACATGGTAATGTCAGGATTTTCCACTTTCCAAATATAGGTGTAATTAAAGAATTTTTCACTGCTATTTCTTAGGTCGTCAAAAAGAATATAAAAAGCCCCAACTTCGTTTCTTCTCGCGAAGGGTGTACCCAGTACACTCGATTCTTCCTTCTTCTTCGTTTCAACCACCTATACAAAGTAACATTGTAATTAATTGCTAGTTCACGATCAATTGTTACTCCCTGGTGGAGTGCCGGTGTCGGCGTAATGTGAACAGTGCACCCGTGCAGGTGCCGGCCAGAAATCGGGTTAACGGCATGTCGGGTAGATGTCGGGTATATGTGAAACGAGCCAAACGCTCACGATTCTATTAAATAATATGTAAAATTCCAAAATTTGTTTACAGTAGACAATGTTGGAAAATGAATTTTACTAACATTTGCCTACAAGCTAAAGAAAATAAGGAAAATCAACATTTTAATTATTACCAAACATAAGCAATTTTTATGTGTTCTATAAATTTGTTATCATATTCAATTTTTGGAAGGATTTATATTACCCTATTTATTTTAATAAACTAAACGGAACACACACCCTACGAAGGACGGACAAAGGGTTAAAAAATAGAATTACAAACTTGTGCATTATTTTAATTCAAACCATTTAAATTTTCAATGTTGTTGAGGAATTAATAATGCTTCTTCTAAAAAAGTAATAATTTTGTAGTTTCATTTTAATGGTCTTGTTTTTGACAAAAATATTACAATTCATTATATTAGCCCCTAAACTGCTACTGAAGACTAAAATAGTATACACATGCCTTCCTTTGAGTAGCTCAAATTTTGTTGTTGGATATAATCACTACGGTACATGTTTTACCGTGAATATATGGCATTGTCAAGTGATATAAATAAGAACATAGCCTTCTATCCATCAAAGGATTGGTCAAGGATAAAAAAAAAACTCAAAACACGTTAGAAACCCAGTTAATTTTGTGTATTTTAATCCTTGACAATCCTTTGATAGGTGTTATGTTCTTGTATCACTTGACAATGCTGCATTCACAGTGAAACATGTAGTGATTGTATCCAACAACAAAATTAAAGCTGGTCGATGTAAGGAATGTGTGTACTATTTAAAAACAAATATATATAAGTGACAACTATGTAAATAATTTTGTTAAATGTAAGATAGATATTAATATGTCGAGTAATGCGGCAGTCTTGAAAAAAACTAAAACAGTCTTGAAAAAGTCTGGAATTAGTCTTGAATTTTTAAAGAGAAATAAACTAGACAACCTGTGTGTTCTGTGATCTAACCAAGGCTTTTGATTGTGTGCAGCCAGAGTTACTTTGTGAAAAACTTAAATACTATAATTTCAGTGAATCTGTGGTGTCTTGGGTGGCATCATATTTAAAAAATCGCTTTCAGAGAACCAGTATTGTCAAGAATGGGGTTAAGTATATATCGAATTGGTGTGAAATAAAATTTGGGGTACCTCAGGGTTCAATTTTAGGTCCTTTACTCTTTTTAATTTATATAAATGATTTACCTTTAAATGTTTCACCTAAACTTGTTCTTTATGCTGATGACACTACGGCTATTTTAAAAGCAAATTCAACAAATGACTTGAAATTAATTTTTGAAAACTCTCTTATAGAACTTGAAAATTGGTTCTTGGCAAATGGATTATTACTGAATAACTTAAAGACACAGATTGTTAAATTTGAAACAGCTCATAATAAAGATAAATCTCTAAATGATATTACATTTAAGGGTGTTTCTTTTCAAAATAATAGATCTGTGACCTTTTTGGGGGTTGAAATTGACTCAAATTTAAATTGGAAAGTTTGCATTGGTAAAATAGTAAAAAAATTAAATTCTGTTTGCTTTCAAATGATTGTTCTGCGGGAAGTGATTGATTCTCAAACGAAGCTTATGGTATATTATGGTCTTTTTTTTCCTATTGTAAGTTATGGAATTGAATTCTGGGGTGTATCTTCTCATGCAAACCAAATTTTTAAAATGCAAAAAAAATACCTAAGAATTATGACATTTTCATCCAAAAGGAAATCGTGCAAACCCATTTTTAAAGAGTTTGATTTACTCACTATTCCATCTCTTTATATTTTGAAGTGCTTAATTTATGTTAAAAATAATTTGAATTTATTTTATAGTGAACAAAATAATCATACATATAACACCAGATTTCGAAATAATTTTCAGTACCCTAGACACCGCTTGACACTGTTTCAAAAAACCCCCATGTATATGGGTAAAAAGCTCTTTAACCATTTGCCTAGCAGTTTAAAAAATATAATAAGTGAAAATAAATTTAATAAAGAGTTAAAAAAATATTTAATAGGAAAATGTTATTATTCTGTAGAGGAGTTTTTAAAATGAATTGTTTCATTACGAGGCTACATCTAACTCTACTTCTATTTAATGTTTTCTGTATTGATATTATTTAAGCAGTTTTTTTTATGGATTGGTTTATTTATATTTAATTTGTTCAGTAGGGAGGGATGTATTTTGCTTTGTTTTATTTTAAGGTTCTTTAGGTTAAGAAATTTATTGACAATGTCACATGTTCTGTACTGGCTTTGCCAGTTTTAAAAGAATGTAATTTTGACAATAAAGTGATTCTGATTCTGATTCTGATTCTGAAAGAGGATCGACACCGTCGTCCCACTCCGAGTGGGAAGGGAGGTGGTCACATCAACTCGTGCCGCCAAATACCTTGGGGTTATGGTGGACACCAAGTTAAGCTGGAAGGATCAGATCTTCTGTACGGCGGACAAGGCCGCTAAGGTAGTCACTTACCTTAGTAGGCTGATGGCCAATCTCGGGGGTCCCCGATCCAGCAGAAGACGTCTGTTGATGTCTGCGGTTCAGTCCGTGCTCCTTTACGGGGCAGAGGTGTGGGCAGGCGCTCTAGATAAGGAGTGCTACAGGTTGCGACTCGCCCGGGTTCAGCGTCAAGCTGCGCTCAGGGTGTGTTCCGCCTACCGGACAGTGTCCGAGCCTGCCGTCCTGGTGGTCGCCGGAGTCATCCCTGTCAAGCTCTTGGCAGGGGAGAGGAAAGCGATTTATCAGAGATAAGGCGAGATCGGCAAGGACACGGCAAGAACAGAAGAGCGCTCCCGAACCTTCCAGCAGTGGCAACACAGCTGGGAGCACGACACCCGAGGACGATGGACTGCGCGACTTATCAAGCAGGTCCAACCATGGGTGGAACGGCGGCATGGGGAGGTGGACTACTACCTCACCCAATTTTTGACAGGTCACGGCTATTTTCGGTCGTACCTGAACCGGATGGGAAAGACCGGTTCACCGGACTGCATTTATTGCCCGGGTGTTCCCGACGATGCGGAACACACATTCTTCCGCTGTCCCCGTTGGGAAGGGCCCCGCCTGGAGACCACACAAATCTTTGGTGCATTTTCGGTGGACTCGGTCTGCCAAAAGATTTTGGAGGATGAGGGCAACTGGGATTGTTTGTCACAGTTCGTCCGGGGCATCCTCCTGGAAAAGAAAACCGATCTGGACCGCGAAGTGGCCCAGATCCCTTCAATCAATCAATCAATCAAAATAACTTTATTCATTTTAAGCACAAAACATGTACAGAATGGTGTCATAAATCTAATAATAAAATAGTTAAAACTTAGGTACAGTCTCTTTTGTTAAACTATTATACATAATATAATAGCCTTGATCGAGCGGCTAGATAAGGAGCGAGCCCCACGGGTGTAAGCCAAATTTAGGCCTAGCCTGACGTAATGTGATAAACAATTCCAGGTTAGATTCCTAAAGAGTAGAGGAGGTTTTTTAGTGGGTAAACCCGTTTTTTAGGGGAGCCCCACACTACAGGCTGGCCACCTGTGTGTGTAATGCATTTTTCCGCCTCTCCCTCAAAAAAAAAAAAAAAAAAAAGATACTTGTATTCTTTCTTGTAGGCTATGTTTCCGCAAACTGAAATCAATAATATATTTTTACTTAAAAAAATAACATTTCCATATTGTAATATGCTTGCTTTGCTAAATAATTTTCAGTAGGCCTGTTTTATTCCAGCCTACAATTCTCAAGGAAACTTATTCTCTAATTGGATATTAAGGTTCAAGTATTTAATATAGCAAACAAACTTAAGGGGTCCACACACTATCAAACATGCTGACCTGAGGCTCGTCCAACATGTTCGACAAGTCTGTTGGATGCTCTGTTGTTTGGTTTGTGTGTTTACCGTCAGTTCTTGAACCCAATTTGGTCCAGTCCGATGACGTACCCGGCGTCGAAGTTATATAACATTTGAATTATTTGTCAAGACTAATGTTGGGCAAATGGTTTTAGAATTATTTCTGGGTCTCAAGTTTTAGCGAATTTCCCATAGGGAATAAGCCATTACCGTAGGTCTCATGGTAAGACCTAAGCCCGGGACCATGTTACTTTTTCGTTTTGAGGTGCCTAGAGACAAAAAATAATAGTCATTAAAATTTTTATATATATATATATATATATATATATATATATATATATATATGTGTGTGTGTGTGTGTGTGTGTGTGTGGGTGTCCCTAGACACGATAACTCTCGTAAAAATGGTCCGATCGACACCAAATTTTGTAGAGATGTGTAATCCTACGTTTATTCGGATGAGTTCGAAAACCAGACATATCGACCTACCGGAAGGGGTAGTTTTGGGGGGTTTTGTACCCCAAAAATGGGTTTTTTGCATTTTTCATGTGTAAATTTTAAAAATTTTAAATTTTTATTTTGACCGTTGGTGTTAGCTCAAAAAACACACAATTTAGTATTGTGAAGCTTTGCTCTATCTCCATTGGTTACCGAGATATTACAAAGTCTAAAGACAGTACATTGTCTTTTGGGGTTCCATTGTTAATCTTATGGAGAATAAGGATGTGTTAATATTTCACTTATTAACCAATATTTTTGGATGAAACTTGGTATTTAGCTTCATTTGGTTGAGATTCATCCATTTAAGGTAAAAAATCTTGGTTTTTGTACTTATCATGGCAGCAAACCTGCATACTCTTTTCCCATGTTAATCATATGGAGAATAGGCAAACTCTTTTATTTATGGACAGATATTGATGAAACTTTCTATTTTGCTTTATATGGTCGAAATAATTTTTTTCTATGCTAAAAACCTAATTTTAGTGTCCCCCATGGCAGCATACCTGCATACTCTTTCCCTACATTTATCTTAAGGGGAATAGATATTTATTTTCCTATTTATGAGCACGTGATGAAATTTTGTTTACAAGTTTAGCTGGTCAAAATTAATATTAGACTACTAATTTGGAAATTCGCTGAGTACGCAGGTCTGCTGCGACAGGGGTATATTACAAGATCAGGCAATATTGATTGTAAGGCTAAAATATTGTCATCTAAATTGTCTATTGGCTATCAATTATCTTATTAAATAATTATATAAAAAATGTTTGCTATTGGCCTATTAGCCTAACTGGAGTACAATGTTGTGGGAGGTCCGCATTTAAGGCCGTGATTGGTAAAAATTTACTGTCATCAGCTTCTTAAACTAAGCCTCTTAAGAAAACATGTTTTTTCCAGTAAATGTGCACATGCCAAAGGACCGGGTTACTCAAATGCACCAAGGATACGGTTTTGTGGAATTCATGGGAGAAGACGATGCAGATTATGCTATCAAGATCATGAATATGATCAAATTGTATGGAAAACCTATCAGAGTGAA
This sequence comes from Neoaliturus tenellus, assembly GCA_030545055.2. Classification (NCBI taxonomy): domain Eukaryota; kingdom Metazoa; phylum Arthropoda; class Insecta; order Hemiptera; family Cicadellidae; genus Neoaliturus; species Neoaliturus tenellus. The sequence continues at coordinate 43,203,018 of CM061532.1, read as the reverse complement.
TAAGGTATGTTTAATTCTATATAAGTAGCCTACTGGTACTGATAACAATAACAATGAATACAAAAATATAAAGAAGGTCACATCTTATGGACATGCTGGTCAAGAAAGTTTCGGTCGACGTAGTAGCACACTCTCCATGAGAGCGCGCATGAGACAACAATCTATTAGTCAGTTTACAGTCCAGTCTAGTTTCAGATAGTCATCAGCAATGAATCTCTCTTGTCCACACAAACCACACACAAATTATACATAACCTATGACAGTTTTCCATTACTGGTCCTATTCTCACACTTAATGTAGGGACACTTTCTTCCTCCACCTATTTAGCCCTCCGAGCGTTAATAGTCGATTTTTCGGCCCAGCTTTTCGGCCTCCAAGCGTTTGAGTCGATTTTTCAACCTTTCAAAAAAGTGACTTAACTTTATAGTGAATGACAAAAACGGACCCGTGAACGCTACCGCTGTTTCCGGGAGATTCTAAGCTATCCAAAAACACCCATTTCAAATGGCGGAACGTGATTGGAAGTTTGTAATATGCATTGAAATATCTGGGAAAAAAACTGTTACCATCTGCTAACTTTGTAAACAAGGAAATGCATATTTTTCCAATCGTTTTAAGGTTATGAATGATTAAAAGTGTTACCAATACCTTTAATTTACATTATTGGAATAAATTAATATGTTTTATCGAGTTAATAATCATAAATATGAGTAGGAATTAGTGTAATATTTCTAGCTTGATTTTACATGTGTTCTTATGGGATTAGGGTAGGTAAGGTAGGACATATTTGGTTTTATTCAACATACATTTTTTTCAAATACTTCTAGCCTATATAAATTATATATTTTCTTGAACTGCATAAAATTCGAAACAAAATGTATATCTTGGAATTTTAATAATCTGCATCCAAAATTATTTTAGAGGAGTGCAAAGTTATATACAAAAAAAATTTTTGTAACTTTATATTTTTTAACCTATGGCCCAATTTTGGTAACACAATAAGTAAGGGTAAAAATGTTTGTACTGTTAGGTAGTCCATTTTATCTACTTTCATATAATATATACATTTATAGTGCTATTTCATAAAATATATTTTTTACTAATTTTTATTTGAAAGTATGCAAAACCTTTAAAAAAATGCGTAACGCTCAAGGGGTGCTATATTGAACGCTCAGAGGGTTAGAGTTCATTTTGAACTCCGAGTAAACAAATTGAAAATAGTGGGATACCATGACAATGTTAATCACTAGTAAAGTATAACTTAGTTTATTTTTGTAAACATAAATAAAATATCTCCATTAGAATAACATTTAGAAGTTTGAAGTCCTATACAACAAAGTCTTAACAATAAATGGATATAATGACATAAAATAATGATTCTCCTTGAAAAAAGCTTTCCAATCGTACCAAATAAGCTAGCTAACTTATGATATAAGGAGTGCTTTTTTACTATCAATCTTAAAACCAGTATTAATGAAGCTAAACACAGTTGTTATAGAAATGTGATTATAAATAGTAAAGGTGATAACCAGGCTCAATAGAGAGTATAAACAAGGTTACTGGTAGTAGATCAAAGGTGGGTTTTGAAAGATTATATTGGAAAGTGGGGAAGTTATTGAGGCTCCCGAAAAGATTTGCAATGAGTTGAATAACTATTTTATTAATAGTTGTTTGAAATTAGTGAATAACCTAACCAATAATATTAATGTATCAAACATAGCTAGTGTAAGCAACTAATTTTTTACTGCTCCAACTACCGCACAAGAAATTAGCTGTACATTAAACAGTTTAAAAAACAAAACATCTTTTGGTGTAGATAACATTTCGGTAGAGTTATTCAAAACTATTTCACCAGCAGTAATAAATGTGTTGTGTCATATATTTAATCTAAGTTTTTTAACTGGTACATTTCCTAGCTATATCAAAAGAAGTATGGGGTTCCTAAGGGGTCAAACACAGCCGGTTTTTTGGCAGTTTTGGACCTTAATTTTCAAGATTCAACAATTTTAACTAAAACCATTTAAAAGAGCTTAAAAAAAGAAACAATTTAGTTTTGAATTTTTAACTTGGCTTAACAGGTTATGGAGAAAGGCCAAAAATAGTTTTCCATGTTAATCTTATGGGAAATGAACAAAACCCTGTATATCGCTTGTAGGGTTTAACTGATATTTGCTTAAAATACCCATATGGTGGCAAACCTACATACTCACCCCAATGGGTTTCATGGGGAAAATAAAATGCCAAATATTGAGACAATTTGACATTTACCTAACCTAACCATTACATTTTGTAACAACTAACATTTTCTAACTACATCCCATGGCAGCAAATCTATTTACTCATTCCCATGGTGTTTATGTTGAAAATACAAAATCTTAAATTCCTTTGGAAATTTGCTGAGCACACAGGTCTGCTGCGATGAGGGTATTTGTATAACAAAATAATTCTAAGATTATATACACAGTGTAACACATTCATATAGAACATAAACTAATATACTTACACTTTTTGATGGTGTATTTGTTAGTGGGTGATTTGAGGGACTTACTGTATGAGAAAGTTTTTAATAACAGTGATTATTTACCAACTTTAAAGTGTGTAAGGGTCTGGAGTAGAAACAGCAGTCGGGTCTGGAAAGGCAGAGTTCCACAAACGTTCTCGAAGGGAATGATGAGGGGCTGCGAAGCAGAGGACGTCCATGCAGGTCTCCTCTGTAGTGGTCCTAGAAGCATGTAGTTCATAAGGAGTGCGCAAACATTTTTAATCAGATTTCCCCGATAATTCTGCTTAGTATGATTTTTAAGGTTTATCAGGTGAGACACCCTGTGTTGCAAGTGTGGTGAGACAAGTGTGTTGCATTAGTGTGTTATTTAGTGTGAAATTTCCAGACATGAGTGACTTGTTATGAACAAGAACACAGAATGCTGCTTTAAAAAGACTTAAATAAAATGACTTAAAAAGAGCTTACAAACAAACTTATCAAAATGCATAGGATTGTTAAAAATAAAAAAATAGAACAAGATAAGTGCAATAGCAGGGCAGTAGGCCTACAGACGGAGCCTAGCTGGCTGAATGGGACTAAAGGATTGCGACGTTGCCACATCTTATGGCACAGCTTGGGATTAAAGGAGGCTATGGCCTTGCATGTAGGAGCACAGAGAGTTATAGTTGAGTGAATTTTATTGTACATTAATGAAAAATTAAATGTTAAATTATTTTAATATCCCCGTTAATATGAGTGTCAAACATTACGTATCTCGGTAAGGAAATTGTCACTTTTCCTAGATTTATTTTCAATTGGGTGAGGCTCGGGAGGGGGGCCCGATCAAGTCTTATCCCTGGGGCCCCGCTTGACTCTGGGCGGCCTTGGTGATGAGGTTTGTGGCATGGTGTTTTACTGAGACCTTTAGTTTGATGTACCTTAGATAAAAGAAATCTACTGGAGGAGCATGTGTAGTTGAACAGAAGACGCATAAAGAACATTTAAAAATCCAGATATTTTTCGCATTTACCGGAATGTTGCTATCCTGAAAAAGCATGAACGCCCCCCCATAGAACACACCTTATAAGAATTGCTCTTTCTAAATATTTTTATCATCCCAACAATTAATTGTTGTTGCAAAGCCTATCTAGAAAGCTACAAATATGTTTGTCCAAAACACTGGTCGAAAATTAGTCAAAATCATTGAAATACCCCCGTCACAGCAGACCTGGGTACTCAGCAAATTTCCATTCAAATTTCATATTTTTTAATTTCCCCGTAAAAACACTATAGGAATGAGAATGTAAGTTTGCTGAAAAGGGCTATTGTTAGAAAATGTATGTATGTATTTAAAAGCCACCCATACAATACCAGACATAAAAAATTCATCACTTCAATGCAACATAAATTAACATTTTATGAAAAAAACCGAGTTACATAGGACTAAAATTTTTAAAACATTTACCTAATGACATTAAAAATGAAGAAAACATGCCTAAATTTAAAAGGAAACTAAAAACCTATCTTATAGAAAAAGCTCTCTATTCTCTGGAGGAATTCTTTTCCACCCCCCCAATAAAGAATAGACTACAAAATTATATTTTTCATTTATGTTTTGTGTATTCTTTGTTCAAAATGTAGATATATATGTAAAATCTGATGCTTTCTTTTCTTAGGTTTAAGTTAAAGTTTAGTTGTACTGTAGTACAAATGCCGCCATTTGATGTACATTAATATGTACTTAATAAATAAAGATATTTTCACTTGACTATGTAAATCCCTCATTGGTGAAGGTAAACATAAAATTGTGTAAAATCTGGCACTATTTTACTATCCCCATATATCCTATGGGGGTGATTATGTAGGTTGCCACCTTATAAGTTTTGTAAGCAACTATGCAAGACGGGGGGTATTTAACTTATTTAAAAAAATTTACATTTGAACTAAAACCATTTAAAATAGCTGTACAAAAAATTAAGTAGTTTCAATCTTTAACTTTGTTTAACTGAAACAAAGAAAATATAAAGGTTTGCCTTGTTATTCTTTTGGGAAATAAAGAAATCCCTTTATCTTGCTTATTCATCGTCATAACTTGATGCAACTTGGGATGTATATTTACTAGGTAAGGTTTAACTTGTATTTGCTAAGAACACCCATATGGCGGCCAAACTGCATACTCACCCCCATGGTGTTTACGGGAAAAATAAAAAATTACTGAATTTTTTTGGTAATATGCTAATTGTGCAGATCTGTTGTGACAAGGTAGTTTTAAAAATTTCTGTTAATTGGATTAACCATCCCTTCTTTGCATACAATGCATAATAGGTTGTTTAAATCTATTTATGGCTACTTCTTTGCCTGTATGGAAACCTAACCAAAAAAGTGGGAAATATAAAACCTGGAGTTAAGTTTGAAAATTTATAGGTTTCAGGTCTATTGCTTTGCTCATTACTCAGGCCCGGATTATCCACTAGGCCAACCTAGGCCATGGCCTAGGGCGTCAGCCGGGGAGGGGGCGCCAAACGGACCTTTTTTTATTACGTTTTAATCAAAAAATTATTTAACTGCAAACATAATTTCATTTTAGGGGTTTCACATTTTTTGTTAAATTCTTTAAAAAACAAGAATAAATAGAATATTAGACAAAATAGAACGAAGAAAGATCTATTTAGACGAACTAGAGGACCCTGTAAGTTGCCGGGACCTGAGGGGCTCCTTCGTGGCGGGGACTAGCGCCCCTGATATGCCGTAAAGAGTGTCCCTGATTAGCGGTCTTGAGCATCACCCCCCACTGGTGGTAAACATCGCCCTCTAATCGACGGTAAATAGCACCCTTGATCAGAATTAAATCACGCCCCTGACCGGCGGTAAACATAGCCTCCGACCGCCGGTAAAGAGTGCCTCTGATCAACTAAAGAACACCCCCGATCGACCGTAAAGAGAGCCCCCAATACACATAGCACCTGTGATTAACGGTAAAGAGCGCCCCCGACCAGAGGTAAATATTCCCGTAATTGACGGTAAATAGCGCCACTTTGCCTTGACCGTTGCCTTGTAAGGTTTGCTTCGACCTTGTTCCTTTGCCCTGGATTTTAATTTATATCTGTATTACAATTATACAGGATGTTTCAGAATTCCTTTCCAACATTTTAGGCCATTGTTCCTGGACCAAAAACAAATATAAATAACATAGTAATAACATATAGTCAAAATGCCACTAGTTACCCACACAGCTGCAATTTTGTCTTTTACACATATTAATTTTTATTTCAGCAACGGATGGTTGTATTGAGTTCAATTTTGTAATGAATTTTTATCACACCAATGTCCATTTCAAGAGAAAATAATGATTTTTTTCCGATGTATGATTTCAAAATGGCGGCCATTAAAAATTTTAAAACTCAAATATCTCAAAACGGCAATTTTTACAAAAGTTGTACTAGGGACCAAAAAGTTGACAAAACAATTATCTAACTAAGGATAGGCCTACTAAGTTTGTAAGGGTATGACAACAAGTAACGGAGTTACAGAGATTTTTCTCTTAAAATAACCTAAATTTGCGTTAATTTTAATTCAAAATCGTTGTTTTCCTACAGAAAAATCCCAATAATCCCATTATTTGTTGTCAGATCCTTACAAACTTGGTATCCTTAGTTAAATTATTTATCTTCTCAATTTTGTTGTCACGATAAAATTTTTGTAAAAATTACCGTAAGGAAATATTTGAATAAAAATTTAAAATGGCCTCCATTTTGGAAATACACTTAGGAAAAATATGTTTTTCCTGGAAATGAACATTGGTGTGATAAAGGTTCATGCCAGAATCGAACTCAATACAATCATCCATTTTGGAAATTAAAATTATTATGTGTAAAACGAAATGGCGGCTGTGTGGGTAACTGGTGGCATTTAGACGTTATTACTTTGATATTTTTTTTTCAGGAACAATTCCCTAAAATATTGGCAGGGAGTTCTGAAACACTCTTTATAATATTTGATTTCGGATGCAAAATTAATACAGTGGTAAAATAGTACATTAAATGATGCAAAAGGATTACGTCCACAGATTAAACGGACGAAAATGCTGATCATCACTTTCTTTAAATAGTTCTATGCTTTTATACTACAACCAAAGCAATTAGAATAAAAATAAGCCAATAAATCGGCTTGGATTTTTATTCGGGGGGGGGGGGCGTAATTGTGACCTTTGGCCTAGGGCGTCACAAAGTGTTAATCCGGGCCTGTCATTACTAGTCCATAGTGTTCTCTGACTGAAGTAGTTAGAATTTACCAAGATTGTGATGCTGTTACTGTAACTAACTGAAAGTTAATAGGGTTCCATAACTAAAAGGCCGGATATATGTAAAGGGTTTTTTTTAGTACAAAAATGTCTTTTGAATAAATACCTCTTGCTATAAAATCATAAACTCGCTCGTATTTGAACAAATAGGTTGAATCACCTTTTTACAGAACTTTAAAAATGTTTCCTTTCATAGATAATGGATGTTGCTTTAGGTGATTTCTTCAATAAAATGGCACACCTTATTTTAAAAAAGAATCAAAATGTATTCATTAAAAAGAATCTTAGGAATGTAACCTTTTTATTTATAAAACAGTTTAAGGATTGTAAAACTTATAATGGTGAATAAGCAAAATTTTAATTTATATTAATTTGTTGATTGTTACTGCTATACCTTTTGTGATACGTAGTTTAGTGTAGTGTAGTTATTTGATGACACTGATACCTAACTCATTTGTCTTTGCCATAGGCCTCTGCTCACCAAAAGAATCTGGATGTTGGAGCCAACATATTCATCGGCAACTTAGATGCAGAAGTGGATGAAAAGCTCCTGTACGATACATTTTCAGCTTTTGGAGTTATTTTGCAAACCCCAAAGGTATGAACTGTTGTTTTACTTAATAAAATTCATGTTTTCAATCACTGACTTACATTAAGGCAATGAACTCTTTCATATTACTCAATTAATCTCTGTAATCTAGTACTTTGTCAATATGGCTCTCCATGGGTTCGGGTGCTTTTCAGATATTGCTAATAACAATCTGCGGTGTTTTTCACACCTTTTTATATATTTTTTACGTTCAATATTTTTTATGTCTGTGATCTTTTGTACTACCATATTATAAATATTTAAATTGTCATTCTTTCAATGACTAATACTCTCAGTTACTTATTAAGATAAACCCTATTTTAAGCCTACTTTAAAACAAAATATTTTACCGATCACTGAAATAGTGATAGTAAGGTGTAGCTGTCAGTGAAATATACATTTTTTGTTTTTGCAGATAATGAGGGATCCGGAAACAGGAAATTCTAAGGGATTTGCATTCATCAACTATGCAAGTTTTGATGCGTCAGATGCAGCGATCGACGCCATGAATGGACAGTACCTCTGTAATCGTCCAGTGTCCGTGTCCTATGCCTACAAGAAGGATGCCAAGGGCGAGAGACACGGTTCGGCCGCCGAGAGACTGTTGGCCGCACAGAACCCGCTGTCCCAGGCGGACCGACCCCATCAGCTGTTCGCTGATGCTCCACCATCAGCGCCTATCCCACCCCCTCCTCCCCCTGTGAATGTCATGGGGATGGGGTTGGGGCCCCCACCCCCTCCTGTTGGGTTCAACCCTCCACCACCGCCGCCTGTTCCCCCACCGGGATCCGTCCCTCCGCCTATGAATCTTCCACCCCCTCCCCTCCCCCCACAACAGCCTCCTCCCATGAATATGTCCCAAATGCCACCACCAATGGGAAACAACATGCAAATGAACCAACAAAACCCCCCACCCCCTCCCTTGCCACCCTTACCACCGACTTCTGCTCCTTCGAATGTCATGCCACAAATGCCGCAGCCTCCACAGAACATGCCTCGTCCACCAATGCCACCGCCTGGTCTCGGAGGGCCGCCTAATATGAACATGCCACCTGGACCACCCAACATGCAAAATATGCAGATGCAGGGGCCACCAATGCCACCCAATATGCCCCCGAACATGCAAGGTCCTCCGATGCAACAGATGCAAGGGCCGCCAAACATGCAAGGACCTCCTGGCATGCAGGGTCCGCCGAACATGCCCCCCAACATGATGAACCAGGGCATGCCTCCGCCGCCTAGGATGATGCCGCCCCCGCCGTGGCAACAGCAAGGACCTCCGCCCCCGCACATGCAGAACCAGGGTGGCCGATACCCCCCTCCGCCACCACCTCATGGTAAATTGTATTTACTTGTTAAATACCATAAGGGAGGAAGGGTGTTTGCTTACTTATTGTTAAAATATAACCATTCTCTTTATTTATTATTTTTGTTATATGTACCCATTGAAAATGTATCACAACTCTTTTGGTTGACAAAGTTGGTTCATTTTTAAAAACTACATTATCAATATTATTTTTGTACTCTACATAAATAATATTTAAAAAGGGTGGTGTCATCGGCATAGACCACCACGTCTTCCTCAGGAACAGAAAGGCAAATGTCATTTATGTATTTAGAAACAGTAGGGGGCCCAGGATTGAACCCTGGGGCACCCCTCTTTCAACCTTCCTTGAATAAGAAATTCCTGAGGGGCCTGAGTCCTTTACTAGATAATGTTGGATTTCAATGACTTGAGTCTTTATGTCTTCAACATAATTTGAAAGACAAGTCAGGGGAGTTCGAGTGATACCTAAAAGAAGCCAATTTCTCAACAAGGATGTCAAGTATAAGTTGAATGCCTTGGACTAGTCTGCAACGCATCCGACTATGCTGTCCCCGCCATCCATGCAGTAAAGACAGAAATTATCTGAATGAGAGCTGATTTTGTCGACCTTCCCTTCCTGAATCCAAACTTTCAGGTTAAAACAGATACAACCTAAGAAGCCGACCAACACAATTTTCTACAGAACTTAAGAGAAAGAAGACAAGAGTGAGTTTGGACGATAGTTGCCTACCTCTTTCCTTGTCTCCCTTTTTGTGAGTGGGTTTGGTTTTTGCAGTTTTGAAGATTTGTGGAAAGATCCTCGAATCGTGAAAACTGTTGATGATGTGACAGAGAGGATGAGCCAATTCTTCCACACAGAACTTAATAGAAATCTCATCAAGCTCGCAAGATAGCTTGGGCCAAATTATGTCGCAATATCAGTCAGATTACAGATTCTATAGTAGAGTATGTCGCAGCGTAGAAGATTTGTTAGCGTCAGATATTATAGTAGGATTCAAACATAAAAGTGTCCCTCTCCTCAGGTAGAATCCTGTCCTGATCCCTTTCAGTCAAAACAATGTTACCATTCTACAATGTTACAATGTTACAATGTTGCCAGTCAGATGGCCGGCATCCGCCCGCAATTTAAAGAAATTTAATGCCTTAATCTAACTTTCAATTATTCCTACATTATTAAATGATGGTTCATGTTTATCGTCTTACATAGATAATAAAACCAAACTCGAATCACAGTTCTAAACGTACTGTTTGTGACCTAACAATTGTCCCTCAACTAGTGACAACCAGGGATTAGGAAGGGCTTCTACCTGAGTAAGGTTGCACTTCTATTTTTGAATCCTTCTATATTATAATTGTTAAACATGTTTATCATCCAGCTCAAAAACAAGGTTAACGATTCTACAAGCGCCACTCTATGTTGCAGGCAACCGCCCCCCGCCGGGTTGGAGACCACCACCGCCCCCCCGAGGCGGACCCCCGTTTGGCCGACCACCGTTCCCTCCAAGAGGACCCCCACCACCCCCGCCTAGGCAACGACCTCCTCAGAACTACCATGACAGGGACGATTACGAAGACAAAAGCTATCCTGACTACGGTGAAAACTATTAGAGTTATAAGTTTTGTATTTTAACCAAATAAAATCAATTTAATTTTGTTTGTGGTTTCAATTTATCCAAGATAGATTTTATTTCTAATTATGTATTCTCTTAAGTTTTAAATGCTTAAATACGTCGCTAGGCGTCCCTCTCCCCCTCCAAAAATGTAATCAGTTGTGGATTGAGACTGGCTATATTATTAATATCAACGTTTAAAAGAGAACCCCTATGCTCGTTCAACTTTATTAAATCTTTGTACCAAAAAAATTTTTTGAGAATAATTTCTTTTGCAAAAATGCAAGTGAGTTTATTATCTGTCAAAGACAGCGCCTTAATTAAAAAATTTATGTGTAAACCCAGAGTATAAAAATAAACCTTTTCAAACTGGCATTCCAATTATAAAGCATAGTCCAGTATGTGTTTTGGCAATTTAAACATTTTCTTGACATAGAAGTTTTGAAGAGACTCGATAGTTTTGCCGAGACTGGAACTATATTATAATAACACCACCAATTATTATCTGAACCCAGCCTGCCATCTTTCCTAAATAACATAATTTTTGACTTGAATAAATTAACTTGGAGGTTCCAAGTATCACAATATTCTTCTAGCCTGTTGATCATGTGTTGAAGACCGGCTACCATAGGTGTCAGGAGGACAATGTCGTCGGCATACAGAAGAATATTCACACGTTTCCTCCCAAAATTACAACATCCATGCAGCACTTCAGGTAAATCATTAACAAACAAAGAAAAATTGGTGGACCTGCTATACAGCCTTGCCTGAGGCCTGTGGAGGTGTTAAAAGAAGCTGTAACACCTTTGCCACACCATACCGACGCATTTCTGACCTCTATTTGTACGATGTTTTCTTCTTGTCTCAATGCAAGGAACAAATATACAACAGGGTTCCAGAGAATTCCGGGACACCCTGTATAATAAACAAGCTAAGGGGGATTTTTGGTTGGAAGAATTTGGTGTAAGGTAGGTAAGGTGGTTCGATTTCATTGATCGAAGATTACATTCGCAAGAAGACTCAGATCGACTTCAAACTTTCACAGTAGATTTTAGGTGTAATTTGTAAGGTAAAGTTCGTTTCTTATACTTTTAAGTAATAAAGTAATGAGACATATTTTAATTTTCCATAAGAAAATCATTGTGGGCTGTAAATAACGGTGCTTAAGGCTATGTTAAATGGTGCTTGAGTTGTTTGTTGTCAGACATAGAGTAAGCACAACTCATTGTGTTATGGAAACTACTTTCTGCCTGGTGTATTAACTGCACAAAATATAATACAATTTGTTATTTGTGAAATGTTTTAAAGTAGGTTATGAATACTAGAAAGATCAAACAATAATAAAAAGAAAATATTAAAAAAAAAATAAAATTTGTAAAAAAAGTCTTGTACCTACTGATAATAAAATATCTTGAATTAAAAACCTTTCTCTTTGTCGTTAATCTATATAAGAGGCATCTGTGTGTGTGTATATATATATATATATATATATATATATATATATATATATTATATATATATATATATTAAACAAAATAAATAAATACCTGAGTACCCTTTTTAACATTAAAAAAATTATTAAAAAATGTTGAAAAGGGTACTCAGGTATTTATTAATTTTGTATCATTTAATAGTAGCCCCAAAAAGTGAACAAACTTTACTATATATTAAGAGGCAAGCATGTTTCGTTTCGTCCTTTTTTCTCAGCTCGTGTGCATCGTAGGAGAAATCCACGCATACCGTTAGAAAGGTTTAGTCCTGTAGATGAACAGAATCCCACTCTACACACATACACATCACATCTAATTCACATCGGACTCCATGGCTATGCCCTACAGGCTTTCAGAGCTCTAATATTAATCTTATGGAGAAAGGATAATTGATTGAATCATTAGACAGATGTTGTAAAAACAACTGATGGAAAAAAAGGGAGACAGATATTTCGAATTTCCCTATAGGGAATACGCTATTACGGTAGTAGCCATGGTAAGACCTAAGCCCGGGACCATGTTACTTTTTCATTTTGAGGTCCCCAGAAGCCAAAAACACCATTCGTTCATTTTCATATATATGTATATATGAACACCATAACTTGATAATATTTGGTACATTCACTAGGTTAGTATTTAATTGATATTTGCTTACAACACCCATATGGTGGCAAACCTACATACTCACCCCCATGGGGTTTATGGGGAAAATTAAAAAGTGCCGAATATTGATAGAGTTTGACATTTACCTAACGTAACTATTACATTTCCTAACAAAACCAACATTTTCTAACAACATCCCAAGGCAGCAAACCTACATACCTATGGTGTTTATGGGGAAAATACAATATCTCAAGATCATTTGGAAATTCGCTGAGTACCGTACGCAGGTCTGCTGCGACGGGGGTATTATTTATAATGTTTTTAAACTTCAACTGAAATTTTGATCGAATTTAGATTAGAATGCGATCTTTAGTATGTCTAATTTGATAGATGTGTTGTTTTATTTATTTATTTTTTTTAATAGCGTGGAACTATGATTATCTAGCTTATCTTGCCCTTCACCCCCATACGCATGGAACAAGCGTAAAAAATAGTGCGTCCTAGTAAAATAGTGCAAAAATTAAACCCCAAAATTAAGGAAATCAAAACGTCAAAAAAGGGTAAAAAACATAGTTAGTTTAGTTTTAAAAAAATAGAGCCCTGTATAATGTGGAGGATTTTTTCTGAGATTCCGTATTGTAAGTAGGTTATCGGACGTCATGAATAATTTTTCACTGACGCATCCCATGCTTAACTACTCAAAAGGAAGACGAGGAATACGAAACAAGTTAATACAAGAGTACCTATACAAAATATCAAGACGTATTAAGCTAAGTTTTTTTGCAAATTTAAAGTCTGTAAATTTATAAAATAATGTTTTAGCCTTATTTCTACAACCATTTACATACTAAATTTTTGAATCAGTTTTTGTGCAAATTTCATATAGTACTGAATATATTTTTAATACTCTTTGATTCCAAAGCTTAAAATTTGTTACCAGGGCTGGTCTTACAGTGCACTGTGCAGACGACAAATGTCGACATTCATTGATCAAGAGCTGTCATGTTACATTTTATTGTTATTTTAGGTATCACAGCTCAGTAATCCAATCATTGAAAGGTAACATTTAGTTTATGTTTGAGTGTTAGGCCAATATCTTGTTTGTGGATATGCTGTAATAGCAATCTTTAAACATTATCATAAAATGGCTGTGTATTTGAAGCTCATTGAGTATCCAATCTCTTTTTCGTTTTCAAGATCGTGACACAATCTTACACTACATATACTTAAGTTATTTTAATTTTGTTTTCCTTTAAGTTTTTAATATAAAAGTATGTGATTATTTGACTTAGTTGCCTATTATTGTTGAAGGCAACGAGGTTAACTAGGTGTTTCATTTGTAATCAGGTGGGTTAACCTTCACTTAATCATTGTCATTTTCACTTCACCCTTGTTAAAACACTGAATACATGCCTCCGTTTGATGTTAAGCCTATTTATTTTCACGCAAACAATACAAAAGTAGGCCTAATTAGGCTACTATATATTGTGATGGCCTACCAGCAATTGGTTTGAAATAAAACAAGTTTCGGTTTCTAGTTGGAAAACTTGTTAGGTTGTAGCTTATCCGGCCTGTACATCCTCTCAGACTTGCAAACATACTTGCATTCATTCAGATATCATGGGTGCAGTTCCTTAAGTGGCCTACAATATGATTACCAAATGAGAAAACTCATAGATGTAGTTATCGACTAATATATCAAACCACAAGGCATTCGATGAAATTATAAATTTAATAAAAATTTTTCAAATATCGCCACAACAACACATAGGGCTCCACCAGTGTTGGGGAGTAGCGCGCTACTTGTAGCGCGCTACTGTAGCGCGTTACTTTTTTTGTAGTTTGTAGTGTAACGACGCTACTTTTCAAAGTAGCAACTAATATTGTAGCGTCGCTACATTTTTAGGCTAATATATAGCGTGAATCACGCTACTTTTCACGCTACATTTGGTACTGAAATGCCCAAAATTTTTAACTAATGGAAATAACCCAATTACGCTACTTTGAATAGATACCGAATACAAAGAAAAACACTTAATAAAAAGGTTTAAATACCTGTTCCGTCAAATGGTCCTATGTTGTAGTTGTAGAGACTACAGCTGTTTCATGTTTAAAAACACATCTTCAGGTCAAAAGTCATGTTAAAACTGATGTTCCTCTCCATATGGATGTCGTCACGATTTAAAATACACAAAACACAAACACAAACGAACACGCGGACATTTAAACATTAAATTGGCCAAAAAGGATGAAAATATTAAAATTAAATTGGCCTAAATTGGATTAAATTGGCCAATTTAATGTTTAAATGTCCGCGTGTTCGTTTGTGTTTGTGTTTTGTGTATTTTAAATCGTGACGACATCCATATGGAGAGGAACATCAGTTTTAACATGACTTTTTACCTGAAGATGTGTTTTTAAACATGAAACAGCTATAGTCTCTACAACTACAACATAGGACCATTTGACGGAACAGGTATTTAAACCTTTTTATTAAGTGAAATCAGTGGTCCAGAGGCTATCCATAATGAAAAAAGAAAAACACAATTTCACCACTATTAATTGTTGACTCTGTGTACGAACAGTCAATATAAAGTAGTATGCTTGAAAACGTTTGGTTGTCGTTGTCTGTCGTCTGCCTTATTGAGTCATGAGTTGGAGTTGATGTTTGAGGTTAAGATGGCGTTGGAGTCAATCCAAATTCCGCCTTTCCCCCATAAGAGCAATGTTAAATGGGATGTCAAATAACTCTTTTATTTATAATCAGAAAATAATGGTTTATAGCTCTAAATAAAGGGTTCATCAAGGCGGATTTGTTTTGCGAGAGGAATCTTATATAAAATTTAGTGTTTTTTACTAACTTGAAATAACAAAGTAAGTTTTTTACTACTTTTAAAACCTTTTCTACAGAAGTTTATAAATCATTTACAAAGAATCGATCTCACAAAAGGAACGGGGAATTTAATTGTGATTCAAACGCTAATTATTCTGAACCAATCGGATAAAAAATAAAGAGATTATATGACAAATGCCGGGGACAAGTTTAGCATTGCTCTTATGGGAAATAAATCCAACATGGCGGCACTCCAACGCCCTCTTAAGTTGTTCCGATCTCTTGCCATCTTGCCATTGTTTTGCGTTACAATAACTAAATTATTTACCAAGTTATTAATGCTAATGAAGTCTTAAAAACATAGTTTATTTGTAATGGCAATGTCTAAATCGCAGTCTCAGTTGGTTTTACCGTGGACAGCTTACAATAAGTTTTTCAAACTTCATAAAGTAGGGTACTAGAAAATGGAAATTTTGAGCATATATACAGGTTGTCTCTGAACTCTCTACCGACCTTTTGAGGTATTATTCCTGAAACAAAAACAAGTCAAAAATCATATTTAAAATTTCCAAAACTTCATAGTTACCCAAACTTCCGCCATTTTGTATTTTTTAAAGAATAATTTTTAATTTGAGAACGGCTTGACGCAATAATTTGAAATTCGATACACAGCCTTTTCAAGTAAAGACCTTGCTGAAAAAAATAATAAATTTTTTATCACTCACATTTTTAAAATGGCGGCTGTTAAAAATTTTTAACCTTGAATGGCACGAAAACTAGATAAGGTAGCAAGTTTATGTTCTAATGTGTTTTTTGGGAAATTTAATATAAAATACAACGATGTAAAAGTTATGAAAATCGGTTTATAAATAAGCGAGATAGAGTGATTTTATTACAAATAGTCACGCATCTGAGCGGGTTTCCGCGCGAAAAGCGCGGTCGCGGCACCGGCTCAACAATGGTTTTGTTACCAAAACTACTGCTCTCGGTGAAGCGGTACGACCGTGACTAGCCTCTGATAAATTGCTCTATCTCACTTATTTATGAACCAATTATAATAATTTTTACATCGTTGGATTTAAATTGAATTGCCCAAAAAACTCATAAGAACATAAATTTTTCTAACTTATGTAGTTTTTACGCAATTTAAGGTGAAAGATTTTAAACGCCCGCCATTTTGAAAATATCAATGATGAAAAATTGATTATTTTATTCCAACTAGGTATTCACTTCAAAAAGTGTGTACCAAATTTCATTTTATTACGTCAAGCTGCTCTTAAATTAAAAATTATTCCTTAAAAAATACTAAATGGCGGCTGTACGGGTAACTATTGAGTTTTGGAAATTTTAAATATGATATTTTGACTTTTTTGTCTTTTGTTCAGGAATATTACCTTAAAAGGTCGGTAGAGAGGTCAGAGACACCCTGTATATTCGATAATGGTATGGCCTATATTCACATTGGTATTATTATATAAATGGATGCCAATCAATGTATTTATGTTAGTGTGTACGCATAATTTTTTGCGTTTTGATGGACATTTGCCTAAACCACATGACCAAAATATTCTATTATGACTTTTTGTAAAGTAGTGAAAAAGTAGCGAGCTACTTTTTTGTTGTAGTTGTAGTTGTAGCTAGCTACTTTTTAAAAAAAGTAGTTGTAGTGTAGTTTAGCTACTTTTTAAAGAAAATAGTTGT
This sequence comes from Neoaliturus tenellus, assembly GCA_030545055.2. NCBI lineage: Eukaryota > Metazoa > Arthropoda > Insecta > Hemiptera > Cicadellidae > Neoaliturus > Neoaliturus tenellus. Next base: position 43,186,083 of record CM061532.1, on the reverse strand, counting down.
AGTTGTAGCTAACTACTTTTAAAAAGTAGTTTACCCAACACTGGGCTCCACGTAGTCGATGCTCATCTAGAAAATGCAATAAATTATTATTAAGTTTTTAACAATGTGTAAAATATATATTTATAGGCTACTAAAACCTAACACAAGTGAAAATCACTATCCATTTTCTTTTAAATGCTTGAATAGGACTACTTACTCGAATACTTTTGTGCTCCATATTTGACTGACAAGCAAGGGCGGTCCCAGAGGGGGGGTCAGGGGGGTCATGACCCCCCCCAAAATCTTGGATATTTGTGGATTGTAATAAGCTCCTTTTGCAAATAAACATTTTTACTTCTGATAATTTATCGTACGAAAAATAAATAATAAGAGAAACCTTAAGTTTAATCCAAAATCTTTAAACCAATCTCATTTTATAAGCGTGGTGACTATGGACTGACGTAAATATTTACGCTTCTCTCAGGTCGGAATCGTATAACAATCGGTTGACTATAACTTCAGGTTACATGTTAAGAAGAGTTCACGCGCTAGTTGACGAAACAATTGACGCCACCACATTTGACATTGACTATAACTCTAGGTTGTATGTTTAAAAAAAAAGGGTTCACACTAGTTGACGAGACAATTGACAGCACCACATTGACATTGACTATAACTCTAGGTTGCATGTTTAAAAAGGTTTTCACGCTAAGTTTAGTTGATGAAACGATGCACCAATAATTTGACATTGACCATAACTCCAAGTTGCATGTTTAAAAAGGAAACGCATTTTAAGTTTCACGTTTGTTGACGAAACAATTGACACCGCCCCATTTGACATTGACTATACCTAACTCTAGGTTGCATGTTAAAAAAGGGTTCACGCTAGTTGACGAACTCAATTTACGACGCCACATTAATTTGACATTGACTCCAGGTTGCATCCTAAAAAATGGTTCGAACGTTAGTTGACAAAGCAATTGACGCCACCACATTTCACATTGACTATAACTCCGGATTGCATATTAAACAAGAGTTCACGTTAGTTAACGAAACAATTGACGCCACAACATTTAACATTGACTACAACTCCAGATTGCATGTAAAAAAGAAGGGTTCACGCTAGTTGACGAAACAATTTACACCACCACATTTGACTTTTGATCAACTTTCATGAAAAAGTGTAATAATCTGTATCCTTATATTAAAACAAATACAAGAATCTAACTATAATAACTCTTTCACTCAATAATACGTACCCTATCAACAGTGGCGGATTTACGAAGGTTGGGGCCCTAGGCCAACTTTTCTGTGGGGCCCTCCTCGCCCCCTCCTCTTCGCCGACTGAAGTATGAGTGTATCTAAAGTCATCAAATTAAGCTAAAATCGTCTTTAATTTTTTATCCTATGCTCTGGTACCAGTAAAGTGTAATTGTTTGTGTACACTCTGATCTCTGAGAACGAGCTCGTCTTGAAAAGATAATGGATTATCCAGCTGTTAAATGGGGGTGGGGCATGGGGTCCATTATGCTTTATCATTGACTATCCATAGTCAATGGATCTATGCTATAACTGGAGTCACTACTCTCTGTTCATACGTTTGTGAAAAGCGTGCCGCTGTATTTTAGGGATGTTATGTCCGTTACGTTGGTCAAATTGCTGTTGGTGGGAGGCTATAAAAATAGTCAAGATCAGTGAAGATGGCTATCCGTACTCAATTTTACCAAACTGTAGTTGTGCAATGGGGTCCTTACTGATACACAATTTTGATACACAAAATGGTAATGGTTTTAGAAAATCTTTAAATTAAACTAACATTAGTTTTAATGTCACCCAGATTTTGCATTTTGACACCGTCTCACCAATAGAACTGGCACCCAAAAAATATCAATTGGAAAGTGGTGCACTTTTTAGACACAGAGAGGTAACTTCAGTTAGTTATAATAAAAACCCAAAGGGGCCGCCGCGTCGTCGCCGAGAGTTGCCACCAATATGAATGTGACTTAACCTACAGGTATGATCACCCGAAATTGGCATGGAAAACGGCAGACGCCACAATGACTTCACCAAAGTCTCTCTGTTGTGTTGTGAATTTACGGGTTTTCAACTAAATTAGTCTGCTAAAAAATCAGGGCTCAAAGATGATGTTCATCTTTACCATGCAAGTACATCCTTAAAAATATATACTCTGTATATTTGGGACTCCGTGCGGCCCCCCTGCAGCCCGCGGCCCTAGGCCAGGGCCTAGTCAGCCTAGTGGTAAATCCGCCACTGCCTATCAACAAGGTTAACTTTATAAAAGTGCTAAATACATATTATTTTTTTGTCCGTGACTGGTGCCATTTTACCAACGATTCCTGCCGTTTCCTTGGCAAGCATCCCACACTTTAAATGCGTTTCCTTGGTTACCAATTTGAGCTATTCTGGTTTGTCGCAAGCAGCTTAAAAAATTACAGATTATACTTTTCAATTATGATTATTTGTTGTATGTTTTTAAAACCAATTTGATTTGATGGTCTGTGAACAGGCTATTGAGATTGGATACCATATAAGCGTAAGAAAGGTGTGGGTAATATGGAAAATAACAGATGGGAATGTGTAAACAAAGGACTGGTTACCAAGGAAACGGTGGTAATCGTGGGTAAAATGGCACCAATCAACAGTGGACAATTTTCGCTCTCTGTTTAGCACTCTATATAAAGTTAACCTCATTGTTACCCTATAAACCTCATTGTTTATATGTACCCTATAAACGGCATTGCGGCATATATACCGTAACACTATTATAACATCTTCACTCGATAATATGAACACTATCATCGCCTTCACAGCTTCTATATTTGTATTATAACATTTTCACCCGAATATACTTTTACTATAAACTACACTGGCGGAGTGAATCATATTAAAATATTTTCCCGCCGGTAAAAACTGACCAATCATGAGGGGGGTTCACGTACAAAATTAGATTAAACTATGGGATCCCCTATAGAAACAACTAATGTACTATTTGTTTCTACTTGTTTCTACTAATTTTACCCTGGAGTGTAAAACTCTGAAGATATTAAATATAGATCTATCTGTTTTTGGTTTATAGGACTTGGCTTTGGTTCAATAAAAAAAAACTTGAAAACATTTTTTAACCGTGACCCCCCCTAAAATGTACGGCTAGGACCGCCCTTGCTGACAAGTAGGATAGATTGTGTCAAATTTATAAACAACATAGCCTAACGTACTAGGCTATACAAAAACATACATTTACACTGTATACCCTTAGCTTTATTTGGCGGATGTGGTTAAATAAAAATCGGTTGGTCTTTGAGGTCCTCCAAGGTGTAAATTAGAGTGGCCTCTGAACTAGTCGGTTGAGGAGAGCTGTATTGTATGCTGGTGGCTCATCTCTCTCACGTTGACGGGCAAGGTGTTGGTGTTATAAAGGCTGATTGAGGATAATTTAAAGAGTGCTAGATAGCCTACACTTGGCATATCCAGGTTGTCTGTCCCATAACCATGCTACTCATATCTCCAAGCAAAGTCAGCTTTGTGTTCCTTCAGGAGGACTAAGATGTTGATTACAAACCGAGTATGGACGGTTAGGTTGCCCAATTCTTTAAACAGGGGTGCTCTTTGTACTTATAAGTTGTAACTATACTCACCACCTTTTTCTGTAGCAGCAGTACCTATGTCATGAGTTGCCGACAACCTATGTCATTGCCGAGCCCCCATAAGACTAGGCCATATATTAAATGGCTGTGGAACAGAGCGTGGTACCTACACAGTCTTCTGATATTCGGGAGTGATCAGGGCACGCAGCCTCTTCAGTAGATAGAGAACTCTCGCCAGCTTCATGCAAACCTGCCCAATATGATGCTTCCAGCCCAGTCTACTATCCACCTAGTACCCCAGAAGTTTGCACCTCACTCCTTCAAAGAGTGCACACTAGGGGCTGAGTCTTATCTTCATTAATCTTTAATCTATTTGAAATAAACCATGCTTTGGGAAGATCTAGCAAATTGTTAGCATCAGGTTGCAGCTGAGCGATGTTGAGGCCTCTAGACAAAAGGTGGTATTGTCTGCAAAAAGCAGGGTGCTGTTGTTCAGGCACAGGTTATTCACCCTTACTGTAAACAGTAGAGGACCCGAGGACCCAACACCGAGCCCTGGGGAACCCGGTGCGGTAAGTGTCTGGTGCTGGAAGAGGCTCCCTCGAGAGTGACGAACTGAGTGTGAGACGACATCAAATGCCTTGCTAAGATTGCTTGGACTTAGGTAAACAGCTTCATCGTTTTCAAACGCTTGGGTGATAAATTTTACCAAACTCAAAAGTGCTGTGGTGGTAGATCGTCCACTTCTAAATCCGTGTTGAGCCTTCGGGATCAGTTTGTTACATCTTAAGCTGTGAAGTAACTCGTTCTTTTCCTTTTCATGTATCTATTACTTTAGAGAAAGCAGTCAAGATGGAAATTGGGTAGAAGTTGGATAAAGTAGACGAGTGTCCCTTCTTATAAATAGGTACTGGCCTTGCTACCTTAAGGCTATCTGGGAAAACTTAATTCCTTAGGCAAAGCTGAACTAGTCTACTAAAGGGGTAATGCTAATACATCAACAGTAGATTTATAAACATTGCATGATACCCCATATGTGTCTTGACTAGAGGAATCGTTTAAGTTCTTGACCAAAGCAAATATTTCTTTGGTACTCACCTCTTTCCAGTTTGCAATGGAATAAGTTGATACACATGTATTCCTTCTAGGCCTCAACAGGATCACTCTGCAACATAGGTAGGTTGGAGACTATTTAAATTCAATGGACACCAACAACGTTATTATTGAACTCTTCCAGATAGGCAAGCACTGGTGGACGAGGACTAATACTGCGGTGTTCGTTCACAATTTCCCAAACTGCTTTTGCAAGTGTTGGGAGAGTTTATTGTGCTCTTAACATTACTGGCCACTTTCAATCTGTACTTTACTTTCGATCTGTAGTCCCTTTTTACGAGGGCTATTCAGAAAGTAAGGAACGTTTTCGTCTTATGCCGTTAGGCGCGCACGTATCGCCTATATTGGGGTATGAGAGAATGAGAGCACTCGGGGACTCAGTTGCTATCCAGCCGTGACACTAGGAAAATTGTCGCGCTGCTACTTTAATTTATTTTTAAATTCAAAATGGCCGCTTCCGTAAAAAATGCCGCCAGTTTCGAAGTGCGATCGGTAACACGGTTTTTGTTGGCAAAAACCTTAAAACCGATAAAGATTTATCGAAAAATGTGCAAGGTGTATGGGAACAATGTCTTGAATGAAAGTTGTGTGCGTAAGTTGTGTATTCAGTTTACAAATGACCGAACCAGTACTTGATGAGCAGTAGAGTGGACGACCGAGCATTGTGACTGACGAACTGGTCACTAAAGTTGACGAGAAGATCCGTGAAACCCGCTGCTCCTCCATAACGAAGCTTTCGTTATCTTTCCCTCAAGTTTCATGGACTTTTCTGTGTTGAAATTGAAAGAATAAAAATCGATAAATCTCTATCGGTTTGAAATTTTTGCCAACAAAAACCGTGTTACCGATCACACTTCGCAACTGGTGGCATTTTTTACGGGAGCGGTCATTTTGATTTTAAAAATAAAGAAAACTAACAGCGCGACGATGCACCTAGTGTCACGTCTGGATAGCCACTGAGTCCCCGAGTGCCCTCATACCCTAATATAGGCGATACGTGAGCGCCTAACGGCTTAAGACGAAAACGTTCCTTACTTTCTGAATAGCCCTCGTACATTTGTTCTAAAACTATGTCTATTGGCCTGAACTAATTTATCTGTTTTAGTCTGATTTGGAATGTATAGCATTGACATTTAGAGTATAATTCAACATATTATTTTAACATATGGACTATTAATATTACGGTATTTTGCTGTTTTAATTTTTCAGACTGATCTTTGGATTGATGCATAGCGGCCACCACAATAGGTAGAAGACGAGGGAGAGGTAACATGGCGCGAGCAGCTCCGAACAATAACCTGGCCACCTTCAAGTTGGTGGTGGTGGGCGATGGAGGGGTGGGCAAAAGTGCCATCACCATACAGTTTTTCCAAAAACTGTTTGTCACAGACTACGATCCTACAATCGAAGATAGCTACATCCAACATATAGAGGTCGATGGCCAGATGTGCATATTGGACGGTAAGTTATGGTAGGCCTGGTATTATAACACATGTAATTAGACAATACAGAAATCTATTTATATTGCAGTCAATAGGTTCTTTAGGCCCCATTTAGGCCTGACAGTCACCTGCCATGCGTCATCTTTGACTTACTTAATTCCTGTCGTTCCAATCGGAACATAGGGCATCCACGAGACGTCTCCAGGCCTGTCTTTCTCCAGCTAGTCTTCTAAGGTTCCCCCATGTCTTTCCCTCTGCAGCTGCCTCCTTTTCCACCGTTCTTCTCCAAGTGTTTCTTGGTCGGCCTCTATGCCTTGCTCCCTGAGGATTCCATGTGAGGGCTTTCTTTTCTATAGAACCATCTGGCTTCCTTAGGGTATGTCCAATCCAATTCCATTTCCTCCTTCTTATTTCTAGATGGACTGGCATTTGACCACTTTGTCTCCAAAGGTCTTTGTTTGTGATTCTGTCTGGCTACCATATCCGATTAATCCTCCTAAGGCACCTGTTAATAAACACTTGCAGTTGGGGGAGTATTTTACTGTCTTCTTTCCATGTTTCACACGCATACAGGAGAACCGCTTTAACATTTGTGTCAAAAATCCGGATTTTAGTATGGAGCGAGATGTTTCTACTCGACCAAACAGGTTGCAATTGGACAAAAGAAGCATTTGCTTTCCTGATGCTAACTTTAACATCATCTCCAGCTCCTCCTCCATCTGCAGCTACACTTCCTAAATAGACAAAGGACTCCATTTGGTCAATCCTAGAGCCATCTACCTCCAACCTATCTTCTAATTGGCCATTCACCCTCATTTCTTTTGTTTTCCTAGCGTTTATTTTCAAGCCAGCTCTTTCTGCTTCTTTTTTAAGGTCTTTTAATTTACTCCTGATGTCGTTTAAGCGATGAGATAGCAGACATATGTCATCTGCAAAATCTAAATCTTCGAGATGATCAGCAAGGCCCCACCGAATGCCTCTTATCCTAGCTGCAGTCACCCTCCTCAAGACACGGTCAAATACCATCAAAAATAAGATTGGCGACAAGATGCACCCCTGCCTCACACGAGAAGTCATCTGAATTGGGTCAGACACTTTTCCACGGTGCAGTACATTACACGAGTACCCCTGGTACATGCTCATGCGTCATCTAAAGCACCTTAAATCAGCATAATCTTTAAACCCTGGGATTCTGCATTTTTCAACTTGGAATATTCCCTGTACTAATATGTAGTCATTTTTGTAACGGCTTCTACAGTCCTGAAATTCAACATACCTGAACTTTGAGCCAACTGTTATAAATTGCATTGAAAAACAATTATAATTTCTGTATTTTTCTATTGGTAGCTCTTTTATGGCCACAAACTGCTTTCTCTTTCATGTATTTTTTTTCTATTGCTTTGTTATGTGTATGATGCCATGTGACTTAATAACTAGAAAAATAGATGAAACTTCTATTGCCTGGAAAACTGATACAATTAAGGGCATCTAGGCTATGTAAATAAATCAAACTATTGGGCCCGTACGCATATCACGCATTTTGTAATGTATTACTTTCCGTTTGTGAGAAACTCACCTACAGTACAATTCAAAGAAATTATGACTTTTAAAACAATATTTATGTTGATTATGCAGTGACAAATGATCTATTTTTGTTTACAATATGACTTTAAAATTTATCTGAAGGTAATCAGCTGTTAAGTTACAATTCACATTAAAAAATCCTATAATGAAAGTTGGTCAACATTTTAAAGCGCCCTATAGAAATAAATCAAAGGCTAAAGGGGCAAAGCCCGAAATGAAATGACCTTTTTAATCACCATTCACCCATGCGCTACATCATAAGCTTTAAAATGAGACATTAATCTTAAAAATCAATTAGGTAGGTCGGGAGACAAAGGGATGTAACAAACGAAATTCTTGTAGAATAAAGAAGATACATTAAAAAATATTTGAATTACTCATGATAAGCAATTAAGCCTACCAATCTTAAGTTTTCATATGTGCAACAATCACTTTTCAGTTCTGGACACAGCTGGCCAAGAAGAGTTCAGTGCGATGAGAGAGCAGTACATGAGGAAGGGGGATGGATTCATGTTGGTGTACTCCGTCACTGATGAGCAGAGCTATGAAAATATTGTGAATTTTCATACGCAGATTCTCAGAGTGAAAGACAGGTAGAGATTTGGATCATCTGTTTAAAATATTCCTTTTATAACTAAAAAAATGCAATTAGGTTTAAGTTTTTAATGTCAAGTTACAATTCCCTTACTCATACAGTTCAATAACAAAATTTGAGCTAAACATGCAGACTTAACTAACAATACAGAACGTATTTCAGCACAACTAGATATATTTTCACTTATACTGTTTATAAGTGTAAAAATATTGAAGAACGGTGTTCAGTTCATTTTCATTTTTTATAATAATTTCAATTTTAGTGAATAATAATATGATGGACTAATAATTGCTCGCTGGAACAATGAAAACAATGACTCACAACCGACTCTGGTGATTTGTCAACATCTAGATATAGACATGATGTCGGCCTCAATAGTCAAAATGAACAGCTTGTACTGTACCACTAATAAAAAGTGTTTTCAACGGTTGTTAATCCTCGTTATTTTTGGATTGTGATTAACCATTGACTTTTACAGGGACACTTATCCGATGCTTCTAGTCGCCAACAAGGTAGACCTAGTGCATCTGCGCAAGGTGTCTGAGGAGCACGGACGCGAGCTGGCACAGCGGCTGGGGGTGCCTGCGTACATAGAGACTAGCGCCAAGGACCCACCACTCAACATTGACACTGCCTTCCAAGAGGTAACACACTTATGTGAAAAATAGGCCGGTTTCTCTTGTTAATACCGTTCTCTCATCCTAGTAATTCAAAATTTGTACATTAGATGTTTCATTTTATTAGAGCACTATTTAACGTGATCATTATTGTTGACTTCTTCAATGATTTAGAAATATTGTGAATGGTCTCGTATTTTACTTAAGGATCCACTATGGGTAGCTGAGTGGTTATAGTGCTCGCCTTTGAATCCAAAGGTTGCCGGTTCGATACTGAGGAAAGTTCGTAGCTTTTTAAAGGATCGATTCCGGACCCAGTTGCCATTTGTCATTGGGCTATTAATTAATGATGCTTTCTAACAACTGGTCGATGTTAGATAGTAACAAGACTGGGGTTTGGACCGTTCCCCGTCAAAACGTTAAAAAATGCCACTGGCGTTGATAGACAAAAAAAAAAAAAAAAAAAAAAAAAAAACTAATTCTCTAGGTTAAACTGGCTGGTAAGCTGAGTGGTTATAGAGCTCGCCTCTGAACTTTAAGGTTGCCAGTTTGATCCTGAGAAAATTTAATAGCTATTGATTGGTTAGAAACTAGACTCAGCTGCTATTGGTCGTTTGGCTAATAATTAACGACCCTTTCTAAAGGATCAGCTGGTCTTAGACAGCAACAAAGCTACACAAGGCATCACACCCATTCTACACTCATCCGTCATTCATATTCACCTTAAAATACACCCTGGTAGCATCGGCATCTTAGAAAGTGATTAAGTGAGACTGCTGTCAAGACTGCAGTGACTTTATTTGAGTGACTTGATAGTTTTGCTGAAATAAAAATAAAAACTCAAATGGCTTCGAGTTTGATATATTGAGGTTCTATTTTTCAAGGTTCCACTTTGTTAATAAATGGAACTGATTGCTGTATTGTACCTTATGGTATTTATGGGGTAAAATATCGCACAATGGTGTAAACGATTTTAATGTATGAAGTTGTAGTTTTTAAAATTGATATTCAGAGATGGTACTTTTGTCATTAAAATGTGTTCAGTTTAGATAGTTGCTAAGGTACACCAATAATTAAAAGTTGATGAACATTTTACTAAAATATATGAATTAGTTTATATATTTTAATAAAATTTTGTTTTGCAAATTAATTAAAAACTTTTTTAATTTGCAAAAGAATAAAAGGATTTTCTGGGCCCATCAGTTAAGTACCCTATAAGAATTTTGACCACGCCAGTTTCAACAAGTATTCATAATGTGTGTTTGAAATTAATTGATAACAGTCTAAAAAAATTATTTCCAAAGGTGTATGTATTAGTTTTTTTTTTTTTTATGCATATAAGGATTATGTTCCGATGTGGGAACTAAAGAGTAAAATAATAATGTTATTATTTATGAGAAAACCTGTTAGGGCCTATATAAATTCTTTTACGTTTGTTTCAGATTGTAAGAATTATTCGTAACCAGCCGCCTGCAGAAGCTGAGAAAAACCGTCAACGCCGGCGTTCGAAAAAATGTGTTTTAATGTAGAGCACAGTCATGCGTTTAGGTGGGACAGTCAGTTTGGTATTCTTTAACAATATATGCCAAACTTTGGTGTGTTTGGATCGCTTATCTAGACAACCCAGAGATCACATAACTATTTTACACTAACACTCTTATTTTAATACTAAATATTATTTTGATGTTTTAAAATGGCACCATGATTCTTTTAGTAGATTCTTTTCCATATCATTTTAGTAATTTCAACAAAATCTCTTTAGTCTGACACTTGAACTAAAGAGAGAATGATCGGTAATAGAAAATAATCATACCACGGAGAAAGAAAGGAGCAGACATTTCGTTCAAATCAAAAGGCTTGCAATAATGATGTTATAATAAGAAAAAGATAAGCATATTATAAGGAAGGATTAATCAGTACTAGTCAGTTGTTGGACCAAAGAGATTATAATTTAATGCATTATTTTCTATGTATTCTTTATGAATTGTCGTACAGTATCATATCAGGGTTGTGTTAGATTAAGGATTTAATGAGAATATACTTATTTAATTTTATTGTGAACGAATACACAATAGTGTTATTGCAAAGTCATTTTGTTTTGGAACTATTTGAACATAAGATTTTGTAATATAAACAAACGTGATGATAAAAAAGTGTTCCTACTGAGTAAGTATTTATTTAGTACTTTGTAAGTCATATTATTTTTATATACTAGCTGAGGGTTAGAAAATTAATTCATCATTTAGAACTTCATTATTTAAATTTAAGTTTTATGTTTCAAAAATGAAGATTATTTGCACAACTTTTGACCTTCATTGAGTGTCAAATTTACATAATCAAATAATTTCTCCATGCCTGCTAGTCACAATAAATTTATTCAATTATTAAACTCATCATTGGATTCAGTTCCAACCTTGTGTGTTCATAAAATATGGATCATAGCTAATCAGCAGCACAATTTGATCTACTGTATGGCCTAACCCTTAGAATGACTAATTAGAAATTGTAAAGTTTTCCAATCCAATTTTTTCAGTTGAAGTAGTAGTTCTATTTTTAGTTTATTCAGCCATGTCGTAGAATGCTTGTAAACAAGCACAAGCTTTCAGAGTCTTTAGGGAAGTAACCGCTGTTTGATAATAGCATTCAAAGAAGAGCGCTGTGCCAAGATTCTTGCACCAATGTGGAGGAAAGGTGTCGTTTGGCGTAGACGTATTAGCTTGTGAACTGTCGTATCACTAACTGTTTTCCTTAGCTTGCCAAAAATTTGTACTGAGCTGCAAAAATTCACTGAGTTGTGTGAGTTTACAATAATGAGAGAAGGATTTGTTCAGCAAGTCCATCTTTTGATTTAAAAAAGACCACAAAGAAATCTGAGATGTAGCCTGTTGTCAATGATAAACTTCTTGTGGAAATCAACATTAAAAGATGTAACCGAACAAACTTTAAGAGTCTTATGATATTGAATATAAACTGAAACGGATACCAAACATTTTCTTATTGATTTCCCCCCAAAAATGGGTTTTCTAACATTAACAGTGACTTAAAATGGCCAGACAACCTTTTCTTTGAAACATAAAAACTCTCATGCAACAAAACGGATCAGTATTGATCGTACAAACAGCTCAAATTTACTTTGTGAAATCCATAGATGACTCTCAATCCACCACGACGGATGCTGAAAAACCTGACTATTCTATTTTATCAGTGAAAGAGTGGTGATGCCAAATCTTTGCTTTAATCAAATAAAGGTTACTCTCATAACCAAAGTCGTGGATAGTTTATAAGTTTTGTTAGAAATAATGATTAAAATTGGTGCCAAATCAGTAGTTCTGTTATTTATCACACTGCTTTTGATACTAAGTTAAAAGTTTAAGTTTTTTATGCTGTTACTGTTGGAGTATTAGTGTAATAAATTAACACTTACGTTATCAGCCTTGTAGTGTGCACAAATTTGACACTGCCAAAGGCTGAACACGTAAGTGTTAATTTTACTACATTAAGAAGGTGCCAAGGCTGTTGAAAATAATATGGAGCATATAGTTACTAAACATAATAATTTATTCATAGTAGTTAATCAAAATTCCAAAACCCTTCAAACATTGTGATGTGATTATTAAAGAATCTGTTATTTAAACAGTCTATTAAGTTTTGTCTTTTAGCGAATTTCCCATAGGGAATAAGCTATTACCGTAGGTCTCATGGTAAGACCTAAGCCCGGGACCACGTTACTTTTTCGTTTTGAGGTGCCCAGAGACCAAAAATAATAGTCATTAAAATTTTTATATATATATATATATATATATATATATATATGTATGTATGTATGTATGTATGTATGTGTCCCTAGACACGATAACTCTCGTAAAAACGGTCCGATCGACACCAAATTTGGTAGAGATATGTAATCCTACGTTTATTCGAATGAGTTCGTAAATCAGACATATCGACCTACCGGAAGGGGTAGTTTTGGGGGGTTTTGTACCCCAAAAATGGGTTTTTTGCATTTTTCATATGTAAATTTAAAAAATTTAAAATTTTTATTTTGACCATTGGATTTAGCTCAAAAAAACACACAATTTAGTATTTTGAAGCTTCGCTCTATCTCCATTGGTTACCGAGATATTAAAAAGTCTAAAGACAGTACATTGTATTTTGGGGCTCCAATGTTAATCTTTGGAGAATTGGCATGTATTAATATTTCACTTATTAACCAATACTTTTCGATGAAACTTGGAATTCAGCTTCATTTGGTTGAGATTCATCCATTTATGGTAAAAAATCTAGGTTTTTGTGCTTATCATGGCAGCAAACCTGCATACTCTTTTCCCATGTTAATCATATGGAGAATAGGCAAACTCCTTTATCAATGGACAGATATTGATGAAACTTAGTACATGGCTTCATATGGTCGAAATAATTTTTTTTTTATGATAAAAACCTACTTTTAGTGTTCCCCATGGCAGCATACCTGCATACTCTCCCTATATTTATCATAAGGAGAATAGACATTTATTTCCCTATTTATGAGCATGTGATTTTATTTGTTTTACAGTTTTATGTGGTCAAAATTAATATTACTAATTTGGAAATTCGCTGAGTACGCAGGTCTGCTGCGACGGGGGGTATTTCTATATTTTTTGTAGGAGTTACATTTATACTTCATAGGGCTTTTGCTTATGGGTCACTTCATTGCTACACTTAGCAATGGAAATTTCCTTCCTCCTTGTATAATATATCTCTTCTCATCCCAAAGACAGTAGGACGAGATCAAATAAGATCTTTTAGTCCATAAAACATGGTGCTATGTTAATTTTGACTTGTATTTATTGTAGTTAACCCTATGTTATAGAAAATAATATGATCATTTCTTCTATTAAACCAAAGATGTGTAGTCTAATGCTTTTTATTAATTTATTTTACTTATAGAACACATTGTAAGATGTTTAAAAAGTTATATATACTGTATACACTTTTATATACATACTTTATGTGTTATTTTTAGCATTTATTTACAGCTTATAATTAGTAATGATTATATTTTTAAGTTTATATCAATTATCAATTTAAAAAACAAAATTATTTAACTTATAACATACCATGTTGTAGTACAATAAGTAACATTTATACGTGTATAAAAACATAGTAAATATATGATAAGTATACAAATACAGAGTAATTATTTTTATGTTGAAATATATATATGTAAATATTACTGTTAAAAGTAATATGTTTTCACCACTTTCGTTGAAACCATTTTGTGCAAGATTATAAAATATTTAAGCTGTTAATTTTTTATATAAAAATTTACAAATTATCGTCTGATAAAATTTTTTAATATCAGTAATATTTATTGAGATTTCAAATTGAATTTATTCAGTGGATTATTGCGATCATGAACTTGGGACCAATTAAGGTACATGTTTCAGCAGAACATGTTTGGATTATACTTACAACTTCCGTAAATTAAATCATTGTTGTTATTAAAAAATGATTATTAAACATCACACAAACACTTAATTAATTAATATGAGAAATTTTGGTCATAATTTAAATTTTTAACCCAACTAAAATCAGTTGTAAAAACGAAAAGCCAAAACAACCCCCTCTGTTAAAACTTTTTTGGAATGTGATAAAATTCTGTGAATCTCTCCTGTTTCAACACAGGTTTTTTAAGTATTGTTTTTTGCACTGCTTTCTGTAATTTATTAAATACAAATATAAGATATTCATTTACACTTCAGCTTAACTTAAATTCAAATGTTTATTAATTCCTGAAATTAAACATAAATCTATACAACACTCAAAGACACTTATATTACAATACAAAATGTAAATACAGGAAAGATGGGAAATGGCAATAGATTTCATCCGGTCAAACCTTCCATCATCAGGACCAAAGAGGGAACTAAGTAATGTCGATTCTTTTTTTTTGGGTCTGATGATGGCTGGAATACCTGGTTTAAATCAATTGTCATTTTCCATCTTTTATAATTACCGTCTGTAGTATATGCAGTATAAGTGTAGCTATGTCTTTGAGTGTTGTATGTGTTCGTGTCTCATTTCTGATTGCAAACAACATGTATCATGCTAATACAAAAAGCGTTTATTAATTTCTAAAATGTAAAGGTAGAAATCAAAGAGCTTTTTGCTCTGTTGGATAAATATTATTTACTTGCATTGAGTAGAATATGTTGTGTGTTATCATGTGTCATTTATTGTGATAACTGTTTAAATATTGTTCATACCATTATTTTGTGTTAAATACTTGTGCCCAACATCTATCATTTACTTTTTGTAAAACAGAAAGCCTTTTTTCACTGATTCATATGAGACAACCGTACTATATTATTTTATAATCACCAAAAGTTATAATTTCTTAACTTAATTTTTATTATATCAATCATTGTTGTGAAATTGTAAAGTCCACGCAATGTAATGTGAAAAATTTTCTTCACTCACGGGATGACAATCATAAAATCATTGTAAGTGCTCATTGGTGGAATTTCATAAACTACTTTACAATTCAAATCAATATTACCTATCACGATGCTTAGAAACAAGTTTTTTCTTTTTTTTTAACTACACGGATTGGCAATGTCATTTAGTTTACTTTACAATCGACGGGTTAAACAGTTATCCTTGGTTTTTGCACCATTACTATAAAACCACTTAATTTTTTCTTTAAATATTGATAATAAATGAACTCGAAATCTCGACCACTTTTTTCTCGTCTCAGACGTTCTCCGTCATTATAATTGTAAAATAATGGTATGAACAAGAAAGTAATCATGTGATGATTGTCTATGGTGTCATTACAAGTGACAAGCTTCAATGTGCTCAATGTTAGAAATGTGCACAAAAAACAGAGACCCTAGCTTATAAAGTGTTCTGTGTACAAACTACTAAACTGTGTCAAAATAAAAATTATTTGTATTTTTTAATTTGTTGTCTGGTTTTTTCCTCATCCATTCATGTCACTTAAAAAAAATAATGATTATACTTGAACACCATAAAAACAAGTGGAAAATTAACATGCATATGTAAAATGGGCAAGTGATTGATTGAAGTGCTCATATGATAATACTAAGTAAGCAAAGACGGTAAAACCAAGTGGCGGATTACCCGAGGCCAGTTAAGATAGGGTCTACTGTAGATGGCCTAAGATAGCTTGTCTCTTAAAACATTCAAAATGAAAACCTCCCAGACAGCACAGTGACAGTTAACTTTTAACCTTGTTTTTCTACAGTACCGTACGCAATTAATAATTATCTAAATTTCACTCGTTGAAAGCTCTATAAATATCTCAAAGCAACAATAACTGAAAATTGTTTTTCCTTCTACTGCATGGAAATAATCACATTGCAACAACACCTGTAAACCCTACACAAAACAGTTCATTTTCAGTTTCCTTTCCAAATCGACTACAAATACCTAATTGGCAAAATAGAGCCCTACTTCTTTGACTTGGGTAAAAATAACAATTATGTCAATGAGTGCTTGATGCACGAGTTTAACCGAGCAACACGAGAAATGTGGCCCAACTTTGAATTGCTATTCACTGATGCTTCTAAAAACTTGGAAACTTCATTCACCTCTTGCGCGGTGTTCCACTCCCAGCGAAAATTTCTGCACGCTTTCAAGATTAATTCACTGTTTTCCATTTATTCTGCAGAAGCCATTGCCATCCTTCATTCATTATATTATATAGAAAACCTCTCTTCGAAGTCGTTTGTCATTTTGTCAGATTCTAAAAGTGTTTTAATGGCTTTAATGAACAATCAGCTTAACTTCAATTCTTCACCATTTATTCTTCAAATTAGGAAAAAATACTTTGATTTGAGTTCAAACGGATACACTATAAAGTTTGCCTGGATACCTTCTCATATTGGAATAACGGGTAACGAAATTGTTGATAAAGCAGCAAAAACCGCATGTTCAGAAAACCACCTCTATTGTCCCTCATTTTTTGACATAAAGAAGCTATTTAAAGCAAAGGCGCTAAAAAATTGGCAAAATGATTGGGACTTCCATTCAAAATTTAAAGGAAACCGATTATTTCAATTGAAAAAATCTGCTTCAAGTGCTCCTTGGTTTAAGTTTTCTGCTCAATCAAGAAAATTCATAACAACTATTTGCAGAATGAGAATTGGCCATACTTATACTAAAATGCATTTGTTTAAAATTAAAGTGATTCAAGATCCAAACTGTGAATGTGGCGAAGATGAGGCAAGTTTGGACCATCTGATATTTGCTTGCCCTTTGTGTGACGTTAATTCAAGAAATTCTCTTTATGAAGTGTTGAAAACTCTTAAAGTTCAATTTCCTGTAAATTTAATGACTTTACTTTATGACATGGATGACAAAGTTTTGGACGAAATTTTCAAATTTATAGTGTTTAACAACATTTTCTTGTAATTGCTCTTAAGTACTAATTTGTATCTCTTTTTTGTTGTAGTGGGCCTAACATGGTTTTAACCTAAAGCCGAAATAAAGAAAAAAAAAAAAAAAAAAAAAATTTCAGTTTCCGTTTATTTTCCGCTCTAGAGCATAAGCGGATGAAGGTAAACATTTTTGGGGGTGCCAGCTATTGTAAAATATGAGTCTACGTTAATTAAAACACCAAAATCCTATTTAAAATGTCCGTTTTAAGGCCTGTCCCTAATAGGCTCCAGCTTTTTTTTCTTATTAGGGACTATAACACATAAATCAACCCCTTACATTTAATACATCCATTTTAGTCGAGAAAACAAGTGTACTTTCTACTCTATAATTTTAATATAAAAACCACCCGATAACATTTTGTTAACCTATATTTAACTTTCAATCTATCTATGTATATATAATTCTGTAAGCCGAATTTCTTGAGCAAAATTGTGAGCGTTATACAAATTGCAGAAAGATGGGAGGGGTCTCAAATTAAAGGTCTCGGTCCCATACACAAGGGAAAACTATCGGCATGTCCATAATGTTAACAGGAAATGAGAAATCACGTAAAAAAACGTCCTCCATAAGAATAGCATGGGGATTCGAAAAAACGTCCGTTTTTTTATTATTTTTTTTTATTAAAACATGTGTTATGGTTTAATTTTAAAACGAGACACAGATAACATTGATGATAACATTGAGCGAAGATGATAAAATAATTCACCCCAAAAGAGAAGCAATCTATATATACTAGGGACCGCCTACTGGTCGAAACTCGACCAAAACTCCAAATGATCTTGAGCCAATATTTTTAAAATGCTTCATAACTGAAACATCTGTTCTTCCTGATTTAATAGCATTTGTTATTAAAACAGCTGTCTAATGAATCAATCAATTATCCCTTTCCCATAAGAATAACATTGAACCTTTGAAAGCTTGTAGGGCGTAGCCCTGGGGTCCGATGTGAATGAGAATGTGATTCTGCTCATCTACAGCACAATACCTGTCTAACGGTATGCGCGGATTTCTCCTACGATGTACACGAGCTGAGAAAAAAGGAGGAAATGAAACATGCTTGCGTATTAATATATAGATCCTATAATTCTGTGAGTGAAATTTTTTTAGTAAAATTCAGAGCATTTTGCAACTTGCAGGAAGATGGTAGGGGTCTCAAATTGAAGGTTTCGGTCCCATGCATGGGGGGAAATTATCAGCGTATCCATAAAGTTACAAGGAAATAAGAAATAGCGTAAAACGTCCTCCATAAGAATTGCCCGGGGATTCGAAAACCGACTGCTTTGTGTACATTAAAACGTTATGATTTTATTTTAAAAAGAGGGACAGATTATAATAGCTCTATTGAGTGAAGAACTATTAATAACCAAATGACTTTATATATCTACAGTGGTAATACTATAATAAGACGTTTTGAGACTTTGTGTAACTAAAATTTCTACTAGGAGCGTTACGGTACCAACCTTACAAACTATTAAAAATGGACTGCGGGTTTTTACTGTTATGTTATAATAATTTAAATTGTAAAAAACTATGCAAATTATGAAATAAATTCTGATCGTGATGGAGACAATGGGCGATGAATTTTGGTTTGAGAAACAACGTCTACATATTTACATTGAAACAGGTTTAGGTTTTACTTTACTTTATGACGAAAAGTTTCAAATGATCATATTGAGTGCCGATGATACATTAATTGAAACTTAAAGTATATCAGTCAACGAAAGGTTAGTATTCTGTTAGCTAAATTTTCTCAGAAACCTTTTGGTCATTTCATAGATTGTAGAGTTTTTAGGAGAGAGTTCAAATAAAAGTCGTTTGACCTACCTAGGGAAAAAAGTAGCAGGTCAAAAACTTTATAACAAAATGGGAAAGAAAGCTATTAAGAAAGATATTTAAGAAAGATTATTTTCTGAAAGGTTCTCCTAAGAGATTCTCCATATACAGTGATTTAAAAAAAAAATCTGCTTTGTTTACACAAAATCATGAATTTTGATTTTAAGGGACGAATATTAACAGGGATTAAAAAGATGATCCATTCTGAGCGGTTGTGTTTAAAATTGGCGAAGAAAAAAATAAAAAATCTGACAGGAGCTAAGATCTATTCAATTTTAGGACAAACAAGACAATGAAATGAGTATGATACAAAGTATTGGAAGTTAATTGACTCTGAAATGGGTGCTGAACATCCGTCATGTTTTTTTCTCATTGCCGATTTTCTATGTTATATTAAAAAGCCGTCATAGATAAAAGGAACTATGATTTCTTGCAAAACATATTTTTCATAGATCGATATAAGTTTAACAACAGACAGAACGAAGCATTTACAAATGGGTGGCCTAATAGTACACAATTGTAAAGAGTGCTTTGGGGGGCGAATAGCCTGTTCAAACGGTATTGTTAAAATAAAGTAAAATGAAATTTTCTGGAAACTTTGATAGTAAAGAATTGGTGATCCACTATGGTTCATGCTATTTTAATTTTATGATTAGGGGCTTTTGCCCCTATGAGCCACTAGTTCAATTTGATTTGTTCAATGAATTGCCGTACAAAAAAAACGAAGGAATATAAAAATGGTATTAAGAAATGATATTAAAAGTAACACTATTTTATAATAACCTAGTGTGAAAACTTTAACAAGAAAAAAGGTAAGTTACATCAAAACACTAGTAACACATCAAAAGATTTAGTCTAGTAAAATTAGCTAAATAATTGCTGAACCCGGAAGTAATTGCAAACTAATACATTTTGACCGGTTCTTATGTAAAATTACCTGAAAAACACGATCATGAAAAGTCTACTACCCTCTCAAGCTGCGCCTGCTATGGCCAATTTTTCAAAATGACAGCTATAGTTTTATAAGTTTTTGTTGAATATCTTTTGAACCATTACACAACACAGCTAAACTATGTAAATTAATAAAAATTTTTAAATTAACTTTTGCACATTTTGATACGTAATATATATTAGTTGTCATATGTAATAAGGGTGATATTGCTCTTTAAAGCTACCTTCAATTGTGGCATTTTAAGCGAATTTCTCTTATTGGAAAAATTATATTACGGAAATGCCGAAGGTTAGATATAAGCCTTTAACCATGTTAACTTTTTACTACGTAGTCCAAAGATGTAAAAAACACCATTCATTAGGATTAGGATTTTTACATAAGCATATTAGATAAATATGCTAAGGTAAATGCAGCAAACCCACTTACAGAACCTTATTTAATGATTATAGTAAAAATGACGAAAGTGACAAATTTTTATGGAAATCCGCTAAGTATGGGAGGTCTGGTTCGAGGGGGGTGTTTTATTAATATGTTGAGGCCCATTAATGGTAGAACACAGGCAATGCCAAAAACTTTTACTAAAACCGAACTAGGAATTGCAGAATCTACTTCAGTTGGAAAATACAACCAAAGCGTGAGGCGTTGCCCAGGCCTCTTCAGTCTATAATGCCAGTTTCTCTCTAAATTTTCAGTTTTTCTACTTTGAGGGTAGTTAATTTTGTAATCGTCTCTCTTCAAGTATAACAGTTGTGCCCAAAGGGACATTTTATGTTAAATGCCAAAATATTTATTTTCATTTTATATGTAGGCCTAGGTTATGTTCTTATGGTGTTGTATTACACAGGAAAATTAATTTTAAATATACAGAATATATTATGTTTTATAGTGATTTTATAGAAGAAAAAGTAAAAATTTTATGATTAAATTGTGAAACATCACCTAACAAATAACTTTGTAAAACTTGTCATCTGTTCAACTATGGTATTTTTAATTCATTGTTAAATTAATTGCTTAGTAACAGAAAATGTTTAAATCATTTGAACAGTGAATTTGTGTTATACATTACTCAAGTGTCTCATATCCGTGAGTAATAGAATAAGCTTATATCCATGCATAGGCCTATATAACAATATTATCTATGTAAGACTACATAACAATATTATTTACTTTATTCACCATTAGTTTTTGTATGTGTATGTTGGTCCTCGATTTATTTCATATCTACTTAATAAAGGTTGAACCAAGGGCGGATCCAGGATTTTTCCAAGAAGGGGGCGCAGAGGATTTTAGAGGTGTTTCATACGTCTACGATATGAAAAAGGGGTGCATAGGTAGCTAACCTATCTCTTGAACTTGTTAGGCCTACATGGAAACTTTTTAATGACGAAGTAACGAAATCATTACTTTTGCATAGCTACTTTTGCTTGGTATTTTTAACGGAAGATCTATTTTTGTCACTTCGTTCGATTTAATAAACTCGAAAAATGCATCCTATGTACCGCTCTCCGGCGGTGGCGCATGGGAACAAGACTCTACAAACAAACAAACAGAATTGCACCCCCACTCCTTCACAACCAAACACCAGCGAGGATTGACGATGATGTCCGAACGAAGTTTGTGGAGCCAACATCACTAATGTGAGTGAGTTGTCTACCGTACACTCTACATCATCGAAGTCACCGTGAGAAGCGACCTCAATAACAGATGCCGAAGTCACCTCCACAGTCTAATATAGGTTATTGGGAAACAGTCACGACACTCGTATCGTAGCTGCATGTTTAGTGTTGTCCGCGGTGCAACTAGCGCTTTTAAGCGGATGGAACCGACGTGACTGGAGTCCCCGGCCGTTTTTGCTATAACTTAGGCCAGAATGTAGCTCCAGTGAGCCTTCAATTCAGAAAAAAAACATTCCCGCCTTAATCATTCGAATAGGATTAAATTTGACAATTTTGATTGTTATCAGCATTTTATAGTACCATAGGCTATGGCATTATTTCTAACAGTGTTTCTGTTAGCTGCGATCACTTGTGAATGTGTTGTCATCTCAGACCCCCAACCACTATGAGCGCTAGTAAATCCACGCTAGCGCTCCAAGCCACTCTAGCGTAAACTGGAGTCCTCGGCGGATAGTTCCGGCGGACAACCTAAGTGATGGAGTGTCACAACTGTCTGCCAATAACTTATATTAGACTGTGG